>WFMF01000530.1:7356-88280 GCA_011033025.1 Beroe forskalii | reverse complement strand
ATTTTATTCGCAAAGCCCCTTTTAGTCGCTAAAAGGCGTGTTTTGTAGCGTGCGTGGCACCATGTTATAATTAACAAATAGTTTGCAACGCACGGTTTGCTATACCAACATGAATATATCTCTAATAGATCCATCTTGGATGATAGACCCTTGGGAGTATGTTCTATTATCATGGTTTAGCATGGTGAATTGATGAATTTAAAACGCCTATTTTCTACGCGCGACGTTGATACTTTATACTGAATGTGGAGATGTTGTAGCAGTAGTTTTAAAGTTTGATCAGTATGTTTAACGAGCGTGTTATGCTAGACTTTTGCGTGAAATTCTGCAGATCATTCAATTTTATGATGATGATGGTTCCATGGTGTGTTTCTGATTCGTGTGCTTATTTTTTTGGTAACCGAAACGCCAGTTTCTACTCTCTTACTGAAAATTTAAGATTTTGAAATTTGGATTTAAAGCATCGTAGGTTTTTATTTTTTAAAACAATTTAAATCTTTGCATTTTCTGACTTTGCAGTGACCACCAATTTTTCGAACGATATCCACAGACAAGTTCACATTCGCCTTGCACTCAGTACCTAGTAAAGTATTAAAATTATGTTACCAAACCCCCGAGTGCGCGCTGTTTGAACGTCACTTCACGCTCTCATGCCAGGAGAAATTAGCCGGATAGCGCACGGCGAACTCAGAAGCACGACACATTAAATCAACTTAATTACTGTTGGAAGGGTATTTCACGCTTTTATGAACAGCGCCCGCCGCCGGCGAACGCTGAACGTAAAATTATATTCAAATTAACGACGGAACGCCACTTCTTGTCCGGAGAAATAGGGACAGCCCGGTGCCCGGAATCCCCCCCAGAAACATAACATTTTTGTTTACGTTGGAATGCCATTCACGAGCCTGCCCTGCCCCCTATGGATTTCCATGTATAATATTTTTTTTGAGAGGGGAGCAGGCCCCCCAATATGGATACTTCAAAATTAAAATATATATAATTTGTTTAATTTCCTTCCACTTAAGTTTGTCCGACACATCCACGCTCAAACACACTCTCAAGGATTTGTTAATGTTTGTCGGTGAAGGTACTTACGACTTTTAACACTAATATTCTCCGCACACAGATCTTAACAGGTTGAGAATGGTGTCATTGTCAAGGTTCAGAATGCTGAATTCATGTCGTTACCATGTCCTAAGGGGGTCAATTTGTGAAGTTGAACAACCTATTTATCACTGGCAACCTATAAAAAGGTATAGTCTGGATGAATGCCGACTCTCTTCATATCTGAAAGGCTCTCAAAATCCTAGGCACGGCCACAAGATATATACTGATGCTCTTACACTCTATTAATGGTCATATACATGTGTACATATCGATATTAACTTTTTAAACGTGCAGAGTCCGATACACAGTGATTTGTGTATTTGGTTGGCAGGATTCCAAAGAACTCATAAGATCATATCTCACTGAAGAGCATTTTAACTGTGGTTTGTTGTATTTCCATCGAGATATTCATGCTGTGATATGTTCGTATTTTCAACGACAAATTCAATGGTTGGAGAGTCGATGCTATACATTAAAAGTACTCGCCCGATAAAAACATTTCTTCGATTGGGTGTCCTAAATATTAAATTGTAATGTGGTAGCCGTTTTTTCCAGTCTTTCGTCGCTATTTTCGACCAGTGGCGCCATTCCACGTTAAAAGGTTGAGATCAGTTCATGCATTTACATGCATTTAGTTCATGCATTAACGTTATGTTTACCTTGTAATTTCAGGGTTAATTTATTCGCTCAGTTTATTCAATTTTGCGTGTAGCTACCTCCTCTTCCGTTTTTGGACCTGATAAGCAATATTTCGGCTTCCATTACATCCTCAGTTTTTACTTTTTACCGGTTGAAATCGTAGATATATTCGTTTTTCGTGGTAGTGATTACTTTTTGTGCTAGGGAGGAAAGTTTGGTGATTCATCCCTCTCAGTTTCCATGGCAATAACACGTTGTACACAGTCCTTTTATATCTCATGATGTTAGCATAGTACGGTTGTCCTTCATTATGTTGCCATAAGGGCATCATATGTCCACTTGATCCGTTAACTCGTTATGAAGATCAATCTCCTATTTCTAGGGTACTTTTTTCTTGTGCAACAATGTATCTGAATTCTGCATATTATATCGATTTCGCGTACATTCTGTCCTTGAAGCAACAAAAATCAACTTTCGGCTTCATAGTTTTCTCTAGCAAATAAGAGGGGTCTAGATGTAAGGTAATGTGATGGTAAAGGAACACGTAACCGTTCCTACCTCTGGAATGGAATCATTGACATGAATGTCTGCTAAAATGTTGACACCTGACCTCATCCGAGCGTTGAGTGGTTGCTGACAACGAGGTTTAAAACGTTGAAAAGTAAAAGTAAAGGGAAAACATATTGTCCCCTAAGGGAAAACATATTGTCCCCTAAGGGATAACATATTGTCCCTTAAGCTCTCGTACACAAATAATAGTATGCTGAACTCTTAGATTGACCAATATTTTGATCCCAGTCATTTATTACTGAATGCCTGAATTTATTTCCTTGTGTTTCAGTTGAAGGAGTTGGAAGATGAATGGTCTAAAGTTGAGAAGGGAGTCCCGGAACGGTACACTCGGTCACAGCAAGCAAAGATGGAGGAGGAAGAAGAACAGGAGGACGAGGAAGATGGAGGTAATTTAATCGGATACCCGTCCATTATCTGTCCACTGTCCAGTATCCGTCAACTGTCCTGTTCCTGTCAAATATTGTCAAAAATCTGTCAATTTCTTTTCTTATTCACTTTTAAAGGCTGGTGAATGTTGGATGTTTTGTGCCTGTTTGGTATCCTGTCTTTTGTACGGATTGTGATTTTGTCACACACACACACACACACACACACACACACACACACACACACACACACACACACACACACACACACACACACACACACACACACACACACACACACACACACACACACACACACAACTCAAATTAGAATTAGTGCACATGACTTGCACATTGAAACAGGGAGGTATTCAAATACAGCACGTGATCAGAGAACCTGTCACTGGTGTAATACGAGCATGGGATTGGATACAGTTGAATGTGAACGACACTTTCTATTTGAATGTGACATGTACGCCAGCCTGCGGGATAAGCTTACCAGGAGATTGAATAGCATCTCATTTGATAACAACACATCACAGCTTATGAACATAAACAATGCAACTCTCAGGCAGAATCTTATGCACCTTCTTTCACCATACACATACAAAAATTTAAATGAGGCAGACGCAAATCAATTCAACATACATCACAAAAACGTACTATGCAAGACACCTCATGGCACCGACATAGAATCTAAAAAGCAGCACCAATCCTACATAATAAACTGCATTTGTTCATTTATCTGCAATGCGTTTAAAACTCGCGTCAAATGTAATAAGTCGATCAGGGAAAACAGAATTCTCCCAAGGGTGATTTCGATAAACCTATGAAGCTCAGTTATAAACAGGGCTCAATGCGCGCACCACAAACGACATCATGCAAGTGGTAATAAATTATAATAACCGGGTTTGTCCGTTTTGGCAGTGAAATGAATGTTACGTGTACATGGAGTGTATAAGTGAATGTGCCTTACATCCCTATTTATGTGAAGTTGAAATCAGGTTAGCATTCTGTATGCTATGTCAATGAGCGCAAGAAATTATCTGAGAATGACATTTTTTATGGCAAATGGCCAAATACATTTAAAAAATCTTTGGAAATGAATTGAACTTGAATGAGAAGGAAAATTAGAAGCTATATATTGAATCTTTTAATCGATGTTAAAGATGTTAATTTTTATTACTTAACGCGACCAAGGAAAACTTGAAATGAGCTGAAACGAATCGAGTGTTAGAAACAAGGGAATTCTCGATAAATCAAATTTCTGAAAAAAACTCAAAACCGTTAGAAATTGAATGAAGTATTGTTTGCTTAGAATTAAAGGATCAAGTTTGATATGGAATATATGAATACCGTAAAGAATATGAAACATACTACACATAGGTACTTGAAGCTTACTAAAGTGAGGTGGTATGATGGAGAATTTGAATTGAAGTAAATGAGAAGTGACTTTGATATTGAGAATGAAAATTACGACTCATTTGATTATAATTTTATAAAACGTGTGGAAAAGAGAAATTCAAATATTCGATGGAAGCGAAATTTCAAAGATTTGAAACTGAATATTTTTCAATAAAGTTTGCTTTTAAATATTGATTTATATACATTATGATTCTGTAATATGGCGGCTAGCGTCAGTTAGCCAATATTTGAATTTTAAACCTGTGTAAACCTGTGTAAAAAACCTGTAAAAACCACACACACACACACACACACACACACACACACACACACACACACACACACACACACACACACACACACACACACACACACACACACACACACACACACACACAACTTTCTTTCACTCACTACGACAATACTCTGCGGGCCACACGAACATTTTACACCAACCTAACCCTCCCATCCCGCATAGTGCCATGTTCCCCTTTGAAGAAGAATATCAGCTAGCCGTTTCACTGGCACAAGAAGCAGGTCGTATTTTCATGGCTGCGTACCATGCAGATAAGACCAGTGTACAAACGAAGTCTTCTGCCATCGATCTTGTTACAGGTAATACTTTGATACTTTCTCTGACTTTGCTCTTTTTTCTTGCCAGAGAGTCTAGTTTGGGTGAACGAGTGAACTCAATTTTGTATACACTCAAAGAAAAATGCTTACAAGTTACAACCCTTTTGACTTTTCCACCCACAACAGAAACAGACAAAGCAATCGAAGACCTGATCAGTAAGCGTGTAAAGAAGCAGTTTCCAGACCATGCGTTTATTGGGGAGGAGAGTGTCGATGCAGATGGTAAGATGGCTGACCAACTTTCTATCAGAAAAAGAATTTTAAATTGCGTGAGATTAAAATTTTTAACTTGGCATCTCATGACAGCCAAAGAGATAATCATATTTCTTGAAATTCTTGTGAACATCCTATGCTATTTCACAACTTCCTCACCCTTCACATCCCTTTCAGGTAAAGTCCACTTCAGTGACCGTCCCACTTGGATAGTCGACCCAATTGACGGCACCACGAACTTCGTCCACCGCTTCCCCCACTCCAGCATCGTCATCGGATTCTCCGTCAGTCGGACAGTGCAATTCGGAGTGGTATTCAACCCGGTAACCGAGGAATTATACACCGGTAAACGCGGTCACGGGGCGTTTCTAAACGGTTTTCCCATCAGAGTAAGCGGAGAGAGGAAGTTAAACAAGGCTCTGCTAGCGTGTAACGAGATGGTGTTCACACAGGACATTGAGGGGGTTTCCGTCCGGACGGCTAATATCCGTGCGGTCAGCTCCGGACCTGACGCGTGTCACGGACTCCGCATGCCAGGCAGCGCGGCGCTGAACATGTGCGGAGTCGCGCGCGGCGCACTGGACGGTTATTGGGAGTTTGGAGTGCATATATGGGACATGGCAGCAGCTAAAGTAATAGTGGAGGAGGCGGGAGGAGTAGTGATGAGTCCAGTGGAGGATGAGGAGTTTGATCTGTGTTTGAGGAGAGTGGTGGCTGTAGGAAGGGAGGAGTTAGGGAGGGAGCTGAGGGGGAAGATACGGTGCATTGACTTTCCTGCAGATTAGATTCAAGTGAAGGGTTATTCATATTTTAGTTTTCAATCTTAATTGATATATCATTTATTTTCAAGATAACTGCTATTATTTTTGGCGATTAAATTATTACACGAATTGAATTGATTATTTATAGTTATTTTCAATATTTCAAAATATATTTGTTGTTTTCCTATTTATTCAAGTTTTGGCTCCCAATAATATCACAATCATCTGTCATCACATGTAAATGTCTTGTTGTGTCTTTGTCAAAGTCTGTCTTGGCAGCACTGTCGACGTATTTCTTGACACCATTTTACTGACATATCTCTATTGACATCACTCTTGGAAACTTACTGAAACCACCTGACACCACTTGAAACCCCCTTTTGACACCACTTCCCCTGCAGGAGGTGGTGGTGGAGGAGGTGATGCTGGAGGCGCTGAAGAAGCTGAGGAGGAAGTTGATCCTTACGATCTGGCTGAGGCAGTGGACATCCTCAAATTACTACAGGTAGTAGCAACATGCCATGTAACTGTCTAGTAGTTACATGCCTAGATCATAAGTGATTTCATCATTCGCTACCGAACCAAAAAATTTTCCTTATTGTGCTTGATCTTGGCGTTAGATATCATTTTGCTTTTTGATGTTCTTGGCATCTAGGGTAGGTTGAATGTTGATGTGATCTCAATGGACAAGAAGTGATACCAATATTTGACCGATGTTTTCAGAAAAACTGTGCTGATTTCAACAACATGCTACAAGATAAGAGTTGGAAGGTCAGGAAGGAAGCATTGGACGCTTTACTCCCTCTGGCTACGGATAACCTGAAGATTACACCAAGCAGTAAGTGGATGAATTCAATATCCGACAGCACATCTGTAGCATCTTAAATGAATCTGTATTGTAACGATTTCCAATGATCTACACAGTTATCCAATAATCGGAAATGGAGTGACTTTCATTGAAAATTGATGAAGTTTTAACCTACTCCATGATAATTCAAATCTTTAGATGATTTCGGAAGTATTGTGACACCTCTCAGCAAGATAATTGCCAAGGACTCTAACATTGTCGTGGTGCAACTTGCGGTGAAATGCCTGGGTGGAATAGCTAAAGGACTCAGGAAAGGTAGGAATTTTCTTATGTTTGGGGTGCTCTGGTGAAAATTTAGGGTGCTCAGCCTAATTTCCTTTTTCTAATATTTGTTAATTTTCTTAGGTTAATATTCATGGTTTCACACAAACTTTCGACTCAGTCCTTCCTTATCCCAATTCCCAGGTTATGCTAGCTACGCAAAGGAGACCATTATTGCCTGCCTGTCCAAGTACAAAGAGAAGAAAGCAACTGTCATTGCTGTTCTCAGTGATTGTCTGGATGCTGTCGTTGATACGGTAGATTGAAGATTCATAGAAATACTCTCAGATCTCATGATGTAGTGATTTAGCCCCTCTTGCTTTTACGCTTTTTTTCTTGATCTAAGAGCCCGATAACCCATGTTCTTCGCACCCCTGAATAACCAGATATTCCCACCATTCTCACCCCTACCTCCTTCCCCTCAGACCCAGTTCGCCCTCATATCTGAGCATGTTATCGAATCTCTGAAGGACAAGAACCCCGCTGTCAGACAGGAGACAGTTAACTTCACAGTCAGGTTGTTGGGCAGGAGTAAAGCGAGTAGTTTACCTAAACCTGTCATGAAGGAGCTCTGTCCGGTCCTCAAGAACGTGAGTTACAACATAAGAATAAGAGTTTGAGTAAAATTCCAGCCTTACCATTTAGGCTGTGAAAAGTCATATCATGTGCAGCATGCTTACAGAAAATTGAACGAGCTTTTAATTTTTGTTCTGAGATATCACGCTTATTTCCACTCCACTGAATTAAAAAATACATCTATTATTTTTCGTGGAATTGAAGGTGATTCTCCTCTTATTCCTCTGAAATATCGGCTTTTCCTGACAACTGCTCTAATTTCCCCGCCCCCAATTTCAGCTCCTGAACGATACCGTTGGTCCTGTAAGGGATGCTGGTGCAGCTGCTCTGGGTACAGCAATGAAAGTGGTAGGAGAGAAGTTCATGACTGAGTACATCTCAGACTTGGATAACATCAAGAAACAAAAGGTTTGTATTGCACGCACAATAATATATTTTTTTTCCTTAAGGGAGGATTATTTGCACGTACGAAAAATGTTTCATATATTCGATTTTCGTTCGGAGGGATTTTCTTGCCGCAAATATTGATTTGGTAAGACTGTTCGAATTGACGCTTGATTTCAACAATTCCATTCCCAGGTTATGGACGTGTATACCACGGTAGAAGTAAAGTTCCCATTCGGCGCTGCGGCTGCCGCCAAGAAAGCTGCTCCAAAACAAGCTCCTAAGAAGGAGGAGCTTAAGAAGGAGGAGACGAAGAAAGCTGATCCCGCCAAAAAACCTGCTGCCAAGAAACCTGCTGCTAAGAAAGGTATGCAGCTTGAATTAACTTTTGTCGTCATATAAATCCTTTCCTTTTCAACTGCTAATTTATTTGAAATTTAAAAGGAAACGTCCGTGCCTTTTTCACTGTTCCAGCAGTAAGCGAAGGAATTTAGTATCCAACAGGATATATCATAATTGTGGATCAGAATTCTAACGGATTTCTTTGGACTTTCCATTTCAAATTCCCTCCCCAGGAGGTGCCGCTAAAAATTTAAGAAAGGTCCTGGTTCAAGAATTAATCTCTGTAAATCATCAGGAGGTGCGGCTAAGAAAGGCGCTGGTGGAGGAGGAGGTTCAGCCCCTCCCCCAAAGAAGGAAAACAAGCAGAAGATTAAGGACAGCGAGGAAATAACGGAGCCGGAGATGACGGACGAGCAGGTTACGGAGATCGTGGAGGGGCTGTTTGATGCGGAGCTCATCTCAGGTAGATTGGGGTTATGAGGGAGGTTCTAGGTCATTTGTCTGAACTCTGAACCAGGCATTTGGCCTAACGCCTGAAACTCAGACATTTGTCAATCTATCTCGCTCCCTTGACCCTATCGAACAATTCCTCCTTCGATTAGATATTGACCCCCTATTGGTTTTGGCCCCCTTTCAGTAAATTATAAATCCTTTGAATATAGCAAAAGTGCAAAACCTCTTCACCAGGTCTGACTAGCAGTAACTGGAAGCTGCGTCTTGAAGCTGTACAGAACCTCTCTGCTAAGGTGGAGTCTCTGGACACCACTACAAACATTCAGGCGACAGTACAGATGCTATCGAGGAAACCGGGCTGGAAGGACAACAATGCACAGGTTAACTATAATAAAGAGGTATAATTTGTGGAAACTGGCGTGTTTTTGAGAATAAAAGCACCAAGGGCTAAAAATTCGACTTGTGTTATAATCGGGTCCTTCTGGTATCTCATTAAAGATAATTAAGTTTATTACTCAGTTGAGTTCCGACCTTTTCATTCATAAACGCAAACCAGCTTAGCAGTTTTAAAGCATTTGTTCCGATTTTTTCAGGTCCTGAACGAGAAGTTTGGGATAGTTGAGAAGCTGAGCAATAAGGGGGATCTCTTCACGAAACGAAGTGCAGATTACGCACTGGATGGTCAGTCTCCAGTTTACTTTCATACTCAGCTTCTTTTTTCAAATCCTGTGTGTCTTAAAATCACGATCAGATGGGCAAACTGGCCGCGCAAAAGCCGTTAGCGCGGCCAGAGTTTTCTAGCATCAGAGGTTATGCTGATACTCCAGCCATTAATTATTTACAAGTATATTCGCGTTGCCCGCTTTCCAGTTATTTCTCGTAGGCATTGCAAATCAAAAACCTTATGCAGCTTATAGTTATAGATTAAAACTAAATTTCAAATATCATAGCTTGCCATTCCCCCTCAGGGCTGGTTGAAAAGATCGGAGATATCAAGCTAAACAAACAGTCCTGTGCCACCCTGACTGCAATATCCGAGGCTATCTCCCTCAACTTTACCAGTGCCACAGCCTTCACTTACGCAGAGAAGCAGAAGAGCCCTAAAGTTCACACGGAGATTTGCGATCACTGAATATCTAAAACTTTCATTTAAGCTGAATTTCATCAAAAACAGTTTTTTAGTTTCACTCGCATCTGCCCGGTTCATGATTATTAAAAAATTCAGTGTGCATTGTTTTCCCTAATTTCCCTCTCTTTACTTCCCTACATGAATCATTCGGATTCGCGGGATGTTTACGCAAAAATCCCTCAGTATATTTACACACAAATCCCTAAGATTTGCAAGTGGCTTGACAACGCTCTGCAAGAGTTCGGGATGCGTATCAACATCAAATCCCACCTCTCCTTTATCAAGACCTGTGTGGGTTCACCTAACGCTCAGATCAGGGGTGCTGCCCTGAACCTCATTGGAACTATGTCCATGTACTCAGGTATGTTGTGAGAGGGGATATAAAAACTGTGGCAAATTACTACCTACCTACATGACTCATGAGGTGTGTTCTAAGGTTTGAGGTGCTAGGCTGGTGTATCGGTCAATGAACTCGGTTTGATTGGGTAATAACCGTGTGAATGGGAATGTTTATAAAATTTGCTGTTCATTGAATTCCTTTTTCATCAATAAAACTAGTATTTTTGTTGTTAATTGAATTTCTGTTCATCAACAGCCAGCTATTCCCTGTAATGACACCCCCTCCTCCTAGGTCCAGCTATTTCCTGTAATGTTTGATAATACCCCCTATCCAGTTCCAGCTATTTCCTGAAATAATACCCCCCTCCTCCCAGGTCCAGCTATCCAGGCAGCATTCGCTGACGTGGAGAACAAGAACACCCTCTCCCAAATCGAGGGTGTCATTGAGAAGTTCAAGTCTGCTAAACCCCCCACACCCACCAGGGGCATTGCTCCTTCTGATGGTGCTGATGGAGGTTCGTTCTATAATGAGATTTTCTCCATCGCATTTCTTTCTTCTGTTAAGAGTTAAATCTTGATTTTCCCTCTCGCCTTTTTGTCTGATGGTGGTTGGTAGCTTAAAAACTGTCGATAATTGTGTTTGTATCAGAGCTTTATCGTCCACACTTTGAACCATTAATTTAGTGTCATTTTGCAGCTGTATAATTCCATCTCTCCAGAAGGTGACGGGTGTGAAGTTGATGGAGGAGGTGAGGAGGAGAGTGGGGGAATGGATTTGGAGGATCTTATTGAGAGGAAGGATATCTCCAGCCAACTTGACGCCTTGTGCACCAAGTAAGTCACTTTAAATATCACTTTTTTCGTATATTATAAGTTCCCACTTGTATCACTTTAGCGTACCTAGTGATACTTTAAATCATTACGCAATTTCATATCACTTAATAAACTTTCATTCATATCACTTCAGGTATAGGTACGTTTTTCAGATATCACTTTCGGTGTCAAGTATTACTTTACGTATTGTTTGCCGCCAAATTTCCCTTAACAATGCTCAGGTTTAAGGATAAGGAAATGACAATATTTTTGAACAAGATATTTCTAAACAATACCGTATCTTAAATAGCATGCAAGGAAGAATCAACTTATTATAGTCAATGTTTCAAATGTCTGTTAATTCCGAGATATCTACATTTCGGCAATGCTCTTCAAGTCCCGCAACAAGCAAGATGATCATCAGTTTCTCAAATCAATCAAATCCCCTCACAAGTCATCAGGAACCAGTTTCACTTCACAAAGTTGACCGAGAAGAGAAAAGAACCATCTGCGATACATGACCTGTTCCAGTTCAACTGGAACGTCACTATTTCTTTGTGTATCTGTGCTTTCATCCTTTGATCGATCGTACTCATCTTCTTGTTGAACACTTCGCTTCTTGATATACATCGTTTCACTATTTTCCTTGGTTTCAGCGGGCACTCTGTCCACTTTGGCAGCGGATTTTGTGTTTTTCCGAATTGAAACGCTTCGCTTTTTC
Organism: Beroe forskalii; assembly: GCA_011033025.1. Taxonomy (NCBI): domain Eukaryota; kingdom Metazoa; phylum Ctenophora; class Nuda; order Beroida; family Beroidae; genus Beroe; species Beroe forskalii. Next base: position 76,699 of record WFMF01000530.1, on the reverse strand, counting down.
TTACCTCTTGTGATTGGAGAGGCACGGACTGACTCTACTTGATGTCGCTTTGCTACTGCTTCTTCCAGACGTTTTTTCTTCATTGCTGCGAATTCTCTAGCCTTTTGAATTTGAGCTTTGCCTTCTTCTATTTCTGAGTATTTCCCCTTGTAATGCGAATACTTCTCTTTTTCCCCGTGCGTGGGACGAACACTTCTTGATCCATGATGATTTTCGATATAATCCTGAGCTTGTGGCTTTGGATGCGAGCCTTGCGAGGGTCTATGTTTAATCCTACCATCAGTAATAGAAGGTGCTGGTCTTTGGTCATGGTGCGTTTGGTTTTGCCTTCCCTCATAAGGTTTGTATTCGGATTTCGTTTTATTCAGCTGTAGATTTTGAGTCTTATTTCTTGTACGATCATGATAATCAACATGATAATCAACATGATAATCAACATGATATTCTGGTTGTTTCTCCTCTCTTGCTATTTGAATTTCTGGTTTCTCTTCTCTTGCCGTGTTATATTCTATTTCCTCCTCTCCTGTCAATTCATATTCTGGTTTCTCCTGTCTTTCCATAAGGTAGTCTGTTTTTTCCTCTCTTTCCATAAGGTAGTCTGGTTTCTCAACTCCATCTGTATGAAACTCCCCCCAAGGGCCTTCAGTAGTTGGAACAGATGTTTCTTCAGTGGGTGTGTGAGAGAACAGTTCTCTCGTGTGGTGAAAATCTGGGGTGTAACTGGCTGTTTGAACTGTAAAATACGGTGTTATTATTTCATCAGGAACTCCCCCCGTGCTCGGCTTCGGCTCGGATGATGTTGAATGTAAGGGCTCTGCTTTCAATGTTTTGTAACGGAGGGTATGTGGCTTGATTGATATAGGTTTGAGAGGCGGGTTTATCGCAATTAGAGGCGGGTCTATCGCAATTAACCCTTCCTCAAAGACTTCTTCCTCAATTACTCCTTCATCGTCATCGATCCATTCCTCGACATCGATCCATTCCTCGACATCGATCCATTCCTCGACATCGATCCAATCCTCTATATCTACCTCTTCTTCGTCATCGATGGCCTCGTATTGATCATGATCAGTCACTGGAATCAGTTCTTTATTATGCGTGACATCATGACTTCCACTACTTACAGTTATGTATTCCTGCACTACTTCATCTTCCATTTCATCCTCAATTTCATCCTCAATTCCATCCTCAATTCCATCCTCAATTCCATCCTCCATTCCATCCTCCATTCCATCATCATCGAGATGACGCCCTAGAATCGCCTCATCATCCTCAAACATCTCCCGAATAAGACGGACCATGCTCTCACCACTCACAACAGTACATAACCACGCCCGATCAGAATCAAAGAGTTCATCAGCTTCGCTGATTGTACCGATCAGATCACGTACAGTACGCATCGTGTAGGAATCACGGGGAGTTTCGTCTTTTTCTAGATTCAGTTTTGTCACGATTTCTTTGAGCGTTGCCAGCATCGATTCTTTTCTCGATGAATCCTCTTCTTCGGTCGGGGCATCAACATACTGATGATTATTGTCGTCTGATCCTCTATCCTCTCCGCCCCAGCTTTGGATGAAATCACTGATTTTCTTCAACCAAAGCTGCCCATTTGAATCGTTATACATTGCCATTTTCAGGTTTTTATGAATGTTTTTTAGGGTATCCAAAATGTCCATCCAGAAAAGGTCTGGTGCTGTTGCGTTCTGCATGTCCATATGATTGTTCCAATGATTTTCTGCATGATTGTTCCAATGATTTTCTGCATGATTATTCCAATGGCTGTCTTCATGATTATTCCAATGGCTGTCTGCATGATTATTCCAATGGCTGTCTGCATGATTGTTCCAATGGCTGTCATCATGGTTGTTCCAATGATTTTCCTCATGATTGTTCCAGTGACTGTCTTCATGATTGTTCCAGTGGCTGTCCCCTTGATGCTTTTTTGTTTCAGTGTGTGTAGTTCATCTTAAAATACCAATCAACATTACGCCAGTCAACAGCATACCAGTTAATACTGGTTAATGGTTTCCCATGCACGCCGAGCTTCTTGAGCAATACACCATTCCAGTCAACTGCTTCGAAATCAATGTTCAATGGGTCAATGTTATAAGTTTTCCACAACTTATCAACAACTTTATGAACATCTATAATACCATACTGCACGAGAATGTCAATGATATTGCCCCCATAATCAACAATAGCATCCCATGCCATGTTGGTCCAATCTATGTTTTCCCACTCTATGCAATTCCAAACGGTCATTTGTTCTCGGGTTAAATTGAAATTATTGTTCTCATCGCCTTTTACATCCGCCGAACCTGAACGGTGAGAAATGTGAGAGTTATCAGAAAGGATTTCATGATATTCTCTCTCACTTAGCGCCCAATTAATGTATTTCCACTTGATGTCTTTCCAATTGATCCGATCCCATTTCCATCCGATCTTCCCAATCTTAAATTTGAAAATGGTCCTCCAGTCTACTGACTCCCAATCAACAAATTCGAAATATCCCCAAAATCTTTTTTCCAAATTCTTTTTCAATTTCTCCCAACTGAAGGACTCCCATTCCATAATGTTCCAATTAATTCTGCTGAAATCTGCCCCTTCCCAATCCACACCATACCAGTTTATGCCTTTCCAATCAATATTGTTCCAAACTATGGGTACCCAAATCAATGCAGCCTGTTCTTCAATGTCAATTTTGACAATCTCATCACTGTTATAATGTTCGTAGTACCAATCGTTGCCTGTCCTAGCATCCGGATTCGTTGCCCACTCTTCCGGATTCGTTGCCCACTCACTTGGATAATGATAATAAACCACCCATTCCGTTTCATAGAAATCACTCCAATCAGCCCACGATTTTGCGTCCCCATAGTAGTATTCCGCCATGGCCGCCATGGCCCATTCTTCCCACCCATCATCTGAACCATACTGGCTCCACTCCACTGCCGCATCCTGACTCCTCTCGTACTCATCTACCCGCTGCATGTACCAGACCCCGTTATTGTAGACGGTTATCCAGCCGTCCCCGTCCGTATCACCGTCATCCCAGTATTGGTTGGCGTAGTAGTAGTATTTGGGGTCAGAATACGAAGTGTTGTCGTCTTCCCAACGAGATGCTCTGTACTGCTGCTGGCGGTGGTGGTGTTTCCTGTGGATTTAACAGGAATTAGACAGGGATTGAACAGGAATTAAACAGGGATTGAGCAGGAATTAAACAGGAATTAGACAGGGGTTATACAGGAATTAGACAGGGATTGAACAGGGATTAAACTGGAATTAGACAGGGGTTATACAGGAATTAGACAGGAATTGAGCAGGATTAAACAGGAATTAGACAGGATTTAAAGGGATGGTGTAGTTTTGGGCTCAAAAATAGATTTTGTTTATTTTAGCCTGAATGTTACCGGAATATCATATCGACAAGTATGTGATGTGTTTCATTCCACAATATGCGCCCTGTGACCACTAATTAATAGATTTGTAACGGGAAATTTATCATACAATATACATAACCGCAAGCCGAGAAGGCATGGGGTCCACCTTTCAATATGATCTAATGTGATATCACGCTCATGAATTGCATCATTATGGCGGAACCACATATGTGTATGCAACAAAATAATATTTGGCATGTCCAAAATTGATTGGGGAACCATAATCCATATCTAATTAATGTTAAAAACCAATGAGTTTCACATGATAACCTCATAACATCCATGTGCCTTTTCAGAGCACAAATGGCAGCCTTAATTGACTTATTCCAGGGCGTGTTTGTACAAACAAACGTGTAGAACCTTATTAGAGGTCATGAAGTAGCTATTTTTACCGGAATAAGATAAAATTAGAAATTTGCATCCGAAAACTTTACCATCCCTTTAAGGCGGATTATGAACAGTAATTAAACGGGATTTTAACTGGATTTTAACAAGATTTTATCAGGAATTAAACTGTAGGAATTAAACAGGAATTAAACAGGGTTTAACCAGGAATTAAACAGGAATAATACAGGAATAATACAGGAATTAAACAGGAATTATTTTGTCAAATTACAAATTACAAATGTCCGACCTTTGATTGGATGCTCGATGGTGGTTCCGTCCCTTGCCATCCCCTCGATGGCGATAGTGATGGTGGCGTCCACCGCCTTGAACCAAGTTCACGGCGCAGTATATCACCAGGAATACGAAAGAAAGTCGCAGCATTTATATTAGAAGGATTCATAAAATCAAAACGATTGAAAATTCAGATTTTAGTGATTGAGCATATCATTGATGTGTATGCGGCCCAGCACTCTACAGGGCACTCATATGTTACTTACGAAGCAATTTTATCCTATTCTCTTCACTTCGAAGCATTTGGCGTTTCTTTTAGCAAGTAACTTAGCGGGATAGAAATCTCTAATGGAATATGAAAATAAGTTTCGGGGTCGATTCTTGTGGTATTCGGCATTCTTTCATAGGAATATTTGATGGCGTCACTTATTGTCAACAGGTGTGGGAGGGTCAAAAAGATGCTAAAATGGGGAGGAATTGGAATTGCCGAACCACGCCAATATACTAAAAAGTTTGAAGCAGGAATGATCCGTTCACTCACATACAGCCCCATGTAACTCATACCGTGCGCAGTGCGCACGGTATGAGTTACATGGGGTTGTATGTGCCTCATCCCATACCAGGGTATAAACTATACAGCGCATACCGTCGTATGCAATCATACATCCTATACAGTCCAATGGTAATAGTCGTCTTCAATTGCTATTTGAATGCATCCGTTTTGAAAACTTCTCGTGTCATTTCAACTTAATTCCTAAGTTGACAAAACATTCCCCCTCAGACTGGATAGCTCTGTGTGGCAAGAAAGGAGTGAAGGTCTGGATGACACCTTAGTGTGACACCTCAGTGTGACACCTCAGCGTATCTAACAAAACATTCTCCCACAGACTGGATAGCTCTGTGTGGCAAGAAAGGAGTGAAGGTCTGGATGACACCTCAGTGTGACACCTTAGTGTGACACCTTAGTGTGACACCTCAGCGTGACACCTCAGCGTGGCACCTCAGCGTGGCACCTCAGCGTATCTAACAAAACTTTCTCCCCCAGACTGGATAGCTCGGTGTGGCAGGAAAGGAGTGAAGGTCTGGATGATGCGGAGAGGTTACTGAAGGATGCTAACATTAAACCAGTGCTGGGGAGTGACATTCAAGCTTCATTTAAGGTGAATGAATATATTTTAAGAAATCGTGATGCGATTATTTATAGTTCCAGCGAATTCTTTACTGTGAATTTCGAAAAAATTCACGACTTTAAAATATTTATCCGCGAATTTTGGAAGACTTTCTAAAATCTGATTTTTAATTTTAAATCTTAAGGCTCGGTTGTCGGATAAGAATGTTGCTGTGAAAACCAAAGCAACCGGTGTCATGGCGAGTCTCGGAAGGGCTTTAGGACCCGGAACGAAACAGTTCAAAGAACTCATGGTTCTTCTTATTCCACTGCTGTCAGATAGCAAGAAGAACGTTCAGGCACAAGTATGTGTATTGTGTAACCTGTTACCAATCTCATCTTTTTCGCCATTGCCACAGTCATTGTCTGTATATAGGAAAAGGGTTTGTGTATATAGGAAAGGGTTTGTGCGGCTGAACCTTCATTGAATTTGTTCAAAATATATCCTTGTGTTTGGACTTAATGTCAAAATATTTCCTTGTGTTTGGAGTTATAATTTCAGACTCTGGACGCGCTCAATGTTTGGGCTGAACACCTGACTATCAGACCGCTCCTGATTGGAGAAGACTTGGTTGCTGCCACCACTGACACCAACCCCAATATAAGGTATAGACCATTAGACTTGTGCCTGGCGGTCCTTTTGGGAGACTTCCCGAGAGTGAAGGATGTATCAAAATCTGCCATCCGGTTTAAAATCTCAACCCGTCTTCCGAGGGACGAGTCTCTATAGTACCAGGAATTCTTATATTTGATTCTATGCAAGCTCATTTTGCACAAATAAACTTTTGAAAAACGTTCACACATTTATTCTCAGGATCTGCCTTTTCTCGTGGCTTGCAGAGCAGATAAAGGTCACCAAAGTACCCCCAAAACTACCCAAAGAGTTGAATCTGCTAGTGCCAGGGCTGTACAAATCACTGGAAGACCGAAACCCTGAGGTAACTTAAGATTTAACACGCCCTGATTGGCTGGATGGAATTTTGAAATGTTTTGAAATCTATGTCGATGAAACTATATATTTGGCAATGAGCTATCAAATTGATTGCCAGAATAGTGGACCATCTAAAATGGGAGTCGTGATTCGTGAGCTGTTTTGAGCACTCCGTGTCCCTAGGAAAACCCAAAAATCATGTATAACATTCCAGGTCCGTAAATCTGCTCAAGCATGTTTGCCGTGTATAATGGCCCATGTTGGGAACCATGGAATGATGGAAAAGCTGGAGGCTCTCGAGCAGAAGAGCAAGAAAACCGTTCAGGTATACTTAAAGAGTTTTGAAGCTGATTAATGATTTTTGCGGAGATTGACTTTTCACTTCTTTTCTATTTTGTCTGAGATAAGCTCAGGAGAGAACACTTAAGAAGATTCGCTTTCTTTTTCAATCTTGTAGAAAGCTAAATGTCTGTTACAGTTTCAATTCAGAACGATGTGGTTTTTGATAGAAGATAAATACGACCCATTTAACAACTTCCTCTTCCCAGGATTTGTTGGAGAAGTATAAGGAAGAAGCGGATGCTATGGCACCCAAGAAACCCCCTCCCAAAGGAAAAGCTCAGCCAAAGGCTGAAGCTCAGTCCAAGGTTTGTCTTCTACTCTGCTTGATTTATGTTAATGTCTATTAGCCCATTCATTGTGAAATCAAAATTCAACGCTTTGAGACCAGACCATACTGAATTACAATTAAAAACTGCGAGAGACATGAAATTTACTTCACCATTTTTGGAAATTTGAATTTCACCTCAGTCCAAGCCCTCCACCCCAACGAAAGTTCGGAAGGGCATCAAAGGTGGGGCAAGTCCCCTGAAAAAGAAAGACAGCCCTAGTCCCTCAAAAGTATATAGTTTTGGTGTTCAAATTAGATCCATTTCTACATGTTTTAAATCTGTGTGGTTTTTCTCTCCGTTAAATTATTTAATCTTTTTGACCTTATTTCTTGATTCTTTCTAATATTTTCAAGTAATTGATCTGGTGACAACTTGCTGAACCATGAAGGATAAATGATTGGATTTCTTCAAGTTTCGTAAAACCTTACAAATTACAATTCAACAGATAATCTTGTTTCTTTCTCGATTTGTAGCTTTTAACCGTTAGTTTCTGTGTTTTGAGTGCTAATCCATGTATTAAACTCCTATCTAAAACCTCTCTTTCTCTTTTACAAACATCAAGGTACGTTTGAAGTTTCCAATCCACCGAATCACTAATATCTTACTTCTCTGATTACTAAACACCGCTCCTCCTTTTGAGAAAGCCTGCTCCTCCTTTAATTACTAAACCACCCTCCTCTTCAGAAAGGCAGCCCGGCCGCTGAGTCCCTGAAGAATACCGGTGTTGATGATACTGACAGCGGGGATGGAGGTTCAGGGCCGAGGAAAGCACCAAAGAAAGGTAGGATCACTGTGGCAATGAACTCTCATATATTCCCTTATGATCCCTTCTACTTCCAATCTGCAAAAGAGCCCAAATTCCATCGATGTTATGCGCGCGCAACAGGCGTGGTTCTGTTAATTGAAATCTTTGCGCGGACAGCTTCACAAATTTGACAAATTGTTGCTAGTCGTAAAAGAGCTTTTGCACATTTGTTCACCATTGATTGCCAAAATTCGCAGTTCTTGGCAAGAAGCCAGGCGCGCCCGGCGGCGAGCAACCCTCAGCCAAGAAGAAGAAAGGAGAGGAAGAAGATGACAACGAGTCACCCCTCAAAGCTAATGATAAGAAAACGCAGCGATTCAAGGATGAAAACAGTCTCAAACTCCTCAAGTGGAACTTCAAGGTATATTAGAAATTTTGGGTTTGATTGACTGATTCTAAAGGAAACCTACCTGATTTATTCCGTAGGAAACACTTGCGAATCAGCGCATTTTTTCTCAAAAAACATGCTAATCTTCAGGCTAATGACGCTAAATTGCCATCTGCTATCAAGGGGCATGTAGGTTGACCATCGTAACTTAACACTGATTGATGTTCGTATGTCCGTCCCTCTCCCAATCGATTTTTGTAAAATTATCGGAGAGTCGGAAATGGATTATAATTGTGATGAATCAGAAATTCATGTTCCAAATTCACGTACTGAGTTGTAAATGTCCCGTAGAAAGTATATATTTGATTTCGACATGTTTTAAGTTTTTCACAAATTGTATTTACTTTCATCAGTAAAACTGTCAACTGTCACCTTAAATCGCTAAACTAAAACTGTACATCCCCGCAAATCATCTTTACATTATACATATCACCCTGCTTTCACCGTACACCACGCCACTGCACATCACTGAACTCACCCCCCTACAGGTGCCCAGACAGGAGTATTTCGATCAGCTACAGGAGCTGATGGAACCCATCTGCAGTCACACCCTCTTCGTAAAACTCTTCCACCAGGATTTCAAGCAGCACATAGAGGCTCTCAAGATGCTTATCAATAAGAAACATACATTGATAAATTTGATGAAAATGAAAAGAAATACACATTAATAAATTTGATAAAAATGTAGAATTGTTTCATAAACAATGCATGGAAGCATGGAGATAATTGGTGAGAAATAAAGAAGTGGTACAATGCAATGTGTAACTATATATCAGCATGTTATCGCTGTTATGTCTGATATGGAAAAAAATTTTTTGACTTATTGGAGCGAATTGACACAGTCAACTCGTTTCATTATTTCCTAACGCCCCCCCCCTCATCCCAGATATCATCCCTACCCACATGTCGGAGATTATACAATCCCTGGACCTTCTCCTCAAGTGGATAAGTCTCCGCTTCTTCGACACCAACACATCCGTGCTCCTTGCTTCCCTTGACTGGTACGTTTTGAATAACTTCTTGCTTCCAAAGTTGAGAACAACAGTCCGAAACTGATATTTGAAATCGGGACAAACTTCGCTCGTTATAAATTCGTGGATAATCGCAAGACTTTTGAGTCTCATTCAATCAGTTTGGGCTCGAATTTTGGATTCATATACTGCCAATCTATCAGGTTATCTAAATGTTTCACCGGGCTGAGAGAACAGCGATACACGTTATTAGACCAGGAAGCCAACGCCTTCATGCCATACCTCGTGATAAAGGTGAGTAGAAGAATTGATATTGTAAGCAGATTCAATTCAAACGGTCTTACACGATACCTTCCATTAGAATTGTACTTCTGCGCAGTTGAAGTGAAACATTGAAAAAATGAAAATGAGAAACAAAAAGCCTTAGATCTTTCGCTGCTTTAATTTTGTCCTATATTTTCAGTTAGGAGACAGTAAAGAACCAGTGAGGAAGAGCGTCCACTCCCTGTTCAATGAACTGTGTTACATTTACGCGGGCTCCAAGACTTTCGCCCATCTCAGCGAAGGTAGGAATCTAAAACCTCGACTATAGTCGGTACATACCGCGTTATGTAAAGCGATACCTATTACCTATCTCTAGTCGGTTCATGGAAACTGATGTTTTCTATGACGATTTCTAGTCATCTCTCTCGCGATATACCTCAAAACCATCAGGATAACGTATACATCCGCATTCCGCGGTTTGAAGTCTAAGAAAGTAAGAACAGTCGTCAACAAATTCAGATTTTGTTGCTCTTATCATACGACCCAATGATTTCTTCACTCCAAGGTATAAAGTCTCCAGGTTTTCCAGTTGAACTAATCTATTTTGATCCCCCTCAAATCATTTTAAACACAAAGAACTATAACTCCAAGGTTTGAAGTCTAAGAACAGTCGTCAGCGGGCTGGAGTCTTGGAAATAGAAACCAAGCTCATCCTGGAGAATGGAGTGGAGGTTTGTCATCCTAGTCCGAAGAAAGCCTTCGAACTCGTGGCTTCCTTCATCGGAGACAAGGATAACTCAGTCAGGTATTGCGAGGCACTGGGGTTTTTATTTCTCCTTATTTTCCTTTCTATTTTCTATCCTTTACTGGCAGCAAACGACGATAATTGCATGATTTTCGTACACTTCTAGCAAAAGATCGAACTTCTATCATGGCGAGGTTTCTCACTCTGTTTTCCTGGCAGGACTGCTGCTCTGAACTGCTGTGTGGCCGGCTGGAACTACATCGGAGATGGAATCATGAAAATGTGTGGTTCTCTCAACGAGAAAGATATGAGTGAGTTTTATCATTAATTCTCCTTGCCTTTACTAATAACTTTAGTGCAGGGTACTGGCTAGAAATTCAGTGTCTAGATTTATAAGTAGTTGGAATACGTCTATTTCATCGCTGTTGTTGCATTTTTAAATTTCTTCATTTGATTTGTTCAATTGGTTTGTTGAATTAACTAATTAACACGTAACAATGTGCATCAGGCATGTTAGAGGAACGAATCAAAAGGAGTGGGAAGAGAATTGACAGTCCACCCAAACCGAAAGCTTTGGGTTGAAATCACTGAATCATAAGCGACTGTGAAATGTGTTAGCAAATCGGGTTAAATGCAAAATTAACTGTTAACACAGAAAACATTTGTTTCAACCCATGTGACGTGAAGCGGTAAATTTAGCATGGTTTGTGCATTCGTCGGTGATTGTGAAGCAAAAATATAGTTTGTATTGATATTTTTCAAAGAATCGTGCCAGGTTCAGCTACTTAATCGAAGCTAGTTGGAAATGGGTTTAAATCTGATTGGGAATTAGTGCTAGTGCTGTAAAATTGCTAAAATAACATTTTAAATTATAGAGTGGTGTTTTGTTTCCAGCTGCTTGTGTTATGTGCTATTTTTCCTCAGCTAGAGCCAGTTACAGGTTCAGACGATTCTGAGAACATGGTACCAGAGGTACGTGGAACAACCAATTGGAAGTCGAGATACAGTCACGTGATAGTTTTAACAGCCAATCAATCACCGGCCGATTTAACAATTTTTCTCAACATTAATTCACAGCCATCCGGCGGCAATAATTTGAAATTATAATTTGCTACTCTCGATCATCCTAAAACATAAAACATTGGATCCTGATGAATCCAAAGTAACTGATTATGAATATTATTATTTTGTGTCTGTGATGTGTGATGTTTTATTAACTTAGGGCCAGTGGGTGCTAGCTTTGCACTCGCTGAAGATCGCTGACTAAACGCTACAGTTTGATTACCTGCTGAAATGATTGTACCCCACTTCAAATAACGACCCTAGCACCCTCCCATCAACAGCCCACACTTTATTACTTTTACTTTACACATATATTCCAAACACCATGCACCTTATTTCAAACACAACCGCTTAAACCCCTCCCCCTCCCCCAGCTGCCTAACAAAGCTAAGGAATGTGAGGATGAGGGTATGGTTGAGATGGATTCCATCTGTGTGGAGATGCCCAAAGAACCAACTCCCCCTCCCTCCCCACCTCCTGTAAAGAAAAGAGGAGAGTTCTACCTGGATTACGAGGTAGGGAAGTGCATGTTGTGATGTTTTAAAGATCGCTCGATTGCCGGAAAGCTCGAAAAAGAACGCGCGAATTTCCTGTTCGTGCGTTAACTTTCTGCATATATTTCGTCTTAAAGCACACAATTTTGCGCGTCTTTAACGAGACCTCTGTCAATCGAATTTCCAAAATATGCATTTGCACTCTGAAAAGACCACTGATGATTTTAGCTCTATATTTCCCTATACTAACTTTAGCTGCCTGTTGGAATTATTTGCATCAATTAATGATTTTACTGTCAAATTAAATGTTAAAGGTATTTAACTTAGATACTTAAATATTCACCACTTGGCGTTTTCCTTACTGAAAGAAAAACTGTTTTCCATTCCCTTTTTCAGCTTTTCATCGCATTTTCTCATAAACTGCACTGTTCTTATTCACGAAAATATTTGATGCTTTTTGAACTTTCTAACGACGATTAATTTGACGCTTTTTAGATTACGAGACGTTGATGAGGCCGGTGACAATTCCGACACACACAGCATTCTCAAACCATTTGCCCCTGGATGATCTTCCAGATTTCATTCCACCCGAATTCTCCTGTGATAAGGTACAGAATTAAAAACAGGTGTCGTGATCAGTTCTGGGTCGGTGTCTGAAATTTCCACAAAACTGTCATTTGTACGTGCGTGATACTGATTAAACAGTATATCGCAGCGCGATCGGAAATTTCAGAATGATTCCCATTTCTCGAGGTCACGATGAGTTCGAGAGATGAAAATCATTTTGAAATATATTTCCGATTCGTGCTGCGCCATATTGTACGTACGTGTTATATACCGTATCACAAACGTATGAACAAATGGCTGCCATGTGGGAATTTCACGCGTTCTCAAAACACGCGATATCTACGCTATGCTACGCACAAAAATATAGGCGGTTCGGTGTTTTATGATATAAATCGTACACGATTATTGATTAACACGCCGCCGCTTCTTGATGTGTGAAGCAATAGTGCTTTTCATATGTATATTGATTTTAGTCTGAATTCCAATCAATTTTCTTGACAATTTTATAAAAGACGCGTTTATTTTCCATCAAAATGTGAATTTGTGAAGCACTATTTCCCTGCTGCGTTCTTGTGGTGTGTCTGTATTTTCATTGGTTTACCAATATATTTGCATGTCAAGATAAAAACATTGTTGCGTTGAAAAAATGATACACTATCTATTCATAAAGCTTTGACTTTTTGATCTCATTGTATCATTTGAATCTTGAGTTATGAAATCTTGATCACATTCACGTTATATTTTCTAGTTCTTGGTACTATTTTTGAGGACTAATCCTAACGGTGGTTTTCACTTTTTCAGTACAGCCAAGTTGTTATGGACATAGAGGGTATAAACATCGGGGCTGTCTCGGAATTAAACTACGAGTTAGTGAGGCTATGCTTAATCTTAGTGAAGGGTTTATCGTCCGGATCGTAGTTATTAAGCAGTGCAATTTACATTGAAGCCAACTGCCAAATTGTTAATTGACACGTTTAATGCATAGATGGACCACATAGAAATGAATCTTTTCATACTTCTCAAAATGAAACTTTGCACGCCATTCATGGAAGATCTAAGTAAGACAACTAGCGTCAGATATAACCTAAATTCCACTCTAAATAAACACTAAAAATGCAAACCCAGGTTAGTGGAAACGATTGGAAACCTCCGTCACCCCATCCTCACGGTAGTGTTAGACACTGTCAAAACACTGCACGAAATGCTGAAGAACCCTCAGGAGGCCCTCCAGCTCCAACAGTAAGTAATCCGGCATTTGAAAACACTTTACCTTGACACCATTTTACTTTGACACCACTTTATCCTGACACCACTTTACTTTGACACAACTGTACTACTTTACCTTGACACCACTTTACCCTGACACCACTTAACCTCAGCTTTAATTTGGCTTGACATCAATTCACCCTGACATCGCTTTACCCTGACACCACTTTACCCTGACACCACTTTACCCTGACACCACTTTACTTTGACACCACTTTACTTTGACACCACTTTACCCTGACACCACATAACTTTGACACCACTCCCCCTCTTCCAGCTATGTTAACAACCTGGTGATGAGTGCCATCTCCCAACTGAGTCACTTCCCGGTTGGTGAGGATGAGAGGGAGCTGGCTACCTACCGGGCTATCATCAGTATCCTCATGTTAATCATCAACAACGATACTCTCGCTCAAGAGGTTGGAAGGGGCATTCTCTTTGCCGAAAATTTATGAAATAATGCTCGGTTTAAATACTGCTGATGAGCATTTAATTGATAAACTATAGAGGTTGAAACGCCTTCTGTTCATGTTAATTTTAAATGCTCAGTGATGCTTGGAAAAATTATGCTGATTTCCATTCTGACCAGAAGAGTCCAATAGTTTCCTCCCAAATTTGAACTTCAAATTTTAATCTCCTTCAGGTATCCAATAGAACTTTATCTATTTTCCTCGCTCAAGAGATATCCACGGAGTATATCAAAAAGATCTGCAAGCTTTTCCTTGCTGTGCTGTCAGAAGAACCAAAGAACAGCACTACCGTTGACCAACTCATCAAAGGTAATGAGCCAGCCACCATTTAGTCCGGTAAAAAACCGACAAATTTTGACGAGTTAGGGAACTAACTTGGGGCAATGACTAAGGGTGTTTTTTCGATTCATGATGGTCCCAGGAGTCATAATACAGTACGATCTTGACTTTTCACGACGCTTGAATTCCAGATGATAACTCTTATCGGAGCTCTGGTTTCTTTTGAATTATAACTCCTTACATCACATCACATTCCAGTGAACCCTCTCAACTTGCACTCAACCGCAGCTGCGGACGCCGAATCACCAAATCGGCACATACCATACCAGTTACCACTCTCTCAAAACCACTCTGGATCCAAAGATTAGGGATCCTTATGCCTTAATGCTTCTTACCCCTTTCCTCTCTCAGGGTGCTCTGATTCCTTTTGAGATCACATCACCTCTCAATGAACCCGCTAAACTTTAATTGCTTCTTACCAATTTCCTCTCTCAGGGTTCTCTGTTCCTTTTGAGATCACATCACCTCTCAATGAACCCGCTCAACTTGAATTGCTTCTAACCCTTTCCTCTCTCAGGAGTAAACACTCTGGTGATCAGACTTCTCTCTAACTGTAACACTGGCCGGGCTATCAGTGCACTGGTGGATCACATGGATACGCTTCTAACTGATACAGGTACTGTGAACTTTATCTGAAATAGAACGAGTAGGCAGGTGACGATTTTAGTTTATATTTAAGTGTTTTAAGTTAGCGTCTTGGGATTCCAAATAGGGGGAAAAACGTTTATTTTGGATGTTGTTTTTTGAAAAGAACTTTGAGATTTTTGAGGAGGTTTCCCCATTTTTGAACTGAACCTACTAGAATTCTTTTGGGAAAGGAGTTTCCTGTTTTGATTACATTAGAAAGTTTTTTGGGGAGTTATTTCCCATGTTTGAACAAATTCTGCAGATTTGGGAGGTTATTTTCCCATGTTTTGTTCTGTAACTTAAGCACGATTTTTTGGGGAGGTTGTTTCAGTTTTGTTTATCACGGCCTCTTCGCGGGGCCGTAGTTTCCCCCTGTGAGGGAAACCTCTTTTGGGTTAGATCTGATTAGAGAAGTTTTGTTTCTTCGAATTTTAGGTTATATAACTTGAAAAAATTTTAAAATTTAAAGAAAAATTTCAACAGTTCTAATTCAATCAGAATCAGGCTCAATCTAGAAATTGCCAGTTCATGAGAGTATGACTATGAGTCCTTTACTTTTATTCAGAACTTCAAATCCGAAACAATAATTACAACCTTCTCACCCTGCAACTCATTACAGTGGTCATAAATTATGCGCTTGAAACCACTGGACCAATGATATTCGCCAGTTCTCCTTTGTTTTCCTGTAAAATCCAAAAAACCCTATTATTTTTACCTCTCAAAGCAGTGATCCATGCCGGTCTTCATTTCTGAGGCAACCAAGATCCGAAAAGCTTTGGCCGATTGAGCTGAAAATTTGCACGCCATCCATGGACGACCTAAGAAAGACATACCATACTTCAGAATCCCGAAATCAGCCATTTTCTGTCTGTTATGGGGTTAAAATCGCGTTTTCGGCTTAAAACTGCCTTTTCGCCCTTATTGGGCGTAGATGTCTCATGGGTGGTCAAATAAAGTGTATCTGGTCATAAATTATGCGCCTGAAACCACTGAACCAATGATATTCGCCAGTTTTCCTTTGTTTTCCTGTAAAATCCAAAAACCTATTTTACCTCTCAAAACAGTGATCCAGGACGTTCTTCATTTCTGAGGCACCCAAGATCCGAAATCGAAAGCTTTGGCCGATTGAGCTGAAAATTGCACCATCCATGGACGACCTAAGAAAGACATACCATACTTCAGAATCCCGAAATCAGCCATTTCTGTCTGTTATGGGGGTTAAAATCGCGTTTTCGGCTTAAAACTGCCTTTTTCGCCCCTTATTGGGCGTAGATGTCTCATGGGTGGTCAAATAGAAGTGTATCTGGTCATAAATTATGCGCCTGAAACCACTGAACCAATGATATTCGCCAGTTTTCCTTTGTTTTCCTGTAAAATCAAAAAACCTATTTTACCTCTCAAAACAGTGATCCAGGATGTTCTTCATTTCTGAGGCAACCAAGATCCGAAATCGAAAACTTTGGCCGATTGAGCTGAAAATTTGCACGCCATCCATGGACGACCTAAGAAAGACATACCATACTTCAGAATCCCGAAATCAGCCATTTTCTGTCTGTTATGGGGGTTAAAATCGCGTTTTCGGCTTAAAAACTGCCTTTTTCGCCCCTTATTGGGCGTAGATGTCTCATGGGTGGTCAAATAGAAGTGTATCTGGTCATAAATTATGCGCTGAAACCACTGAACCAATGATATTCGCCAGTTTTCCTTTGTTTTCCTGTAAAATCAAAAAACCTATTTTACCTCTCAAAACAGTGATCCCAGACACCGCCGACAAACTGATTTGCTTAAAATACACGCAGTCAACCGAAGAGACTGTGGTATGTTTAGTCGTTAGCTGAAAACGTAGTTCATTACACAGTAACAGACAGACGTAGTCACAGACAGACAAATGGTCAAACATATCTAACCGGAAGGAAAGAGACATACAGCTGAACAAACATTCAGACATACGACTTTTCTATACAGTTTAACATAGACATTCACTCCCAAACCACACGCTATGCTCTGAAGGCTTTATAAAGTTTTAGAGCTGATATACACAGAGCCGCTGGTGTTCAAATAGAGTTCTAATCGTCTGTAAATTAGCCTTTACATTGCACTAATGTTGACACAGGTTTTAGAGAACAGCATTGACAGGCATCCTTTTAGCTTTTTAGCGAGCCGTTCCGTCTATTGTAAAAAGAAAATTATTATTCCTACATATAAAAACCTTTTTCGGTTCAAAAATTCATATAGGAAATGTCAAAATGTTGCGATAAACAGTATTCCTTACAAAGGTTGTATTTTGTGTCAATTATCGACATCAATAATAATTAACCTTTGACATCGGTCTTTTGATGATAAAAGAAATGACGTGAACTACAGAAAATAAAATTAAAGGTTTTAAGATGTGTCCGATACGTCTTGAACTATCCCGACAGCATTGGCTAGCCGGTACCGTCCAACTTACCGTCCACCATACACTATTTACCATACATGAGTAGTTCAGGCGATTCATATAGGACATATTGTGTAGTGAGTTACCAGAGGATACCACATATTGTATAGGTTATAGCATGTGTAGTGAGTTACCAGAGGATACAGTGTGTACAGCAGATGTTTTTGGCGTTATGTCACTTCATTATCATACACAGTGCAGCACCAGCTGACAGCTGATGTAACACCCGGGATACACGTCAAGACAGGAATGTGTGTATATAGTGTACGATTATCAAAGGTATCTGGAGTATACACTGAGTTTCCTTATACACTTTCTACGTCAAGACAGGAATGTGCCGTGTAGAGTGTACGATTATCAAAGGTATCTTTCAGTGTGTTAAGTGTACAATTGAAAGTATATGCCTAAACACAAATATTTGAACTAGTACGGGCCTTACTCCCCCCAAGATTATTCTAGATGGATTTTTAAAAACTAAATGGACCTTAATTTCTATATGAACCTGGTATGTGAATACAATGAATATGTCATGTACCGTGTTCAAAAGGTTTTCTGCGTGGGGTTACAAATCTAAAAGGTTGTAAATGCAAGACATGTAATTAAACTATTATTTAGTCTCTTTTACCTAATATGTTATAAACATGTTGATTATTTCAGAAATTCAGACATGAATATGATTTGACAATTTAATGCATGAATCGGGGACCAGCATCAAACCTATTTTTCGTTAATTCCAATTTGATGTTCTACACCCTCTTCACGTCTGTTGATGATTGAATTAAATGAATTTCATGAAATGAATAAAGGAACAATATATCCAATATTCATATTATATTCGAGGTGTCATTTGATTTACACGAATCTTCTAGGAAAAATAGTGAATTTCAGAAATATTTTGCACCTGTGCTTGTGTGAACATTGCTGGTATAAAACGTGTCAGAAAACAGGAACTCTCGGGTCGGAGATATTCAATAATTACAGTCACTCCGTGAATATTTACGTATTTTACGTAGCATACAGACTCAGGATTTTATCGATTTTATCAAACATTCCACGGCACAGATGTGCTGCAACATCATCAACCCTTGACCAACCCATAACTCCATAATATACCGGTGTACTAACGTACACAAACACATACGTCTCCTGGCTCATACTGACAACATGAGATGTAATTTCAAATGATTAAACGAGTGTACTTGATTCAGAGAATGTTACTCAATACTCAATATTCATGGACGAAATACTAATTTCAAATAATTATCTTTGTTGTACATAAGTACTTATTATACACATCTATTGAACACCAAACATTTGATCTGAAGCAAGATTAAATTTCGGTTAGGCAGTTCATGAACTGGGAAAGCCAAATCATATTTTCGATGGATATGGACAAGTTGAAAAGGCTTTTTCTCTCCTTTCAAATTTAATGACTATCAAAATTAGTCCACTTAGTCTAATGAGATCGTGATTTATGTTCTTCCAACATAGCCAACGTGATTCATCGACCTCTCAGATCTAGTAATTAAAATCTAATAAATCATTTCTTTCCACACTTTAATTTAGTCGTTTAAATTCCAAACTCAAATTAATAATGTTCAATAACTAAAATTAGAAATTTGGTAGAATTTATATTAGTCCTGTTAATAGTGTGGGAAAAATATCACTTGGATAGCCAAAGCATAATTCAATAAATTCCCCAAGTTTCCCACGCTGTGCTCCTTTATCAAACACATAAACAGTACACACACTATGCTCCTCCTTCATCAAAACAATCAAAGTTTACATGTACTTTAGAGGCGTAAGACGAACACGCAGACAATATAGAGCCCTGCGAGAGCAGGGCTCTATATAATATTTAAATGTCGACAGCGTAGCTGGAGACATTTAAATGATTTAGAGTGCGAGGCGAAGCGAAGCTGAGCCGAGTGCTCTAAATCATATTTCTGCGGTGAGTCTGAGCCTCTAAAGTACTATAGTAGTCGAACGGTGTACAAAAGACACACCCTGTACACAACAAGCACATATTACCTTATATGGTAATAAGCTAAGTGCTTGTTCACACATAACAAAAAAGCGCATAACTCAGCCGTTTTTTGAGCAATTTTAATCAAATTTTCAGGATATTACGGGCAACATATGACCAATATAATCCTGGAGTAGCTAACATTTTTGAGCTTCAGAAGTTGAGATATGGCAAATAAACCGGTTTTATGTTTTAAAGTTATCGTTTAGTAACTGGCTTTTCGGTCATAACTCCGCTTCTGGAGCTCTAAAATGAATCTAAACTTCACTGAGATGTTGCTTTTATGAAGCTCTAGATATCCTGAAAGTTTCATCAAGTTTGCTCAAAAAACCTCGGAGATATGCACATTTTTGTAACGCAAAAGCAAAGGTCGCGTAGATGTGTATTTAAATTGTGTGTCATAACAAACACATGATATAAAGCGCGTGTGGTAACACAACTCTACGCATATAGCACTACCTTTTAAATCGGTCTAAACCTGTCGTGAGACTACTATAAAGAATTAAAGAGACTAAACACACGCCACACACATTAATAATAATCCCAATTAGTACCATTAAAAGTACACATTAAAAGGGCTCATTACAACAGTAACTCAGTACAAACAGTGGAGATGTCAGGTACAATCTACGCGGCGAGATTCGAGATAAGGAGATACAGAAATGTGGATCATTTTAGCAATTTTGAAGAAGATTTCTTTTTCTGTATAAAAAACATCTGGATAGGTATCCCGATACCTGTATAAAACACGTTCTGTTTGATAAATCAATTTACAAATCGCCATTTCACTGGATGAGAACGGTGCTATTCTCATTCGCCTGATTTACACGAGCTACCTATTTTACGTGTGATTTCACTGTTCTAATCATCAATCAACGCGGACCAATTCCAGACTATCCCGGTTAATGGATACGTTCCGGATACCTATCCAGAACGTCTCATCATCTGTATCAACCAGCTGCTTGTACTGTTCAAGTAAGGTCATGATCGGTATCTGCAAGGCAGTATATCCCATTCCAACAAGACACCTCCAGACAGATCTACGATTTAAAGACAGACAGAACTAGATCTCATGATTACATGGTTTCAGTCTCAGTCAGGGGTGCCAGAAACAAACGATTCACTTAGTCTGTGTCTGGGATTTTGACTTGATCCTCACAGTTCCAGAATGTCTAGACACTACATGTGTCTGGGATCCCTATTTAACTTGCTCAACACCATTCCAAGATAGCGTATGTGTCCAGAAATGAGTGTGTGGTACTACGTGTAACCTACCAAGTGAAGCGGATGGGCAACATTTCGAGTAGAGCATGAAATATTTCAGTTATTCATTGAAATAGAGGAAGATTTATTTAGGAATGTGTAGGGCTGGGAGAAATTTAATCAGCTTTCGTTTCAGAATAATAAAATGGATAATATTATGTTATTTTAAATAAGTATTTTTCCAGGTATTCAATGGATTCACAGTTCACATGAATAATTTCAGCCAGTTTAAAAGTAAGCTGTCGCAATATTCCACAGTTGAAGCCCGCTGATTCAGCGCAATGATACCAGGGCGTGTGTCATCAGCATTCAACATCGGAGTATGAAAACCATGATATTCCATGGTAATAAACACATTGTTTAACATAACTTTAACAAGAACCTGTCACTAGTTTCAGACATTCATATACGTGTGGTTTCCAGGCATCCAATACTGAATAGTGCTGAAATCAACAGCTCCAATGCAAACCATGAACTCTAAAGCTCTGAACAGTGAATTAGAAATTACAAAACCCGAAGAATTCCGCCTGGAAGTTTCAAGGGGGAATTAAAAACAGTCCAAACCGCGCAACTCGATTGCAATCGCTCAGCCCTATCGCACTTGAAACTCACTAAGCCACTCAAGTGAACCTTTTGATACCAGTCTGAATAAAAGATATAAGAATCGATGATTTAACAATCGGTTTAAAATGGGATCATTAATTATCATGATTTGAGCCGCCACTCATTTCTCACACCACTTTCAGATACCCTCATCATGAAATGATCACACCACCCAGAAACTGAAGATAACAAAGTATGCGTCTATTTAATAGCATCACCAGCTCCACCTTTTAGCAAGGATCTTATTACAAAACACATGTGTTTCTAACGAGTCACGTGGTACTAATATATTATCCTTAGTACACATATATTTAATCTTTAGTAACATATACCCATGATAATAAAGCTCGCGTACTATTAAAAAGTTTTAGTATTATCATGGTGTTATTAAGGATTGAATTCATGATCTGGTATGGTAAGTGCCGTTTCATCTCGATGAAATGGCACTTACCAGTTACCATATCATTCGTTATGATGTTTTTAAAAGGAGTAAATTAATGAGATGAAACCGTTCGTTTTTGCCTTCTGGCGAAAGGCCAACCATATTAGATTATAATTCGTTATTGCATAGCTAGGTAATGGACCTTCTCAAAATATCCGGTCGTTTCATGGTCACATCTGGAATCAGGATTCTATTACAGGAATGCGTTGTGTCGGTAGCATGAAGAGGTATTTGAAATATTTATATTTCATTACTGGCAGTGGTTGATCAGGTTGCAGCACTTCTGTGCTGTGGTTTGTGGGTATTAAAAGATGTGAGTGGAGCACTTGTGCGCTCCCTGTTGTAAACGGGACAACTGACATGTGTCAGTATTTCTCACAAACCATGAACAAAATATACATAGGCCCGGGTTGGAGTTATATCGGGTGGCAGACATGAAGATTTTGAGAAAAACCGTTTGGTAATTCCTAACATCTAACTTCTGTGCTGTCAGTCTGAGCAAAGAGAGTCTTAGAAGGCAGCCGTTGTAGCTCACATCCAAGTGTTATGATTCACACGAGCCTTATAACAAGTTCATCATATAACATAGCAACATGAAATAGAGATTCATAAGCACCATTGTGACGAGATGGTGTTCGATCAAAATAGGCGGTTGGATTTCGTCAATTTGGCATTGCAAATGGACGTTATGACGTTGGTTCTACGTGCGCCTTATTGAAGCGTGCGCGCGTTCCATTATAGATTGTCGTTATCGTGTTACTAATTAACAGCATCATGCGTGTCATTTGATGAGTTAATTATCTGCTCTGTTTATAAATAAAAGGAGAATGTGATTTATAAAGGAGCAGCATGAGCATCATAATATCACACCACAGTATTTCATGAAGGAGTAGATTAGGTACCGTCGGAAAGGGGAGACGGGGGAGAAAGAATGTTTACAAAATTTGCAGGAAATATAATATATTCACGGTATTTGGATTTACAATTCAGGAAGGGAAATTGCTCATTAAAGAAGGTGGTTAAGGAAATGTTTGACGATGATGATGACATACCTATTGTTAGCATTCAAGACATTCCATCAAGAGTCCCAATGTTAAAAGGTAATGAGTTTGATGGGACCGTGAGAAAACCACTCTGATTTTGTATCATCTTGCCAGAAGGAATATATCTACTCAGCTCTGGGTACACGCGAACATCTCAGTTTTATGTTTTGCTGTTATACCTAATACATTTGAGATATTTGGGAGTCATATAACTGTGTTGATCATTGAGGGTAAGAACCAGCCACATCCCAATTTATTGAATAGTTGGGAGTAGTAAATAGGTAAATAGTTAATACTTTAATACCTCTCCCATTGATCAAAATACCTCTTCTCCAACACAATAGCACCCCGCCCCTACTTACTCCATCTACTGGATATTATGCAAGTGTATGGCAAGCTACTTCAGCCACTTATGGTTATGTTATATGTAGTTATGCCCACATTAAACCCTGGGCAAGAAAAATAGGCGGTCATTTTCTGCAATTTGGCACTTTGCACAAGGTAAATGACGTCATTGCGACCGCCTATTTGTATTCTGAGCGTATATTACACAAAAGCAACATACATAATAACAACATACATAATAACAACATACACAATAACAACATACATAATAACAGCATTGAGCATACACCCGGTATAAGTAATTAACTAATCTGGACATACATACATACATACATAGCCTTCCTGCACTAAAACATACCTACACACTGTTTACACTGTTCATATTAAGATATTCTGGTAATCTCGTGATTATTAATCTACTAATTACTGCAATGGAAATGTGACTGGTGCACGCATGCATTAGACTAGTTAATTTGGAGGTAATTTCGAGCATGTGTCTGAGTCATCATTGGTCTGGAAATTCCTTGATTTCTCTGGAGCTAGAAAGGTAGAAACATACAACACAACGAATTGAAGTAGCTCACATCCACTGAGATACTCACACACAGGCAACATGACATATGAGTCATGATTTCTAACCTTTCAGAGTTTGAGCGCAAATCCAGCCAATTAATCAACCCAATAAAATTTGTACGATGTCTTGAATCATGCTTTGAAAGTCCTGAAGCGCACTATCATTTCTCAAACCTCCTATTATTTCTGTACACCTACGTCATCAAAATAAGAGGTGTACATATAAACCAATTATTGTCTATATTTTAACCAGATCATTAACAAGATACATGTAGGTTCTATTATTCACCATGTGGTGGGGTTATAGCGGTTGAATAAAAACGTGTTATTTACAGTTTTTGTCGTAATGACTCATTGCGACTGCCTTTTGTATTATTTCACACTTTTACCATGTTACTCCACTCTTACAACGTGTTATTTGCCATTTTTATGGTGTTATTCAACACTTTTGCCAAATTAGTGATACGAGAGAACGTCCTTTTCTGCTATGGAAATGTGAGCTGGTGCGCACTGCTACCTTGACTGATCAGTAGATAATTGCTCTCCACCAAAAAAGTGATACTACGGAACGTCCTTTCTATGGAGCTAGAATGTTATAAAACGACAGCCTTTTAAAGGCCCAATCCACTGTACTTTTGTACACATACATGAATAATAGACACAGGCAACATAACATATAAGTCATGATTTCTAAACGTTCTTATTTTGAGCGCCAATCCCGCCCCCAATGAAAACAAATCAATTATTCAACTCAGCCTTCGGCTTCGGTGAATAATGTGATTTTTCTCAACCTCGCTTCGCTCGTGGCATCAAAAAAGATGTTATATAACACTTATTTCTATTTTGATCATTAACAAGATACATGTAGGTTCTATTATCAAATTGAGTGTACACACTGCGTGAAACATAATGATACTTTGTGCCCTACAAACACTGGGGCTATAAACAATGAGGCACAGTTTGAAGCAGAACGAATTCGGCCAGGCGTCACTGTTCCCCTGTTAGTGTTTACAGTCTTACTTAACATTAAAGTATATTCTGGTACCCAGAAATAAGCCCCTTTAAACCCCCTAAACCCCCAAAAATTAAACCTCCTATTGGCGATTTTTGATGTCCACATTATCACATAAATATACAAATATAGGGGGTTGCCCCATTGGCAACAAACAATGGGGCTACAGAGTGAATCAGAACTTGTGAACGTGGCTCTGGGACCAGGCGTCACTGTTCTCCTGAACACGGTCTCTGAACACCTCACCACGCACCATGTATAATTAGCATAGCACCTGAGTTCAATGAAATTGAGAAACAGAGCAACAGAATTCTATAATTAGCCTACATTAATCCTGAGTGAATGAAAATGGTATTTCTGGAAAATGATTGATGAATCGCCCGAAATACGGAGGTTAGTTTACACTTCCATTCTCTTGTGATTTTATAGGGTATCTGTTATGCAATTCGAGACAACATTTCTACGACTTGACTGACTTCACGCCGAATTCCGTCAAAATTGCCTGATAATTTTAACTTTTGAAACATGGAAGGAATCATTACAACCTCTGAACGTGACTGTAACTGTTAAATTGATATGTCAGATTTATAATTGGTAATTGCTAAACATGTTTTCACACCAATAATAACATGAGTTCAAGTGACTAGAAATTTGTAACTTTTCAACTTTTGAAAATATGGTCGAAATTGGACAAAATTGTTGAAAAATGGACAAAATCTCTGTCGTCTACCACGATTTACCGCCCATCCAATATCCAAAATACAGCGAAATTGGGAAAATTGTTAAATGTAAATTTCGCTCATTTAGCACGCCCAGACACCTATTTAATTTGGCACGGTAGGATTGGAGTCTGACTTGTCTCCTCTGCTGAATGAAAGAGGCTTGGAAAGTGTGAAGTGCTTGCAAATCACATCTCACATATTATGAGGGACACCCTTTGAGAGTTCAGACGAAGGCTCGGAAATGAATAAAAAGCGGATGAGAGTGAGGTCATGGCAATGTTTCAGATTTGTGAACTGATGACGTCACAACACCTCTAGGGAGACAGTGTGCAGGCCACCTACTGCATGTCAGTGTGCAGTGCCGGGAAACTTCATGTAAACAAGCTGGGATCCAGATATATGGGAAGTGGACACTGGAAATGTGGTAGTTTGTATAGCACAGCTAGAATGAAATGTGGTTTGATAGTCAAAGGATGATAGTCAAAGATGATTGTCAAATGGTCTAGGATCATCATCTATCTTTTCCTAATTGGGACTAGAAAAACTGAAGTACATCTTTAATTGGGTCTAGAATGAGTAGAATGTCCACCTATCCACTTCATGTGATGGAGTAAATTAATGTAATGGATTACTCCTGTCAGCCAGATCACATGCTAATGTGAGGAGATTAGAACGGTGAAATTAAAGCCGAATAGTGGTGTAAATTCCCTCCTTCCACTGCCCATATAGACATAGATGTTGGCATTGAAGTTTGTGAAGCAGTCAAATGAACCCAGGGCCGTAATTCCCGGGGGGGCTAGGGGGGCTGAAGCCCCCCCAAGATTTTTGAACTGACTCAAAAAATTCTATCTCCCTATTAAAATTTCCAACTTTACTGATCTTTACAGTTTACTCATTGAATGGGGAATGATATTGATGCATCATTCGCAATTGCGAAGGTTTCAACATCATTTCAACTCTTCATGTATGCTAGTTTGTAGGTTCATCATGGTATTTTTTATCTAAAAACCACAGTACAGAAGTGCTGTAATAAATCCATGTCTCCATAGTAAGTAGGCAAAAATAATAATAATAAGGAAAGAAATAATTAAATATCGTGCTCATATCATGCTCATAACATGATCATAGATTTATGCAAGTGACAAACTCGAATGAATAAAAAAGATTCAATGATTGAGGGCGAGCTCCGGATGGAGGATGGAGCGTCTTCTGACCATTGGGCGAAACGGTAATTGAGTGCACCGGTCATGCTAATGATGGGGCGGAGTGGGGTGCCTTGCTTGTGTATTTTGGGCAGACCGTTTCGCCCAATGGTTGGGAGACGCTCTGTCCACCATCTGGAGCTCGCTCTCAATGATCAAGGACTCCTTCAGCCTCAGGGATATCTTGGGGAAGTCAAAAAGATTCAATGATGTTCATAATAATTTAACGCCTTAAAACAAGCAAGTCCTCTGGGCTAACAATGGGTCATCAGTTGGATAAGGGTGATTATGAGGCACAATATGTCTGCACACGGTTTTTTAACATGAAAAATTGCTCAAGACTTGTTAAAGTACCATTGTATACGACTCATAATTTTCACGATTCTTGCCCATTTCTGTAGGCCAAAAATTCATTCTCAGACATTGAAAACCCCAAAAATTTTCCGGGGGGCTCCGCCCCCCTAACCCCCCGCCAGGGGCTCTGCCCCTGGACCCCGCTGGGGGCTGCGCCCCCAGACCCCTGCCGCCAGGGGCTCCGCCCCTGGACCCATTCCCTGGGCTCGCTTCGCTCGCCCAGCCCCCCCAACTCGAAATTGAGAATTACGGCCCTGAATGAACCACAGCGTGACCCCACCAGGGCTTGAAAACAAAGAGGGGGTCACCCCATGACTCCCGAATAATGAATAACTTAATTCACCTCATCACACGAACAGCTGTCATTAAAATAGAATTTATGAACGAAATAGAATTAATGAATATGGCATGAGACGCTCATGTGTAGACCTATTGTGAAGTCATGGAATATTTGGTGAATAGAATGTAAGGAATATGGAATGTACATGAGGAATGTAAAATGCACAGTGTACGAGGTGCAATGTACGTTGTACTTTTGGCTGTGGCATGTACATCGTGTCCTCTTTAAGTCATAACGAACAGGTGTTGAACCTATTTTACACACCGACATAGCGACCTTTAATAAGATGAGATTATGTCGCAGGTGTTGCTAAGTTAGTAAGTTTAATTGTTAAGAAACAACTCCCGTGAACAGTGATTAGTGATAGTACTCTCTCAACTTCTCAAGAGTCAATTTCCCTCAAGGAATTTTGCAAATCTGCAGGTTTTATAATCTTTGGATTTGGAGTAATATATACAAGGGATTCTTCTCGAGGTTTATGCTGAACCAAGCCATTAATAACCACTTGATGACCTAACTATAACCACTGCATTTTAACATGGACCTTATCACCAAGCAACCTTATTTACATGTCAAAATGTCGCTCCAAATATAACAGTCTGAGGGCGGCTTAACATTTTGCCCGTTTATATAACGTCCAGTGCTCACGCCCGTCAGTCTGTCACCAATCTATTCTAACATCGGCCACCAAACAGCTTGCAAACAGACGAACAAGCTTTTTACACTAACGGACCAAGTAGTCAAGTAAGCCAAGCATATTTCACTTGATCTACGCCACAGGTTACTTTTAATAAGGAGCACATTCTATCCACTGAAGGATTTAAGCGGTTTACATATCACACTGTGCTGTTGTTGGTGTTGTCATGTGTTGTTGTTTACCTTGGTATGTTTAGAATGGTAGAATCTTGGCGACATGTCGAGATAATATGAGGAGCAACGTGAAAAGTGTGCCATTATGAGACGCAGTCGGTCGTCGCGCGAGAAATAGCCTATTACAAGTAACCGTATCACCATTTCAAGTCTAGATAATTACATCAGTTTTACCCGCCTATCTTTAGCTTGCTACCTGTCACCAGACATCAAGAGATTGTCTCAGTAACAACTTGAAGAACTTTCTCCGGCCTAGTTTCAAGTGTGTTTACAGAATACAGATTGTGGTTAGGCATTGTGGTCGAGAAGAGAAGAAATTTCAAACTAAAATCAAGTACTTCTTATGTAGTGCAAACTTGCAGCAGAGAGTTGTAAGAGAGTCGATTTTTTAAAATTTTATGTTTCACAATTTATACTTTTTTCAAAAAGCTGCAGCGCAGTTAGTGGTTGCTATAAAGAAGAAGTACTCATTTGATGTGTATTGTTTCAACAAACACCAACATCAAACATGTGTTCTTTTATACTGGATTTAATTGCGCGCTAAAGACATGCTGAGTATGTATATAGGTCGCTCATGGAGAATAGGCGGAGTAACGTCATCAACGCACCATTTCAAATCATGATATCGACATCACTCACAACTGTCTATTGTTTAAACGCGACTCTATGCTATTTGCTCTAAACACAGTAATCGTGCTAAATATTTACATGACAAAAACTACGGTAAACAATATGCGCGCTTAATGGATGATTTACATTGTAATTAACACATTGTTATGATGATGATCTTACTATCTTACATCTGAAGGAGTGATTGCTGAATAATTCAAAACCACTTTCAAATCACCTTGTTGAATGGGAAAACCTCGCCGCATAAATTGGGTTTATATAAAACGCAATAAAGGTCTTTATAATAAGCTCTTTAGCGCACTTAAAATATAAAGTTACCAAATAACACTCATGACCTGTTGCTCTCATATTATGGAAGAGTTGGCGAATTTCAATTCTTGAAAAAAAATGATATCAAAAAATTATGACTTAGGTATTACAATTTGAAGCTGATGGCGAGAAACAGACGATTTCAAAGAATCCAAATGGGTCATATAAACCAGGATAATGGCCTTTGAGGAATTATTCATCTCTCCAGCCTGGGATGTCATTAATTGAGCATTTCAAAGCATCATGATGACCTCATCCCCCCAAATCCCCTGGAAAGACTTGACCGACTCTCACCTTTGAAAGGAGGAGCATCTTGGGAGGAAGACTTGTATCTCCTACTGTCAAGATGTGATGTGGGTTGGGAGAAACGAGAGAGAGGCGAGTCCGAACTCAGGCTGAAATAGGTGAGGGGTGAGTCCGAACTCAGACTGAAATAGATGAGGGGTGAGTCCGAACTCAGACTGAAATAGATGAGGGGTGAGTCCGAAATCAGGCTGAAATAGATGAGGGGTGAGTCCGAACTCAGACTGAAATAGATGAGGGGTGAGTCCGAAATCAGGCTGAAATAGATGAGGGGTGAGTCCGAACTCAGACTGAAATAGATGAGGGGTGAGTCCGAACTCAGACTGAAATAGATGAGTGGTGAGTCCGAACTCAGACTGAAAGGGGTGTGGGGTGTTGGGAAAATAGACAAAGATAACTTATACTTAGTAACTTGTTATCAGGAGAAAGATATCGGTTATTTTCTTCTTCTCGTACTGAAAATTAAATGGATCAAATCAAGCATCAGGTTAGTCTGAAAAGTTGCTGAAGGAGTTGGTTTTTGATAATTAGATTCCTCTTTGAGCAATGATCATTTACTACAGTTCAGCAATTCAGGAATACAATTAATTAAGTGACTACGAATCCAGCTGCAGCAGTGCTAAACTTCTTTCAGAAGAGCTGATTTAACTTAAATTGGGAATTAATCATATTCAAAATATTCAAAATTCATTTGAGTGAATCTGATAAGTTTAATGAGCTGGATCTTAGAGCAGCATTGAAATTTGAACACACACAAGCACATGCTGAAGGCTTGCGTTTCAAAATGAACATGCTGCCATGCAACAAATAACATTGAATAATGTATAAACATTGAACATAATATAATGAATTTTTTTCTTGCCCCTGGAATGTTGATAATTTGAAGTTGAAGAAAGTTTACTGTCATTTGCTAGTAACAAGCTGAATGAACTGCTGTTTTGTTTACATAATGCAATTAGCCTGCAAAATATAAACACAACAGCTCCGTTAACACGTTAATTGAAAATGGAACTTGAACTTCTCTGAAATCTCTGATCTCAACCCATCATAGATCATTGATTACACTCATTTCATGTGGATTCCAAACGAGTAAAATAGCAGAGGCCACAATTGTCACAAGGCTCAGTATTCTAAATTCATGCGTTATTTTATAGGGCAACAACAGCTTTAAATTTGTATGATAATCTTACCTAAATTACATTGCAAATTTACCAAGTGTAGCTAACAATAATCTACAAATGAGGTGTTACATTCTTTGAACGGCTTTAAGTCGCGCGCGCAGACGTAACATGTTCCCCTGCCATCAATTCCCAATTTCAAACCATAATTATTACATCAGTCTCAACACCAATAAAACAAAGTTTGTCATTTCTATTTTATTCGTCAAATTATTAGTCATTTCTATTTTATTCGTCAAATTAATATAATCTACACTTTCACACGTTGAATAATATACCTGTAAATTTGTATTTAATACACCTGTAAATCATACTTACCTCACTGTACACAGTAAGACATAAGTTAATGCACATTACATTTATCATATATCCACCACAGAACACTACAAATTGCAGGTCTAACTTCCTGTGTCAGGTTCAGTTAGTTCCCGTAATTTCCTGTCAATTCCTGTCAAATTAGGAGTACACGAATTAGCAATGTACTGCATACGATATGTACTCCATGTTTACTCCAGTTTACATCAACAATTTACCCCGCTCACGAGAAATAGGCGGTTATTTTTAACAATTTGGCAGCGCACACAGTGTAAATGAAGTCATTTCGACCGCCTATTTACTCTGGGCGCATATTAGTGGGTAGATGTGTGGCGTAAGTGCGGAAGGCGGAAGTACGCAATATGTCATGTTTATAGTGGCAAATGAAGGTCACAGATATGATGGAAACTTTCTGCAATTTCGACGGCACTTCCCAATACATTTATAACCGTTACAGGGAGAAGGTGTATGTAACAAAAACAGAGAGTACCTTTCGAGACATAGTTATGTGGGACAATAATTCCAAATTCTGGGGATTTAAATTTCAGGGGTTCTTGAATCTGGGAAGATATCAAGTTCTTGTCGATAACTATTTGTCTTATTTGCTGCCCACCATCCAAAATGAAATAACAATGTGTACCAGATGTTCCACATCCACTAAAATACAATACCACTCCTGAAATATTACTACTATTACAACTTGTACTGTACTATTAGAGGTGTACTAAGGCTCAAGTTGCATAATTAAATGTTGCGTAATTAGCTGCGTTATAGTGTGTGTGAAATCAACGCAACTATAGTGTCTATATTATAAAATACTGAAATTCATATACCAACGACCTAGTATAACAATATAGTCTCTGGGTACAACAGACGTAGGACTGGGGGAGAAAAGCAGGTGATTTGAAGTCAGTAAATGGCAACTTTGAATCCTGATAATGACGTCACATTAAGATACATAACATAATCATTTAGAGGGGGCAGGCTAAATACCTGACATCACCTGGTCTCAGGTAGTATTTTAAAGTTTAAATAAATAATATTACGGCATAATATTGTTACATACACACCTAGGGGTGGGAGGATTTTAATATGCTCTAGCTTTAAAAAAATACGTTTGAGATTTAGCAATGAGGAAAATAATATTGGAAAGAAAAACTTCATAAACTTGCAACATTGAGTTTAACTTGCAAGTTAGTACATCATTACTTAATTGAATCAATAATTTCAAAATTAATATCCCTTTTATATTCCAATTTATATCCCAATTGCTAAAGTTCAGACTTTATGAAGGTAAAAAGTTCATAATTTTATACCAGTAACTACTTGTGTCTTGTGCAGGAAAACATTTGGTTATTCTGAATTGGAACAATATTCCAATTAAGAATAACAAAACTTTTTCCAGCACAGGACACTGGTGGAAAATTGAACCTTTTCAATAAAACTCCGACGGTTAATTAAACTATTAAAGTAGTAACTATATAAAGTATATAAGTTATCTGGGAGTTGGGACCATTGTCAGAATTTGAACAACATAGGAACTGTAGCAATAGCAAGGGTGGTGGGAGATAAAATTTGCTATTTTAAAGATGGGAAGGCGAAACAATTAGCGAATAGAGATAGTAAGGGTTTCTCATTTCTACTCTTAGCTTAAATTTAGGGACAATGGGGAAAGTGACAATCGCCAAGGCTTCGATTAAAGTGTGTATTTTTGATTTTTGAGGTAGAATTAAACCTAAAATTCTTGTTTTTGCCCCTCAAAAAACCATGAATTCAGTCTTCAAGAAACAAACCAATCTCAGTAACCTAGACCATTCCATGCCATGTTCTGAAGCTAATGAATGCCAGATTACAGAACACAACATGATATCATTAGGGTGTCATCTGACTACACTAATGCTCAAATGATCTGGTTCATTGAACTAACAGCAGTACGAAGAAAAGAAGAAAATACCTCAACCAGAGCCATCAACACACCATCCAAAATCATGACAATGACGTCATTCTCAACGGACTTTTGGTGGAGCTCAACCTCTACTAAATGTACGGGGTCACGGTGGCATATCAAACACATATTAGCATACATTAGAATGCGATTAGAACAATAATCAAGTGAGGATATTTAATCTTTACATACATAATACAGCAGAGTTTAATAATATTATAGTATTATATTTTATTAGAATTTAATCTAATATTATTACGGGTGAGTACACGAGACTCTTGAGCTCTTAATCTGGGTACTCCTACACATGGTTGGTAGAGTTATAGGTAGTTGCTATGACGTCATCATCATGGTTTAGAGAGGTACATGGATGACGTTAGAGCACATGGTAATGAGCGTGACAGCATCCCAAGGTCTGTTATAGCTGGTTATAGTCAGGTTATAGTATCTGCTGACTCGTATGCCGACAAAGTGTGGTTATACATTGTCTCACTTGTCCAGAACCCCAAACATATGGCCCTAAAGACCAATCGACTGTTATTCTTCGCATGTTCATTATTGCCTTAATGAATCTTACAAACAGCATGAGCCATGATCTTTTTTATCACCGACATTATTGATATCAGTTGATCAGATCACTTCTGTAATGTGGTTTGTTGATAAAAATACAGCGGCAACATTGATACTTGAAGTGTATGACAGATTCAGTTCCACACTTATGGGGATATGACACATAGCATAATGTTATTGATAAGAGGTGTGAAGTGCCCATAACCAGCGATATCTATAGTAGAGATTACTGCTTAACTAGTTGCTGTGACAAGTAGAGGCAACGGGTATAGGACTCTAGGTCGGGGGACTCTGGGTCGGGGGACTCTGGGTCGGCGGCTGAAAACCAGGGTGGACTCTGGGTCGGGAGATCCCCACAGGGTGGACTCTAGGTCGGGAGCCCTAATTACATGTTACGCTGATTAGGTAACAAGAATGCAGCATAGAATATATCGAGTTCAGTAGTTCAATACAAAGGGTTACAAGAAGTTAGATGGTGATAAAGGTAATCAATATAATATAATTAATTTCACACACTGATAACTGTTACAAAATTATATCAACAAATTTACAACTGGGCAAGCTCGTCAAGGAACTCCATCAGTCTGTTCTCGTAGAGGTGGCAGTTGCCAACGATCCTCTTCACAGCAGCATCCTTCTCCACCCATCTCTTCTTCCTGGCAGGAGGCTGTCTTCCCTGGCGGTAGGATGTGATCTTCCCCTCCGTTGATGACTGCTCCAACTGCACTGCCGAGATGAAGTTGTAGATGAGATATGAGCCCATCAGCCAACAAGCGGTAGGGTAGAGTGTCAGCTATGATCCGGCGGATCATAGCTGACACCCTGTATCGTGAGTTCCTCAGTGTCTCAGCAATAAACTAGCGGATCACATGATTGGACCCTCTATACGGGCTCTGTCATCAGGGTTAACCGAGTGATTCCCCGTATAAGAGAAAAGCTTTAGGTAGTATATATAAACTAAAGAGTAAAGGGGCTCCCGACCTAGAGTCCACCCTGTGGGGATCTCCCGACCCAGAGTCCACCCTGGTTTTCAGCCGCCGACCCAGAGTCCCCCGACCTAGAGTCCCCCGACCTAGAGTCCGTTCCCCAGAGGCAACTATGATTTCATACAGTGTTATGACGTGTAAAGACATACAGCATATCTAGTGATGCCACCTTATATCTCTGATCTTGGAAGCTATGACTCATAACTTACGGGATCACAAACCAGTGTGAGCTGAAAGTGCCGACTGAGTGTTTGCTATGTAGCGGTGCTTTGTCAGAAAAAATCTGCAGGAATTTCATGAGATATACGACTCAGATCTTCACAAGAATGTTGTGACCATTTTTTGTGGAAAGACAAAGTAAATGTCTGTCACTGTTTTGCGTAGATATATTACAATACTTTGTTCCCAGACAAAACAAGATTACGTAACAGAAGTATTTCAGCCATCCATGAAACACGTATTCACCGCGCGTTAATAGCTTTCTCCTTGCTGAAAATCACTAACGTGCAAGCTGATCACGTTTTTCATGTAAATACACACAACTCAGCTAGGCATTTGTGTGCATCATAGGAAAAACTCTCATGAGTCGTGAGTATGATATATATTTGAGAATCTGAGACTTCTGCAACACACACTATGATGTCATGACTATTTTAGCACAAATAACTTTTAATTATTAAAATAATCGGTGTCAGACTTTGTGCCTTATTTACTACTCGCATATTATATTTAGACTCGATTACACCACAATATGATAAGTGTAATATTATTATTGGCCGTGATAATTTGACCCACGTAATATATTACCTATATGGCCACACATTTTCTATGATTATAGACACTGATGTTCTCATCAGTGTCTATAATCATAGACACTGCATTGGTTAAGACCCTCTCTTACGGGCTGCGGGTCTAAACCAGAAACATCCCTCAGGCAGCACCCTAGGGTAGTATCCCAAATTGGACCAAATAGCTGCGTGTCTATGTAGTTAGGTAGGTAGGTAGGTAGGTAGGTACCTACCTACCTAGACACGTGTCTATGTAAGTATTTAGGTATCTAGATTATTCCTTAACAGTGAACAAGAAACAATGTATTCGTAATGTTCATTACCGGGGTAACGACCTTGGTAACTGCTCTGTTCCCATGATAACCACCTTGTTATATCGTTACTTGATAACAAAGAGGCCATAGCACGTAACATGACATCTTATACACTCGTCACAATTCACAACAATGAAGTGGTTCGCCAGTGTAGTACTCAAGAACTATTGTAATGCAACTTGATTGTTCCATCTCGATACATACTTATCAGTGCTTGATGGAGTACTTATTGGATCACAAGTTAAAACTTTCATATTTATGAGTGAAGTAACATTCCTTGAGCTTTTCACGGCAATTTCTTTTGTTCGGGAGTGCAATACAGAGTGAGAAAACTGTGCTTTTCGGTCCGCAAAGATCGCTTTTAAGATGTGCAGCTCTCAAATAATTTCAGAAGTTAAAATTCTGTAGTAACTAACCGTTCGTGGGTTATCAGTGTCTAATTGCAGACAATCAGACAAAATAATGATAACATAGAAAATGAGATAGTAAATTAATGCTCTCTATTAACTTATTGAAATTATCACGTTCGAATAGTTTTTAAACAATCAGAGATTTAAGATCCTTACTTTATAGATTTAAGATCCTTACAAGATAACAAAACTTAGACAATGAAAAACAGCGTACTTACATTATGATTTAACTATCATAAGAACAGCTACATAGAAATATACAGCTATGATTTACATTGAAATATATGAGTGCCATAAATAAATAGGCAACAATGACTAGGAACAGTTGACTGCCAGCTCTTCAGCTAATTGTAGGAAACTGTGGAGGTACCTAATCTAACATCATTGAATTCAGCTATACTCACACATCTTCCTTGCATCTTAATTGCTTTCATATAGCTTGTAAATTGATCGTCTTGAAAGCACGTTAGGGACCAGTTCATTTTGAAATGAATTGGTGATTCAATTACGTATAATCACATGATATAAAGCTAATATGATAATGGCACTGGATAACATTAACATGCAAGTTGGTACCAAGCAAGTATATGAAGCAAGTCAATCAAAGTTTGTGGGAATCTTTTAGAAGGAGCATGCAACATATTGTTACTCAGAAAGGGTGCAGAACATATATAACACATAGACCCAGGAAATAATTGCACCATTCCAAAGACACCATCATGAATTTATCATCTTTATGATAATTTCTTCAAAATACATTTGATCCCAAATTTTGAATACAATACCTGACTGACTTGACAGAGGGGTGTGGTTTTGCTTGTGGTTTTACAGGGGAAGCTGGGGTGACAACTCTTTTAGGGATACTAATGCGAGAGGATGGCAACTGCAGTTTAGATGCAGGCTTTTGTGTAGCATTGGGGGACTTTCTGAAAGTTCTTAATTGTTATCAACGAACTATCAGTTAATTTGTTTTGCATCAAAAATATGTGAATTATTTGAATGCACAGATTTGTTTCCCTAATTGTGTAGGGTTAGATAATTTGTTAGCTTTAGCATAGCGACAAGATAGCAGATTAGCATGCTCAAGCAAATTACAACACATGCTTGAAACAGTTGATAGTGAATACTCAAAACATTACAACTAATCCTATATACTATAAGAACTAAGTAGATCTAGGGCCTACCTATTATGATTATTGTGTGTGATTTAAAGACATTACCAATTACATTGGATACTTGATACTTAGGGCTAGGTTACCAAATAATGTAAAGTTTTACAGACCTAGTTGTTGGTGGTTTAAACATGGTATGGTAAATGGTTAAAAGCTTGGTAGGTACCCATACATTACACACATTATTACACAATTGACTCACTTCTGTTTTAAAGTAATGCTTGGCTTATTGAGCACATCTTTCAGGTTATCAATACTTTCATCAATCCAAGCAGACATGTCAGATGAAATACTTTTTGCACTTTCATTTTCAAACCTGGGAAATAGAATAAATTTACATATTTTATGGTTAATGCTGCCTTATGATTCATTATTTACATTAACATTGACCATCTTCAGTTTTAATTTCTTACCCAATATCATCATCTGCAAAATCTGATATGTCAAGAAGTCCAGATAATAGTTCCTCAGCATCAGCCCCAATTGAGGAACTGCTATGTATTGTGGAGCTTGAATCACGTTTTCTTTTATTATCCCCTATCTTTTCACCTAAAATGCCCTCTGACTCAATAATCTGAAGTTCTAATATTGTTTCATCTAGCATATTTCCTGCCATGTCAGGGGAGTTAGAGATACCATTTTCATTTTCCTTGTTACTACCAGAGTCTGCTACTGGACTATCTCTCATAGTATGATTAGTGACGAAGACCTCATCTTCTACACCTTGATGAACTGCCACATCAGCTTTAGGCAAATCAGCAGCAGGCTGATCTTGTTCCTCATCTGTTAAAAGTTCTAATATCTCAGCATCACTATCATTGTCACTGACACTCCGAGGCTTTTTCTTTGGTATGATAAAGTCTTGGGAACTATATATTGAAGTATCTTTGGGTGAGGAAATAGAAGCTGATCGACTTGTTGGATTTACAATTCTGAATTCCTGACTTCCACTTATAGATCTGCTGCGACTACCAAGAGGTGAGTTGATAATCTTCTCCTCCTTCAAAGGAGGAGGGGATTTGAATTGTTGTAGTGTGGAGGGTGGTGAATTGATGACCTTTGTTTCTGCTGATGGTAGTGAAACCCTTTGGGAGATTGGTGAACTCTTTGGACTTAGCAGTAACTTCTTATCTGGAAAAAGGGGTGAATTCTTGAACTTATCAGATGTTGAGTTTTTCTCAAAATCAGTATTTTGATTGATATTGTCTTTGTTAAACAGAAGGTTCTTATTAATTTTAGTTGAATCTGGTTTTGAGTCAGAATTCACATTAATATATTCAGAGGAGGTACTATTCAAGGAATCTGCCATGAGCCGGAAATTCAAAGATTTAGGATTATCAGGATGAATAGTTATGACATGGCATCAACTAGGGTCAGTTCATATCTTGCATCTTTACATCATCATTGTCAAATCCTCAAATAACGTGAGAATCAGTAAATTATAGATAATGCATCAGGATGGGCTTGGGTGTTATAATTGATTGTGATAGTTCAGTGCAACTAAGTACAGTAGAGAAGGGTATAACAGCAATAAGTTTATTAAGAAAAATCTGCTCTTGCATTGTGAAAAATGGAAATATCTTCCTTGTAGAACAAATACAGTCATCTTTAAAAAAGAAAACAATTGAATATCCAAAGAAGAAAAAGAAGAATATCCAAATCATGAAGAATAATTCTTCCAATAAATCAATCTGCAAGAGTTTTCTCTTGAACTTGAACATCCTTGATCCTCTATAGCCACATAATAAATACTTTAACCAAGTTCACTCAATCAATTGCATCAGTACATCAAAAGAACCAAATCGTGGCTGATCTTATCAGACATTCAATCATGAACACCATGATTACTATGTTCACAACGTTCACAGACAGTAAATCAAGAAATTGACCTGTACTAAAGAATAATAATAGAAATAGAAATAGAAATAGAAATAGAATAAATTATGAGAATAAATTATGAGAATAAATTATGAGAATAAATTATGAGAATAAATTATGAGAATAAATTATGAGAATGCCATAGAACATTGGTAAATTTCAGAATGGGATAGAAACACGAAAGCGAGAATATTAGAATAAATTCAAACTACAATTTCAATAGTCTTTAAAAAACGAAACTGAAAATTTTCAAAAAAAACAAAAATCGACGGGCAAATTCTCCGCAACATCTGTCAACATAAATATTTTAAATCAAACTGTTACTTGCCTCAACCAGGGGCCTGGTTGCTAAACACGTATATCCCTGTGTGGCTCGCGCCGCGCGGCGCGTACACACACTTATGCGGGCTTAGGAAGGGGCCTGGCTACGCGCACGGAGTGCGCGGCGCGGCAGGGGTTAAGGGCCGAAACTGTTACAAAATGGCAAAAGCGCGAGCTTCCTAAGCCCGCATAGGTGTGTGTGTGTGCGCCGTGCGGTTCCCTACACGCAACGCAAACAAAGATGCACGTTTCCCCTAATACTATACCAGGGGTGTCGCGTAAAACTAGGGATCTGGTTAAAGAAAATTACACGTGTTTAGCCAGAGCCCTCTTATCTTTTGCGCACATGCGCGCCGTCGTTTCACTCCTCGAACTTCGTCGATTGTTAATGTACTTTTCAAGTCTTCAAAATACTTCATTTAATTTTATTTTCATGACAATTTGCCAATGTGTACTCATACTTGCCAGGCGTTGGCTGACCCCCTCGCGCGCGCGACGTCAGACAAACTCATACTGAACATTGAATTAATAAGCATTGATTCATGCCAAGACACAAGAGCAGACTTCCAAATTTGCAATGTACTATCCGATCCCCAATTTTCGACTTAGTGATTTTGCTTTAGGTCAATCTTAAATTGCTCTTAGTTCACATTTTCCGTTAATTGTCAACTCCGTGCATTGATTTAAATCAATCCACGTCTGTCACAGATTTATGAGTAGATGCTATGGGAAATAGCCTTCACAATGCCAGCTTATACCTGTTCTCTATCTTTAGGTCTTGAATTTCAATGTGAAACAGTAAACATGCCATTCTTTCAAACACTACAACGCTGCAGTCAGCATAATTAATCTGCACGTGCAGAATACCTGTGTCCTGGCTTAGCCTTTGTTTCTCTTGATAATTTCTTGGCAAGCTCAAATTTAATGGTGTGTGCCTTACAAAAATATGGCCCATGTGACTTAACTTTATATATAAGATTAATTAATTTGGCTAATTAATTAATTTGGCTAATGTTTGGAGAGCAAGTTAAATAGTTCAATGATACAATAAAGTTTGAAATCAGGAACTCTCAAAAATCATGTGATTATCATAGTCAGCTGAAAATTGAAGGTGAGAGGGTGCTTTAATGAATGATATGAGTGGTGTCATGGGGTGGGGGATAGGAGGTGGGTGTGGGTGAGCAGGTGACGGGATAATCAAATACAATATCACTAAATAACAATAACAATAACAAAACTTGGTATCAGTAGATGAGGAAGAGGATTCTTGAGTCAGTAGATCTGAAGGTGGAGGAGATCCTGGGAAGGATGAGGTTCCAGAGGGGACTGCTCTTGGGAGCTCTGTCTATTCTGTTCATGGAGGGTTTCCTCGTTGAGATGGCAGCCTGATCTGTCAGGTTGAGGTGGGAGCAGGAGGGCCTTGAGTATGTGGATGTCCTTCCAGGTGATGTTTTGTCCAGTGGTGATGGAGTGATGAGCGGGAGCAGACATCACTCTGTCTGTAGTGTTGTCAACTGGGTTGTTCAGTCTTTCTGTCAAGGAGGGGTCATTAGGTCCGTCTGTTGTATTTGGCGGGGCAATCCAGGCAGCTGATCTCGTAGATGGTGTTGGGGGTCTGGGAGGAGGGAGGAGTAGTCTTTGTCTCAGGGAGGAGGTTCCAGAGGGAGGTGTTTGAGGAGAAGGTTATGTTGATGTAGTGTTGTTGAGGATCTTCTTGATGGATTTGGATAGGGATAGATGGAAGGGGAGGAAGGTCTTCAAGGAGGGTTGTGGTTTAATGTGTCTGTTACAGGGGCGTGTCGAACTCATATGTCTTGAGGCTTTTTTCATGGATTTGGCTCGTTGCCTGTTAATTACAGGCTGGAGGAAGGTGTGGGCATTGGAGGTCATGGGTTTAATGAAGGCAGCAAGAGATTGGTGGGTGGATGGTTTGTTGAACTTCTGGGAGACTTCTGTCATGATGAAGGAGATGCAGAAGGGAGGGAATCCATTCTGTAGGAGTGTGTGTCGCACTGTTTGAAGTTCTGTCTCAAGGTGTTGAGGGGAGCAGAGGTTGTGGCCTTGTTGGGTGAGGGATCTGATGACACTGGCTAATTTTTATTGTAGAATTTATACTACTATCCTATAATCAGTCTGTTGTCTTATGCACTATTCCACTAAGAATATCAATTAATTTTTGAGATCTCTGCCCCAAAACCCCATTGAGGCTTCTTTCATGCCATAGGCTGACTGATCTTGCCAAGCCCCACCCCTACTTGCAGTTTTGATAAGAAGTTCTCATAGCACAGATTCAGTTGTTTTACCGAAGTGAAAGTAAAATTATTTATTTAATTTACAGTGCTGACTATTAGAGTATTAGGTAGGTTTGGTATGTCTCTAGACTTTGAAAGATATTGCGGCTTGGCATAATCGACACATTTAATAAGATTTTTGAGCTAAACGATTTATTGATGTGATACCAAATTGGTCTAGAAACACTTTTTACACAAGCCTGCTACAATGTGACATCTCTTAACAAAATGTGCTGACTCTGTCAATACATGCAATGATGCTAAACTTAAAAAGGTATCAAACCTGCCTTAAGTCAAAGTTTTCTCCTGATGGA
This sequence comes from Beroe forskalii, assembly GCA_011033025.1. Classification (NCBI taxonomy): domain Eukaryota; kingdom Metazoa; phylum Ctenophora; class Nuda; order Beroida; family Beroidae; genus Beroe; species Beroe forskalii. Next base: position 34,917 of record WFMF01000530.1, on the reverse strand, counting down.
ATTTACTACTATACATTTCCTGTAGTGATGAATATCTTGCCCTGATATGGCACCTATTTCTGAACAAAGAGATATGTGGGAGTAATCTGATCTCTCAAGGATGGGAGATCAAGCCTTGAGCACTTTGCTTAACATGGGCTTTGGGTATGAAGAAAGTACAGCAGCCTTAGAAACATGCAAAGATGTCAGTGAAGCAGTGAGTTATCTTACAGATCCCAGTAGAGCTGTTGTACCATTTGGACCACAGCCTGAAAACAAGGGTATCCAGCCCATGGAAATTGAAGCATTCGACCTTGGTGATGAAGAATTTCCTGCGAATGGTAAACTCAATATGCATGTCTTGTATCTATATCATAATTGAAATATTATATCAATATGCTCATCAGCATTCAACAATGTAATAGATGAATTAATTTAAGACTTCATGAAATTTGAAGTGCTTATATTTGTTTAATTCATGCACTCTACACTTACTAAATAATTCTTTAAATTTTCAATAATTTCATCCATGATCAGTTTCCATTGATAGTTAAGTTGACTAAATTCAAGTTCTTCTACAGGTCTCAAAGACATCAAGGGTAGAATATATAGTGAGAATTGGTCAATGAATTATAAAGAAGGTGAAACATTACTTGTATGCATCAATGCAGCCACCAAGCTATCCAGCAAGAAATCTATGGACACCAATGAAGATTGCACTAAGTTTGTTTTTGAGGTTTGATTGAACTTATTTATTAAAATTATTGCATTTAAAAGTATTTGTTTCATCAAAAATTTATGATTTTTTCGTTTTAAGGACTCATATTGCTACCTAAGTATTCGGCTTTACCCTTTTTTATCATTGTCATGACCTCTTTCATATTTCAGGTGCTTCCTGTCGCCTTTACCAAGCTTCTCACTAACACGCCTGTTCATGATAGTGAGCTGCAAGATGCAATCTACAACATTACATCAGCCTACCTTGCACTGGCAGTATCACTCTTGAAAACCAAGTGAGAAAATCAACAACATGAAACTGTCAATTTCCAAATTTCCTTGCATTAAGATGCATATCAGTTGGGCATGTGATTTTCCATCTGGGGAAATACGACTTCTCATCTTTGATAAGTGCATTACATGTTTACATTCTGTTTCCACCAAATTGGAGGTCACTGTTTTGAAGACCCTTTCTGAAGTGATGGACCCACGATCAGAGTTTAACTTCAGAAACAGATCCAAACGGTCCAAGCACAATTCTTCACCAGAAAGTTGGCTTTCTTCATCACTTAATTGACTGATCTATTCATAAAACTTTTCCACTTCATTTGGATGGATCAATGATTGATAATCCGCTCTGCTACCTGAATAGATACTCTCGTACATTGTACAATCCAATATTACGAACCCCCTTCATCCAATACTTTCCATCTCGCAGGAAGTTCCATATGCTCAAAGTCCTGCAAGAACCACTTTCAGAGATCCTTACGGATGGCTCGCTTCTCTGATCAATAACTTCGGGATGGAGGGTGGCTTCGATGTCATTCTGTAAGTTGTTGTACTGTCCGGAATTTAATGTGTTTCAAATATACATTGATATGGGAACTTTTACACCTAACCCTTAAATCAAGTTGTTACATCATGTCCAGAACTCTTTATTCTACGAATAGTTGACCCTCACTTCATGCAGATCCAAAATATTCCTTCAGGTCCCATGTTTTGGAAGATGAGCCCTCCGCCTTCCTCCTTTCTCACGTTCTGTCTCCTTGGGGCAAGTGCATCGAGTACCTTGTCCCTGAAACAGTGGGACCTATCTTCGAGAAAGTCATGGCTGTAAGTGGTCTTATTGGTACCGTGTTCATGCGTTGAACAGAAAACATCGATTTTTCCAAAATAAGTAATGTACAATATCCTACCCTATCCTAATACATTCGATTCTATTCTTATATTATCTTGTTGGAGGTGTCAAAACTAAAAGTAGTATTTCTATTCCCATTGACTCGCAGTGTATCTGTATATCCCACAGAAAAGTATCGAAGTGATCCGTAAGATGGCTCCAGAAGAGTACAAATCGAAGGAGATAGGGCTGGTGTGTGACCTGCTCATGTCCATGAAACTGATTTGCACTGGATGTGGCAACCACTTCACTAAACAAGTACGGGGATCGTTCACATATTACGTAATCACCTAGAGGGGGAGGGGGTTTCCAAATGATAACGTTACATGTTTTTGTAACAAATACAACTACTGTAAACTTGATTACGAGGGGGAGGGGGTTGAAATCGGCCAAAAATTGATTACGTAATATGTGAACGATCCCATATGACATGCCATTACACACCTTTTCGTGTGAAATTGGGGCCTTTCGAAAACTAATAACCGACACTTTTTCTGTGGTGGTTTGTTAGAAGTAGATATTTGAATTTTGGATATCATTTTCAGCCATTCCCACTTCCAGGATGCCAAAGGTATGGATAAAATGCGGCTCCAAGAGATTGAAAAGATGCTGAAAACTTCACACTTCAACGCGAGGATGAATGCTTTAAATGAGGTGTGTGAGTGGCATCTATCAGTATCTATCACAAATCACAATAACCTAAATGAAACCTAACCTAAAACTAATCATTTATGTGTACATGGATTTTTGGGTATGCCCAAAGATCCCATTTTATCGACCCCACTCTTTTGCATGACTCCATAATACCTTGCTGTCGCACTAAAATCCCCACCCACTTTAATGAAGCCAACTACCCCCCGGCCCCCACAACATTCACCCCTTCCTCCGTAGACGTTGCGTTTGGTGGAAGAGACACGTGACATGCATCAGAAGTACCCCATAGACTCCGGTCTGCTGCTGGACTGGCTGACAGAGCAGCGGATTCTAATGGTGGCTCTAGAGAATAACCTGCACCAGACGCAGTACACTGCCAAACTGAGGAAGATTGCTGACTTCATTGGCGCCTCTCTCACTCCGGTAGGTGTGGACTGGTTAGAGAGGGAGTAGAGAGGGAATCTTGAGGGGGTTTCAGCGTTGTTAAGTAGACCAAACAAAGCCTACCGACCACATTGAATCTTTCAGTTATTCTGGCCTTCATAGCACCTTCATAGCACCAATTCCATTATCCCAACTAATCTTACATTATCCTAAATGATCTTCATAACAGTCCCTTTTCTCAGGAAGATATAGACCAGTTCTGGAACCTGCAGGAAGGCAGACAGCCCGTGGTGGTGGAGAATGCCCACAACATCCTCGCTGCAGCTGCCCTTCACTTCGAGGAGGTAAGCGGGTTTGATGATGGCACCGAACACACGGGGGGGGGGACTTTTGGTGGATATAAGAACAGGCTCCATGGGTTTTTAGTGCTCCGAACACACGCTCAACTAGGAGGTTTGTCTTTGAAGATTGTTGTAACTAGTTTGTACTTTGTATTCCCATATTGACATAGCATCATCCCATAGAAACAAGCGAATCACCTGTTCAACCTAATCACAAAGTCTTGGGTGGCTGGGGATGCGAAAGGCAGGCAACGTCTCTTGGTGCTCCTAGGAAAACTAGGTAAAGATATGCTCGACGGGCCAAAGATAATTGGATACAATGGACGTTTCTTTTGTACTCATAATCCTTGATTTATTCTAATAACCATATAATCGCCATTGAATAGGGCATGATGTAAAGCTGAAGGTTCTTTAGAGAATCTCCATGCTGGAATGTCTGTATGAGAGTTGCACCAAGACATTCGATAAGCAGTGGAAGCTTGAGGAACATCTCTATTCGCACACAGGTTAGTCTTTTGTTTACAAAGCTGTGGTAATACTATAAACAAACTTTTTGAAATTGCTCAATTTATGAGACTGGCGATGTTTCAAACAGTGAGAGACCACTTAGAAAGAATTGACATGTTCCTGAATACTGTATATCAGTACAGAACTCTCAAATTTGGCCGTATAAAGTAAGAAAGTAGTGTTCTAAAGTTTAATCTTTAGGATTCTGATTAAACCCTTTTGCAGGTGAAAGACCCTTCCCATGCGAGGAGCCTGGCTGTGATAAGACCTTCACGAGAAAGTGTCACTTACAGCGACACCAGCTGACCCATTCCGAGGACAGGCCACATCGGTGTAAAACATGCGGATCAACCTTCAAACTCCTGGCTAATCTCCGGAAACATGAGAAGATTCATGACGGGAAGAAACACCCATGTACTGCCCCGGAATGTTGTATGACGTTTGTCAAGAAGACCCAGTTGTACCGTCACCTTAAAGATAGCCACGGGATTGCAACACCGTTTTCCTGTGATATATGTAGTGCAAACTTCACAACACAATCACATCTTACTCGGCACCAGAATCGGACACACTTCTCTCACTTCATGTGTACTGACTGTGGCGAGACCTTCGACAAGTTCAGTGTTCTGAACAAACACATCAGCAAGGTTCACAAGAGGAAGAAGCAATGTCTTCGAGAAGACTCTCTTGTAGAGGTCGTTAGCTCTGAACAAGTGATCTTGAGGAAATCTGAACCTGCTCCAAATGATACCTGTGTCAAGCCATGTTCTGATGATGCTGGTGGGAGTATTAAACCTGAAAGCGATCCTCCAACTTTATCCCCACATTCATTTGACTGTGATTCATGTCAGCAGAAGTTCAAGAGCAAAACCCACCTGACCATCCACCTCAGGGATGTTCACAATAAGGTCGTTAAAGGGATGGTAAAGTTTTCAGATGCAAATTTCTAATTTTATCTTATTCCGGTAAAAATAGCTACTTCATGACCTCTAATAAGGTTCTACACGTTTGTTTGTACAAACACGCCCTGGAATAAGTCAATTAAGGCTGCCATTTGTGCTCTGAAAAGGCACATGGATGTTATGAGGTTATCATGTGAAACTCATTGGTTTTTAACATTAATTAGATATGGATTATGGTTCCCCAATCAATTTTGGACATGCCAAATATTATTTTGTTGCATACACATATGTGGTTCCGCCATAATGATGCAATTCATGAGCGTGATATCACATTAGATCATATTGAAAGGTGGACCCCATGCCTTCTCGGCTTGCGGTTATGTATATTGTATGATAAATTTCCCGTTACAAATCTATTAATTAGTGGTCACAGGGCGCATATTGTGGAATGAAACACATCACATACTTGTCGATATGATATTCCGGTAACATTCAGGCTAAAATAAACAAAATCTATTTTTGAGCCCAAAACTTCACCATCCCTTTAAGAAGCATTTCCAGTGCTCGGAATGTGACTCTGTGTTTTCTCACAAACCTAACTTGGTTTCTCACATGCTGAGTAAACACGAGGGAGTGAAGCGGTTTCAGTGCGAGCAGTGTCCTTCACAGTTTTATCATAAACACTCCCTCGCTAGACATGTTACAGCTAAACACAGTGGTAAGGAGAGGGCACCAAGGACACCTTGGAATAAGGTCAGCCATATCGAGCGCTTATCAGGGCACATTGTGGACGATAGAGTCAAGGAATATGTTGAAAATATGGCGCAGTTACAGGAAACTGCTTCTAGCTAGGATGTCAGATTGCTTTGTCAGATGATGATGATTCATTAATGTGATCCCAAATCTTATTTAAGTTAGTTGTTTTATTTGTCATAGCATTATATAAGCCGAGACCATTAAATTACACGGTCCGAGTTATTTTAACTTTCTCTCGGATCGCAATTCTAGACTAAAATCGGTATTTGCAGGGTTAGTTTTTGAATTGATATATCATTTTTGATTTCAGGAGATAACGCATTGTTCATTCGTTCATTTCAGTGTTTTGGTGCTCTCAATTTCAAATCATTATTCAACATGTTGTGTCTCTGTAATCTGTATGCAAATTGAAGATTGCTGAATTATAAGATGAGCAAAGCCTTTCCCATTTCAATGTTTTGCCGTGGCACGCGACATTTAAATACAGCATGGGGCGATTTTAATAGGATACATCCAGCTTGTAATAAGATATGCCCCATGCTACTATTTGATAATTACTTTATTATTTGATAACAGATATTAGGTGTGTTGATTTCAAGTAATTTTCCTATGTTACTAAGTTACTAGATCTGATCTGGGTGTTATTAAAAGTTTATCATTTTCAGGTAAATTACCCCTGGTTCTGGATCAGATCTGGATGTTGATCCATCTTAAGGATGTTGGAATAGATGAGATAGAGCAAGGGCTAACACTACACCTTGAATTACTTAACTCACCATCCAACCAGGTTCATAGAACTATGAAAGTATGAAGCTATGACTTCAATTTATATCACTTATCAGGTTTCTAAGAATAAGTTTTTGAAGAAAAAACTTTTTGAAAGGACCCAGATGAAATTTCTGGCATGTTTTTCATTTGATATTAGTTTTGGTAGCGATTTCATTTACCCATCTGCACCTGAATCGAGAGTCTGGTCTCTTAGACTTCCTGAGGCTCCAATTCGGAACTGAAGGTCTCGGAAAATCAACTTAAGTAAAATTTTAATTGCAAGTTTACACCCAAATTTTTACTTAAATCCGTTTTTACTTAAATTCGTTAAATTCGTTTTTGGCGTTCCGGAACCTCCGTCCTCCTCATTAAATCCGGTAACCTCCCCCCAGGAGGACAGTAACACTACGCAGCAGATAGTGACTAAGTGTGTGTCTGACATTAAGAGTAGGAAGTGGGTGGTACCTGCCATGAAGTACCTGGTCAGAATACTACAGAACTGCCTCCAGTCTTCTTCCAAACTCGGCAAAAACATCCTACGGGTACGGGTGTTTTCTCTTTCGATCGATTTCAAATATCAAGAGATTTCCCTTTTTGTTAGTTTCTTGTCTAGAGTGTTAGGGTTAGGGGCTGGTCATCACTCGACCAGGAAGGCGTGGTAGGAAGGGCTGTTCACTCCTACTGAGGTTAGTGATGATCACGGTTTGACCTACACTCGAATCTGGTATGGGTATTCAGACTATTAAGGTGATACATTTGCAGCAGCCAAACGCTTTCACTGTATATCTAACTCATGGGACAGAGGATTTGGCCTCTAAGTAACTCATGGGATTTGCTAAGTCTTCTGACAGACCCTAGATATGCATCACAAATGTTTCAACTTGATAGTCTGAAGACCAATTTGACCAGATTCGTGTAGGTCAATCCGTGTTCACTAAAAACTGACAGAGGGGGCTGGTCATCACTCGTCAAGGAAGGCGTGGTAGGCTTGTCATCATTCGTCAAGGGCGTTATAGGAAGGGCTGGTCATCACTCGTCAAGGAAGGTGTGTTGGAGTAGGAGGGGCTGGTCATCACTCGTCTAGGAAGGTGTGTTGGAGTAGGAGGTGCTGGTCATCAATCGTTGGCGTAGGAGGGGCTGGTCATCACTCGTCTAGGAAGGAAGGGTCACAGGAGTAGGTGGCTGGCAGTAGAGACTTGGAGAGGCTGGTCATCACTGTCAAGGAAGGCGTGGTCAGGGTAGGGAGGCTGAGGCTGGTCATCACTCGTCAAGGAAGGCGTGGTAGGAATAGGTGGGGCTGGTCATCACTCGTCAAGGAAGGCGAGGTAGGGTTAGGAGAGGCTCGTCTTCATTCGTCAAGGAAGGCGTGGTTGGAGTAGGAGAGGCTGGTCATCACTCGTCAAGGAAGGCGTGGTAGGAGTAGGAGAGGCTGGTCATCACTCGTCAAGGAAGGCGTGAAGAACAGGTATTGGATCACTAGAGAGGCTGGAGTAGGGCAACTCATCACTCGTCAAGGCGTGGTTGGGAGGGCGTGGTTGGAGAAGGAAGGATATGGTCATCACTCGTCAAGGAAGGCGTGGAAGAAGTAGGAGGGGCTGGTCAACACTCGTCTAGGAAGGCGTGAGTGAGGTCATCACTCGTCAAGGAAGTGGTTGGAGTAGGAGGGCTGGTCATCACTCGTCAAGGAAGGCGTGGAAGAAGTAGGAGGGCTGGTCAACACTCGTCTAGGAAGGCGTGGCAGGAGAGGCTAAAGTCCACTGTCAAGGAAGGCGTGGTTGGAGTAGGAAATGAGATATGCATCATCCAAATAGTCTGAAGACCCCGACCAGATTCGCGTGTAGGTCAATCCGTGTTCATCACTAGCCCCAGTAGGAGGGGCTGGTCATCACTCGTCAAGGAAGGCGTGGTAGGAGTAGGAGGGGCTTGTCATCATTCGTCAAGGAAGGTGTGTTGGAGTAGGAAGGGCTGGTCATCACTCGTCAAGGAAGGTGTGTTGGAGTAGGAGGGGCTGGTCATCACTCGTCTAGGAAGGTGTGTTGGAGTAGGAGGTGCTGGTCATCAATCGTCAAGGAAGGCGTGTCAGGAGTAGGAGAGGCTGGTCAACACTCGTCAAGGAAGGCGTGGTAGGAGTAGGTGGGGCTGGTCATCACTCGTCTAGGAAGGCGTGGCAGGAGTAGGAGAGGCTGGTCATCACTCGTCAAGGAAGGCGTGGTTGGAGTAGGAGAGACTGGTCATCACTCGTCAAGGAAAGCGTGGTAGGAGTAGGAGACTAGGAGAGGCTGGTCATCACTCGTCAAGGAAGGCGAGGTTGGAGTAGGAGAGGCTGGTCATCACTCGTCAAGGAGGGCGTGGTTGGAGAAGGAGAGGCTGGTCATCACTCGTCAAGGAAGGCGTGGAAGAAGTAGGAGGGGCTGGTCAACACTCGTCTAGGAAGGCGTGGCAGGAGTAGGAGAGGCTGGTCATCACTCGTCAAGGAAGGCGTGGTTGGAGTAGGAGAGACTGGTCATCACTCGTCAAGGAAGGCGTGGAAGAAGTAGGAGGGGCTGGTCAACACTCGTCTAGGAAGGCGTGGCAGGAGTAGGAGAGGCTGGTCATCACTCGTCAAGGAAGGCGTGGTTGGAGTAGGAGAGACTGGTCATCACTCGTCAAGGAAAGCGTGGTAGGAGTAGGAGACTAGGAGAGGCTGGTCATCGCTCGTCAAGGAAGGCGAGGTTGGAGTAGGAGAGGCTGGTCATCACTCGTCAAGGAGGGCGTGGTTGGAGAAGGAGAGGCTGGTCATCACTCGTCAAGGAAGGCGTGGTAGGAGTAGGAGAGGCTGGTCATCACTCGTCAAGGAAGGCGTGGTTGTAGTAGGAGAGACTGGTCATCACTCGTCAAGGAAAGCGTGGTAGGAGTAGGAGACTAGGAGAGGCTGGTCATCACTCGTCAAGGAAGGCGTGGTAGGAGTAGGAGAGGCTGGTCATCACTCGTCAAGGAAGGCGAGGTTGGAGTAGGAGAGACTGGTCATCACTCGTCAAGGAAGGCGTGGTTGGAGAAGGAGAGGCTGGTCATCACTCGTCAAGGAAAGCGTGGTAGGAGTAGGAGGGGCTGGTCATCACTCGTCAAGGAAGGCGAGGTTGGAGTAGGAGAGGCTGGTCATCACTCGTCAAGGAGGGCGTGGTTGGAGAAGGAGAGGCTGGTCATCACTCGTCAAGGAAAGCGTGGTAGGAGTAGGAGGGGCTGGTCATCACTCGTCAAGGAAGGCGAGGTTGGAGTAGGAGAGGCTGGTCATCACTCGTCAAGGAGGGCGTGGTTGGAGAAGGAGAGGCTGGTCATCACTCGTCAAGGAAGGCGTGGTAGGAGTAGGTGGGGCTGGTCATCACTCGTCAAGGAAGGCGTGGAAGAAGTAGGAGGGGCTGGTCAACGCTCGTCTAGGAAGGCGTGGCAGGAGTAGGAGAGGCTGGTCATCACTCGTCAAGGAAGGAGTGGTTGGAGTAGGAGAGACTGGTCATCACTCGTCAAGGAAAGCGCGGTAGGAGTAGGAGACTAGGAGAGGCTGGTCATCACTCGTCAAGGAAGGCGTGGTAGGAGTAGGAGAGGCTGGTCATCACTCGTCAAGGAAGGCGAGGTTGGAGTAGGAGAGACTGGTCATCACTCGTCAAGGAAGGCGTGGTTGGAGAAGGAGAGGCTGGTCATCACTCGTCAAGGAAAGCGTGGTAGGAGTAGGAGGGGCTGGTCATCACTCGTCAAGGAAGGCGAGGTTGGAGTAGGAGGCTGGTCATCACTCGTCAAGGAGGGCGTGGTTGGAGAAGGAGAGGCTGGTCATCACTCGTCAAGGAAAGCGTGGTAGGAGTAGGAGGGGCTGGTCATCACTCGTGTCAAGGAAGGCGAGGTTGGAGTAGGAGGCTGGTCATCACTCGTCAAGGAGGGCGTGGTTGGAGAAGAGAGGCTGGTCATCACTCGTCAAGGAAGGCGTGGTAGGAGTAGGTGGGGCTGGTCATCACTCGTCAAGGAAGGCGTGGAAGAAGTAGGAGGGGCTGGTCAACGCTCGTCTAGGAAGGCGTGGCAGGAGTAGGAGAGGCTGGTCATCACTCGTCAAGGAAGGAGTGGTTGGAGTAGGAGAGACTGGTCATCACTCGTCAAGGAAGCGCGGTAGGAGTAGGAGACTAGGAGGCTGGTCATCACTCGTCAAGGAAGGCGAGGTTGGAGTAGGGGAGGCTGGTCATCACTCGTCAAGGAAGGCGTGGTTGGAGAAGGAGAGGCTGGTCATCACTCGTCAAGGAAGGCGTGGTAGGAGAAAGGGTTGTTCATCACTCGTCAAGGAAGGCGGGGTAGGAGAGACTGGTCATCACTCGTCAAGGAAAGCGTGGTAGGAGTAGGAGAGGCTGGTCATCACTCGTCAAGGAAGGCGTGGTTGGAGTAGGAAAGGCTGGTCATCACTCGTCAAGGAAGGCGTGGTTGGAGAAGGAGAGGCTGGTCATCACTCGTCAAGGAAGGCGTGGTAGGAGTAGGAGAGGCTGGTCATCACTCGTCAAGGAAGGCGTGGTAGGAGTAGGAGCGGTCAACTAATGAAATGAATAATGACTCCACCCGCAGTGGGGGGCAATATATATGCGTCTGCTGACACCCAATCAAACATGACGAATGCACGCATTCGACATTCCATCCATATGACGTTGACACCATTCGTATGCTATGACGTATGACGAATCTTGATTCGTACGCATTCCACATTCCAGCCATATGACGTTGACACCATTTCTATGTTATGACGTATGACGTATTTTGATTCGTACGCATTCCTCTATCCATATGACGTTGACACCATTCGTATGTTATGACGTATGACGAATACTGATTTTCGCGCATTGTACATTCCATATGAAATTTTTGTGGCAATAATAAGGAAGAAAGAATTTCTGTAAATTCCTTATTTTCTGGTGATATTTCACTGATCAGTGAAATACCTTGCATCAATAGAGCACCACATATCATACAATGATGGGGTTAAAAAAGAAATAGTGAAGTGAAACTGATTTTGATAAAAATGTTGAAATTGATTGAGGCCGAGCATAATATGTCTAGACCCTTTGACTAACATGTTCCGACTAAAATAATTCCAACTATAGTTTTAACCGCCTAAAATATTGGAGGTTAAGGTTTCATAGCTTTAATTCAACTAACGCGTTAAGATGTTTTACCTATCTTTTGAACCTTTCCACTTCACAGGACCTACAAAGCCGTGTGTCTGCCGTCAACCTGATTACAGACAGTCTCGTGTCTAGCTACACCGAAATTACAGACAGTTACACAGACAGAATCCACTGTGACGTACGGTGCGCAGACTCGCAGTACTCACTCACAGACTGCGTCCTGACTCACCTCAAGGTAGCTTGGGTGAAGTGATATTGTTTGAGTTTCTGTTTGAATTGTAAAACTTGCCAACTTAGATATGTACTTCCGACTTGTTTTTTGCCACAATTAATGAGTGAATATCATGTACATATTTTGCAGATGCTGAAATTAGTGCTGGAACACTGCAGTGACTACTTGCAATGGAGCTACGTTGAATCTATCTGGGACTGCCTCACTGGATCCAAAGGTTGGGCAAATTCGCAGGTTATTAGCGAGCCCGCACTTTTTGAGACTTACCGCAATTTGGCACAATTTTCTGGAAATTCTTTTGGTTTGCGTAGCGCGCGAAGCAAAAGATCTATCGCGTTGTTCATTGCGCGCATTTGAAACTAGCATGCAATAGCGCGCGCGCCCGCCGTATTTTCGTTTGTTTACAGATTTGGGCGCTCGAACTTTTGGCAACCTTCCCGCATTTTGCTTTATGCACTAAATTTTGAATATCCGTCAATATTAACGAGTTGAAAGACACTATAATCAGTTCTTATGGCTACAAGCGCGTTTTTTGCTGTAAATTATACCGTTGATAATTGCATAATTATCGATGTCAAACACTGAAATTTGGTAGGAAAATAAATTTCTGTTGTGCGAGTGTTACATTTTATACACTTTCACATCTCACTATTCTCATGTATCGTCATGAAAGTATCGCCTGCTTGTTAATGAATCGAGTTATTTATGCAAACATCGTGTAAATACTGCGTTACTGCTGATTATTATCAGACTAAAATACACAATAAATACGCTCAAAAAGAAAGAAAACATTGGGGCGTTATTTTATCCCATCCTTTCAGCGGCCCTATCACACCACGACGAATGCTGCGAGTGGTTTGCACGTGCTATCAGTGACTTGGACGCCACCACTCAAACTAAGCTGTTCGAACAGAGACTGCTGTTGCTAGAGCCTGATCTGCTCAGACCTCTCGCTTTCAACTGCTTCAAGGTATGAATTCGTGTTTAAGAACCATTTTCAGGGCTTAGTTTAGGATTGGCTGTGGACATCTGGCATGGAACGAGTCCTGTCATATTCAGCATGGAACTATTTGTTATAAACCCCATGCTGATTCAGCATTAAACCATTTCATCGCCATTTCAGGTGTATTTTGAAGTGATAAATACCCGGGAAGGCAAGATAAAGCGTTGGAGTGCAGACAGCTTCACCGTAGACAGCCTCAAAATGACTGGTTCGTGGGTTATATTCCTAGCAACGTAACTGCTTCATTGACTTGATTGATTTCGTCGAGCGCAAAGGTTTTAACTATGGGTAAGTTTAACCTCTAAGCTGTGAATCATCAGCGGTTACCCTACAGATCTATATGAGGTCCTGCCATCTGAGACGAGATAATTCTAACATCAGCAAGATGAAGAAGAGATTTTTGTCCCAGTGTAACCCTCACTATGTTCTCCACAGGACTGCAGTTTATCTGGAACGTTGCGTTAGAATCACGTGACGAAGTCGTGTCACGTGACGCGATGAGCTACCTGCTGAAAATCAGCTACTCGGCTCTATCCCCCAAACTCAAGAAGGACTGCACCATCCTGCACAACAACTTCACCAAGCACTGCCAAAGCCTGCTTCAGGTAATAGTAATTGGGGAATTCGTCAGTATCCTCTTGCTTAACACGTCTATATAAAGGAGTTCAAATATATCCGATCATTAAAATTTCTGTGCATGTTGCTGAACCTACCACTTCCCCATTTGTGTGCACATACATTGATCGATGAAGGGATTGACGCGCATTTTACTTTTCATAGAATTTCTGTCAAAAGAACTGTATTTTTATGCGTTTTTATCTATCGCCCCATGTTCACTCACATGGGTTATAATCCCCTTCCCACCCAGGAATGTGTGGACTCCGCCACTGCCGAGCCCAGCGAGGACGTATTAAAGAGAACTGCTAACATTCTGAACATCACTACTGACTACATCCTGCTGGCTGAGTCAACCCACCGGGGGGTGAGGTTGCTGGAACCTCATGGGTCTACCTACCTGGGGCCCTTGGTTACGTTTAATCTGGAGTTCGATAAGGACAACACCATGCGGGTGAGTTTGTGTTATTTAAGCGGGAATTTTCTTTCTGAATAGGGCAAGATTATTTATTTTCTTTACATGTCCATAGATAAATCCTTGGATTCACTTGACGATTATCACATGATATTCGAAAGCTTCTTATATTACAATTTCGCGTATCAGTCAATCGATTCAAACATTTTGGAATGCACTGGAGGTATTACCAAACACCACCCTTCTAATGACATTCCCCAGGTGTTCCATCACAAGAATCAGAAAGTGTCAGCAGTTCGGTTGTCTGCAGCCAAGTTAGCTAAATCCTCGCCGGATGGTATCGAGTTGAAGATAGCTGATCAGGTCCTGGTTCCAGGGAATGACTACAAGTTGCTGCACAGAACACAGGTATATTGCCCTCGCCTTATGGCACCTACCGTACTCTTGTAGGTTTTTACTAGAAAGTCAAGCTATACCATTGTTATTGAACTGATTACAATACAATTTTTAGCCCTCAATCTACTTCAATTTGGCAACATGTAGTTAAACGCTGTTTTATAGCTCCTTACCCCCTTCTAACCCCTCGCCTTCCCCATATCAGATTTGTGAGGGATGCGTTGTCAAAGTCCGTGTCCTGCCCACAACTTCCTCCCCTGTCAAGTCATGGAGTGAGGAGCTTAACACCCCTGTGAAAATGGAGAAGCAGTTGCCTGGGGTCCTGCTGACTACCCAGCCTAAAGTACACCAGTACATTCAGGTATACGAATACTTTCTGATTCTCTTCTTAATTAGGACGAAATGAGAAGCAGCTTTCATTTGTCGTGAGAGGGTGAAATAGGGGTAATTTGTGTTGGCATGAACAACATGTCTCTTGAATCTTTGATGACACAATTTGATAACTCCAGAAAAAACATCACATAACAGTATAGTCACTGAAATGCAATAATTCGGCATTGAGTTGCCTTTCTAACCCTTTCTAAACCTAATTTTGACATACCAACCCCCACCCCAGGTGCTATCCACGATGGGACCCCCAGTATCCGACGCAGTTCACCGTCTCCTGAACCAACTACCCACCAACCCTCTAATCCACGAGAAGTTAGAACAACTCGAATCTGACAAAGTCAAGAACTGCGAGACCCTCCTACGTGAGCTCCTCACAGGACCTGTCACCAAGATAACCTACAATCTGGAGGCGATAAGTGCTCGGATCATCCCGGTGGAGAAAGACTCGTCCGACAGACTGGCTCTGAACACGATCTTCACCAATCTGACAGCAGGGATAGGGGGAGCTGAGGCAGCTGAGAGAAGCGGGCTGGATCTGTTCTACGATATATTCCACGTGGAATCTGATCCACGGAGCCGGAAACCGTCCAACATGACCCTGTCCGAACTCTTCCTGGGAGAAGTTAAGGAGGAGTACTTGGAGGTATCCCAACTGACTGTCTCCATCTTCAGAGGACTGCTCTGCGGCATTTCCAGTCCCCTCTTCAAGCACAACACCGCTCTGAATGTTACGTTCCTCAAGAAGCTCTCTAAGCTCCAGCTCCACAACCTAATGCGCTTCTTCACCCACACAGCTCTCTGTGCTAGCTTCGGCTCCAAGTTGAAGTCGTGGGGGCAGCCGCTTCCAGCACAAACCAGCAGCTCCCTCAACAAGATATCTGATGCTCACTCCACCCTAGGCTGCGAGGCGTTTGAGATGGTGATGTTGGGGGCCACCCATCACCCGCACGGCCTGACCACTCTGTTCGAAGTCATGGAAATGCCTGGTGGTTACAAGAGGATGCTCCTGGAACTGCTACTCTACACTCCCTCTAGCGAAGTGAGGAGTCTGGTGGCTGCGGAGCTACAGAAACTCTGTGCGGCTCAGTGTACAGAGGAGACTGATGATATGGATGTGGATGGGAATAACCACGAGGTACCCAACGTCCAGCACAAACTCCTCCAGATCCTCCTGAAGACTCCACTTCCCATCTGGGGTCCGTCCGTTCACATTCGGGATAACCAGAAGCGGTTGCTGAGTCGATGCACTCAGTTCTTCAACCTGACCAGTTTCCTACTCCGGGAGATGACTTTGGATAGCGAGGTCTGTAGACAGCTCAGCATTATTGAGTTGGTGAAGGACGAGATCAAGCTGCTGAAAGCTGCAGCCTGTGAGACAGGGGTAGATCAGGCGTTCATTGCAGGTCACCTTAGACTCCTGTGTTCTCTGGCGTCCATTAAAGGGGTGGATCAGCGACAAGTGGGTAAGAAGATCATCCCTACCCTACTGGACGACTTCCTCTTCCCAGCTGCTAATCTCATGTTTAAGAGCTTTGGTAGTAGGACACGCTCTAAGGGTGGTCTAAACGACGCCCCTGTGTCGGTTAACAGTGAGGAGACCCAGGCAGCCGCCTACTCCCTCCTAGTGACTCTAGTCTCAGACTCCCCAGAAAACAGCAGGGATGTGACTCTACACCTGGTCCAACTCCACCACCAACCCAACCAGGACTTGGCTACGGAGTGGAGCTATGTGCCCATGGTGCTCCCGCGGGCTGAGTGCGGGTTTGTGGGTCTCAAGAACGGGGGAGCGACCTGCTACATGAACGCTGTGTTGCAGCAGCTCCACGCTACGGGCGAGCTGAGTGAGCGCATCCTGGGCCTCCAGCACCCCTCCCTCTCCTCACCCACGCGGTCCTCCCAGCCAAAGTACGGGGAGCATATGTTCCTGCAGTTCCAGCACTTGCTGGGGAATCTCAGTGAGAGTCAGCTCAAGTTCTACACCCCTGAAGGCTTCTGGAAGGCGTTCAAGTTGTGGGGACAACCCATCAACCTGCACGAGCAACAGGATGCGTTTGAGTTCTTCAACAACCTCACGGATCAAGTGGACGATGTTCTGAAGGACCGGGGCGAGGATCGGATCTACCAGAGCCGGTTTGGGGGCGAGTTCGTGGATCAGAAGATATGTCAGGAATGTCCGCATCGGTCGGAGCTCGCAGAACCCTTCATGAGCATGAGTGTTTCCACGCGGACTGGGAATCTGGATGATAGTTTGGAGCAGTTTGTGAAGGGAGAGTTGTTGGAGGGGGATAATGCGTATCTGTGTGAGGAATGTAATGAGAAGAGGACCACGCTCAAACGCCTCTGCATCAAGACCCTCCCCCAAACCCTGGTGATCCATCTCAAGAGATTCGACTACGATTGGGAGCGGAATAAAGCGTTTAAATTCGACAATTACTTCAGTTTTCCCTCCCAACTCGACATGTTGCCGTACACGCAGATCGGCGTGGAAGGAACGGACAAACAGAAGCGGGATGTAAACTCCCTGTACACGCTCCACGGGGTTATAGTGCACTCCGGACAAGCTCACGCTGGGCACTACTACAGTTTCATCAAGAAACGGGGAACAGGCGAGTGGTTTAAGTTCAATGATGACACCGTGACGGCTATCAAGATGTCAGATCAGACGATGGTTGAGGAGTGTTTCGGGGGAGAATTCAACTCAAAAGGCTCGACTAGGAACCGGTATTGGAATGCCTACATCCTGTTTTACGACAGAGTGAACGAGATGTCTCCTCCCTCCCCCTGGAGAAAACCCCAGAAACCCATCTCCCCCACTAAACGCCTCAAAGCAACCCGTCTCTCCCTCTCCAAGCTGTCCGATATCCCGGATAACAACATGGAAAACAACGACCCTGTGGACGCTCTGGAGGAACTAATCAAAACGGGCGAGAAATCCGGGATATTCCACGAAAAACTCCCGCCTATCGTCCGGAATTCCATCATCGAAACCAACACCAAGCTCCTCAAAGAACGAGCTGTATTCAACGAATCCTACTTCGACTTCGTTCGTAAGTTAGTGATGACGAACATCGCCTCACCCAACGTGTCGGACTACACCCAATGGAGCACTAAGCTGATGTGTAACTTTTACCTTCACACCTTCCTCCACGTAGCCCCTTCCTTCCAGTTCCACGATGACGCCTGGTTCGAGACCTTCCGGCTGGTGATGGAGGCGGATGTCAGTGCTGTGGCTACCTTCCTTGACTTCATCAGTTCTACCCGGAGTCATGATTATCTGACCCTACACTTGGTAACGTGTCCTAAACAGAACATTCGGAAGAAGTTCGCTACTCTGGTGAAAACAGCGCTCGATTGCTTGCAGAAGTTCAATGGTGAGGAGGTGGCGGATACGTTCATCTCGCGGTACTTGTGCATCATAACCCGGGAACTGAACGAGAATAACAAGTATTGTGAGCAGTACTTTGCTATTCTGCTCCACTACTCCAAGCTGTCAGCTGCATGTGCACGGCACCTGAGATCTCGGAACTACGTGGCTCTCTTCGTCAAACTTCCTGGTGGGATCTACTGAAGGAGGAGGAGATCAGACTCCCAAGTGGACTTCCAGCCAACTCCACAACTTCGTACCCGGGTACCACGCGCTAGGAGAGATCTTGTGCAACACCTGCCTAGCACAGTTCTATTCCAGCGACTGCAGCACAGCTAACCCCTATCTCAACACCATGTCCGAGCCAGACACGCCCCAACCAGCTCAGGGTATCCACGGAGTGATGTCTGACGTTTCCCTGGCAACTAACTTCCTCTCACACCTCCTCCACGTGTGCCACACAGTGGGACATTCCAGTGTCAGTAAGACTGTCTGTGTGATGTCGTGGTGTAACCAGTCCTTCACCGCCTGCCTCATCAGTCAGATGATGAGCAAGTTGGCGAGTGTGGAGTCCCACGCTCTCAAGTCTCTTTTCTCCCTGCTCCTCCAACTCTTGGCTCTGGAAGACACGTACCAGTTGATGAGAGTAGAGCACGTGATCACCGGGGAGACAGGACTGCTGAGTCTCGTGCGGGAATCCAGCTCGGAGGACCCCAAGCGAGCATACCAATGCGTCAAATTCCTGACGCAGTTACTGAGGAGTAACCCGTCCGCCAAGGAACACATTCTGAACCACATCACAGATTGGCAATGGAGTGTCAACTGGCTGAAGACTGCGTTTGAGACGGAAGCTAAAACGAGCTCGGTGAGCAATGAGTCCGCTAGTACGAAGGGATTCCAGCGGACAGCCTCAGCTCAGAAGACGCTGGTGGATGCTACTGCCCTTTTGAACGAGTTCGAGTCCTCCCAGTGAGCTCACGTGATCTCAGTGAAGTCATGTGACCACTGATGCTCACGTGACGTTTGTGGCGTCATTAAACGTGACATTTGAAATGGACGAACTTTTATGATTTAAGTTTTTTATGTATTTGTTACACGCTAAGAAGAACACTCAGAGAATAGAAAGTGTTCCAGTATTGCAATGCTATTGGTTATGCAATTTGCATAACCATTGATAACTACTGAAATCTTCATCCTCTTATACTTTATTAACTCTAACGCATATCTGTGCAGATCTCTAGATGAACGAAATTGTACTTACAGTTGGTGCATGGATATGTCAGATTTTACTTTTAGGTTTTATACTTTTCGTTAATCTTCTCATCTAGGCTTTTTAAATCTACTAAATAGATATGTTTGTTATAACTTTATTAAGTCGTTAGTTAGTTGTATGAACTAATATGCCCGAAATGCACATGGCTCCTCATCGATCGATTATTACTTAACCATGGGTGATCAAAAAGACTGCCTCATATGCTCTTTTTTTCTCCATAGGTCCATCCTCAGATTAAATTTAATCGATCGATTAAGGCAATATTAGCACGATTTGTGCATATGCGATTGATTACACGGAAATGGTGATAAATTAGTTTCAGAAGTGCCTTTTACAGAAGTTTATAACCTTATGTTTAGCCTGAAACGTGTGATTTTAAGGTTCATCTTTTTCTAACCATTTTTCCTGCGATAGGCATGGCAAAAAGTTCTGGTTCTAGCTTTCTAGTATAATTTCTTACTCATTTGATTAAAGCTTTTAAATTAACTGGAATTTAGAATTGTTTCCAAATGTTAAAAATGAATGGAGGATCAATCCAGTTAATCTGAACTGGTATGGGTGCTCATGAGTCGAAAGCAACACGTAGAAATGAGGCTTGATTACTCTTTCCTTGGCCGGAGGGCCAGGGAGTGGTTTTCAAATGATAATACTGCTGATTATGGGACCTGGAGCGGATTGGGCAGTTGATTGCGTAATCAAGACGTTCAATTGAATTAATGATTCTGGAAATTTTCTAAGCAATTGGAAATTGGAATCTATTTTTCAAGAGCTTTTTTCGAAAAATTGACATCTAATATTTTCACGCAGAATTTTCTAGGCATCGCCTGTAATTGTCAATAGGAGTAAAACGTATGTCCTTTCGACTTTTTTCTTTTGACCTGTCATGCTTTCGACTTATGACACATGAGTCCACAAACCTTTTAAAGCTACGTTGATATTGAATGTGATTGTGAAGAATGATTGAGATATGTTATTAACTAGCTTAAAGTAATATTGGCGAGGGACAATATGAGTATATTGATATTGTTTAAATCTAATGTTTATCGTATATAGTGACAAGCGTTATATCAACCGGTTTCGATGAAATTTGGAAATATAGTGCCAGCTTGCAAGCTGAATCTGCATGATTCAATAATCAATGATAGCATGGAAATTGAAATTATGTATCTTAGCTGATAACATATAGATGAGCAGTGAATTTAAATTGATTTCCCAATTTCATCATCAAAGCATAGCTTCATCCTGGGTCCAATCCCCCTGATTTTTTTTTCAACTCCCCCCTTACCAAAACCTCACCCCTGAATTTTCAAAATCCCCCCTCACGTTTGGGCGCCCCACCCCTGAATTTCAAAAATTCGACCAACCCCCACCAAAAACTTCGAAAAATTTTCGAAGATATATAATACAAAGGGGGAGCGGGGGTCTGGGGCGCAGCCCCCAGAAGCCAGAGGATCTGAGGAAAATATTTCCCTAGGAACTAGTGTTTTCATCACAGATTTCGGAATTCTTCCCCCTCCCTTTCCCTAGGGGGATGAAGCTATGCATCAAAGTAAGTAAAAGTATGGATATTTGAATGATTAAACATATGAAATAAACCAAGTTTTGTTTGCTGTCGGACTTCATTTATATTTTATAAGTATCCCGGCTTATTACGTCATTGTTTCAATGAGTTTCAGAAGGTCACAGTCACTGATTTAGGTCACAGTATTCTGTCTTAGGACACAGTGTCACAGTCTTGAACTGTCTTAGCCGAGTTCTATTTCTAACGGGTCAGACAACTCGAAAGTCGAAAGGGGTCAGACAACGTCTTCAAATTCAATTCCTTCTCTGTCCCCGCCTCATTTTATTTATCCGTATATCGCTTCTGTTGGTTCCCGGAGCATCACACGACCACACCTTAGTTCTTCCTCGGACTTGGAGTTGGATTGCGTGGCGCCGAAGCGGCGCCATGTGGCGACACCACTGTCACCTTGGAGACACTGCGCGGCACCCCCACCGGCAGCGCGGCTGTGGACAACCGCCCTCCGCCCCTGGGGGTTCTGTTAGCCGCCACGGCAGTGGATATCTTCCTGGGCCCACTCCCCCCTCCTACGCTATTAGGCGCCACAGCAGCTGATATCTTCCTGGCGCCACTCCCCCCTCCTGGCGCCACTCCAGTAGATAACTTCCTGGCGCCACTCCCCGCCCCACTCGACCCGTTCACCAGCACTCCTCCTCCCCCCTGCGACTGATCCGACGAGCTGAACAGATTCCCCGTCTCCTCGTCTAACCGCTGCTGCTCCCGCAGCATGATGTGGTGCTTTACCTTCTCTTTCTTCGTGATGAACCACCGGACAAAACACATGCTGAGAATCAGAGCCAGACCCAGGAGAACCCCCGCCACGCACAGGCCTGTCTTAGCCGTGCTCTTCATCGAGCAGGAACAGAACGCCCGTTTGTCTTCGTCATGTCCGCACACGCACTCGTTAAACAAGTTGTTTTCACAGAACAGATCAGGCTCGTCTCTATGAGTGGGGGTCTTGTTGCAACGAGGCCTTGTCGTATTGTAATCATACTCACAGGCCCCTTGTTTTGGTCGGTAGCAGTCGACGAAATATCCGTCGAACTCGCACATTCTGTTCCAGCACTTGAGTTTGCCACTGCTGGCTTTGCCTTTACCTTTAGCTGAGATCCCGCAAAAGAGGGGGAGAGTGAGAAGGATGAGGAGCATCATGTTCTGGGGGTGAGAATATCAGATGTTCTGGGGGTGAGAATATCAGATCTGATTTACTTTAGACTTAGAATTAGAGCTGGATAGAGGCAAATCGAAAATTCACACATTATCGAATTGGAAGAGTTGCACGCATAAAGTTGCTTGTCTGACGTCGTCAACAAGCGAGGGGGTCTGGCAACAACTGACAACTAAGTCGCATCTAGGCTTAAAACTGATCAATCACCGACTGAGAGTGAAACTAAGGTATTTTTCGTGGAAGTAGGCACTTTGTAAGTTGTAGGCACACACACGTTTAAGTTTTGATTTTTAAGACTAAAAGTCGAAACCAAAAGCAGATCTAAGTTTAACTTCAAATTTAACACTGGGATATTGAATAAGTTTACGACTTATGCAGTTGTTTGGTATGACTATGAGTGTGACTGCAATAATGCCCTATGTTGTCAACGCCTTTATACTACTTAGACTTAGAGCACATGCCTATACGAGAAAATAGAAATAGGCGAAATGATGAATCATTTCCCAATGTGGTGCACGTTGAACCGCCTAGATGTTCAGATATCACTTAGGGAGCAAGTTGAAACGATCCACGATACGAGAAAGTTTGAAAAACAGAAGCTTTCGAACAGCTAATGCGCTGACGACTTGCAGTCGTCGTCAGCTAATTATAATACACCGGATCATATTCTATTTGAACTGCACAGTATCGTAGAATGAATACAGTCCAGATAGTACATTGTTTGGCAATTACAGCAACAATAGACCCTGATCCATATTCAAACACCTGTAGAACTTTTGGCAATGGCACGGCCCATGTTTGGTAGTTGTACGATCGCATGGCCCAGCACTATTACATTTACTTTTAGTGCGCCAATCAATTTCACAATTCGCGGGAGACTTGTGTAAAAAGTGTCAGCCAATGTCTGGGACTGGGTCAAATTTCAGCGTCAGCCAATGTCTGAGACTGGGTCAAACAATGTCTGGACCTGGGAATGTATGGGCCAGATACGGACAATATTTTGGTCAGACAATGTATGGGTCAAACTCAAACAGTGTCTGAGTCAGAAAAATACAATATCTGGGCCAGACAATGCCTGAGTCTGACTGTCTGGGTCAGACAATTTCTGGATCTGGGAATATCTGGGCCAGACAATGACAATTATTGGGTCAGACAATGTTTGGGTCTGACAATGTTTGGGTCTGACAATGTTTGGGTCAGAAAATTTTTGGGTCAGACAATGTCTAGATGGGACAATGTCTAGATCAGACAATGTCTGACTCAAACAATGTCTTGGAGTTGGTCAATGATGACTCGAGGCAGACAATGTCTGGGCCAGAAAATGTCTAGGTCATAAAATGTCTGAGTCAGGCAATGTCTGGATCAGACAATGTCTATCTCAAATATTGTCTGACCAAAACATAATTCAAATTGTTTGCGCACTGTGCAGACATTGTTTGACTAGACATTTTTTGACCAAGACATTTTCGAACCCAAATATTGTCCGATTCAGACATAGTCTGACCCCAACATTGTCTGACCCAGACATTGTCTGATCCATACATTGTCTGACCCAGACATTGTCTGACCGGACCCAGACTTGTAGGATGTTACCCTACCCTCCGCCGCGCACGCAACGTTTTCCGCGGGGAACAACACGACCCTCCAAACCACCGAGTGTTGCGCGCAGGGATGGGAGAAATCCATCAAACCAGACACGGTCTGAATCAGACAATATTGTCTGACCCAGACATTGTCTGACTCAGACATTGTCGGATCTAGACATTGTTTGGGTCAGACATTGTCTGATCTAGATCGACATTGTTTGGGTCAGACATTGTCTGATCTAGACATTGTTCGGGTCAGACATTGTCTCAGTCTGATCTAGACATTGTTTGGGTCAGACATTGTCTGATCTAGACATTGTCTGACTCCGACATTATTTGACCCATACATTCCTTGGAACTTGACCTCAAAAATTTTACTTCACACTATGTTACAATCGGACCCTTACTTATACTACAGATATCCCCAGATTCAGACATTTTCTGATCCAGACATTGTCCAACCCCCGATCTTTTGATACGGCACCAAACCTGCAGACCTCTTTAGGGGCCATCTACCAAAGACGTCCGCGAAATTTCGGCCATTCTAAATTTCGGCCATTCTAAATTTCGGCCATTTAGTAGACCCCTCCCTCTCCCCTTGTCCGCATTTCAGAAACAATTTCTAGCTCATTAGAAGTTTTACAAATACAAGTACAACTTAGTCATAAGCAGGATTTTGCCAATACCATAAAAGATACAATTACATTTATGAAGATCGTCCATCATCATAAATCAAACGAAAGGAAAACCAACTTGGAAAAGGCCAAGAGTGCAACTGCAAAACTAAATCTGAATGTAATCAGATTTAACATTAAATTGAGAATTGAGTAACCTGGATTATATTAAATCACATTAATGATCCACAGTAAAACGATACTTATCTTTTGATTTCAGAACTCATGTTAACAGCATAGATTACATTTAATTTTACATTGTTGCAACAAATTTATTTTTTTGACTTTCACTTTTTTAGCACAAGTCAAACTACAGTTTACAAAATGCACGATCAACGATGATTTTCATAACAATTTATACAAATTAAATATCAAACAAAATTTGTTACAAATTGAAATATTGAATATTCAATTTGGAATATGCAATTCCAAACACCAATGAAATAAATTTTAAATTTAACTTTTTCAACCTACAAATTTGTGACAGTTTCTTAAAATGCAATTTTATGGCCAAAAGCATTCTGAAAGAGTAAGGTCGTTTTACTTTTATGCACCCGTTTCAAGAACTTTGGATGTAAAAATTTTCGTCGGACGTTGCACTTGCCTGAAGTTGTACTTGCCAGACGTTGTCTGGCCCATATTTATAAAAAAATAAACTTGAAGTTGAATAAAACATTGGATTCTAATTTCGATGTACAATCAGTTCTTGATTTTCAAGACAGCATTCAACAAGTAACGGGGACTTGTCGAAGTCCCTTGCTCATGCGCAGCTTTTTCTGGCGCGGCTCACAGTCACATGTCAAACTTACTATTAGTATTAAGTACTGACCGTCATTAACATCCTGATCCAAATCCAATGACTATGAGCTGCGCATTAAAAATCAAAGCCAAGCACGTAGGTCGTAGGATTAGGAGTTAACAAATACCATTATAAGTACAAGTCACCGTAAAGCAGCTTTGAATGAAAATGACAAAGCAACGGAAAATATTTTAATACAGCCCCGTCGCCTGAGCTACATAAGTTACAGTTCTGAATTGTTTTACTTTTATAAAGCAGTCTCCTAAATTTTCCTATGAGTATGCACCCTGAAGAGCCATCGATCAGTATTCCAAACTGATAGTCAGTGTCACCAACTTTCAAGTTTCACTTTCAGTAAATGAAACAAGTATCACCGTACCCCCACCTGTAAGTCATCACTGGCAAGTTGAACTTGAAGCATCGTAAGATTTTCATTTACCCTATGTTCCACATTTGGACGGTTACATTTGCACCCTAGCCATCCAGTCAGAAGAAATAGGCGAGCAACTTCCTTCGAGTTGGAGCATCACCTGTCAGTGTCACTGTCGGTCATCACGGGCACTCTGACCACCGTACCAGCCACCTGACTGTGGAAGTTGTCCGGCACCACCCAATCCCCCGGCTTGGGTTGTCTCACGCTCTCGTTGCTGTCCAGAATATCCCGCCATCGCCACAGCTGCCGGAGGCGCGACTTTCCGTGCTGCACGAACACGTGCAACTCTGAGTCAGGGCTGAGCCGCGCACTGGCTGCGGGAGATCAAGGAAGTCAATACCTCACACTTACATAGAGTTAATACCTTGAGTAACGACGACAGTTCGAACCGTTTGGGAATAGTGATAATTACTGTATAGTGAGAATATGGACTAGGGAGGAGTGAGAATTACTATTAGGAAAGAGTGAAAACATCAATAAGAGTGAGAATTACCTCTTGTGAAAGAGTTGTCTGTAAGTAAAGGTATTCCCGCTGGACCATGGCAGGCACCATTCATTACCCCATTCTGAGGACGCCCCAGACTCCCCGGTGTTTTGGAAATGATGGGAGTTTTGGATGGTGTTTTGGCGGGTGTTTTGTAACAGAAGCCTGTAATGAGGAGCCAGTGGGCCCTTTCCCCACCGTACTCGGTACTCGGCTCGTTGTTCTTGTCTTTATCATAGATTATCATGAGAACATTTTAACTTGAAAAAACCCAAAATGAAAATATGAATTCTGAGAGATGATGATCAATAATCAAAATATCAACACTCAACAGCATAAGTCAACAAAATGAAATCTTCAAACTTAGTCTTACTCTTACTCATGATTAACAATAATATGAAGTTGAGATCAGATAAGGCAATCACTCACATGAGATCGCTGTCACGCAGCATACTGATGACGTCATCCTCGCTATCACGCGAGACACGCGTGATTTGGTGTTGGATCCCCGCCAAGTCACACAGCTGAGACATGTACTGCGGACACATGATCTCACCACTCTTACTTAGGCCCAGGGAGATGGCGCCTTGCAGCACTGAAACGGGGGTGAGGACTGGAAATTTTTCTGGTAGTGGTAGTTACAGCAGTAGCGCATTTCATACATACGCGTAAATTTCGACAGAGCAGAAACTCTTAAAAGATTAAATTGCACGAACTGTAAATTGCGCGTCTTCATCAATCCCTTCATACGGGTTACTGGTTACTATAGCACATTTCAATAACAAAATATTCATTATTGGACTCAGACGTGTCTCAAAGAGGGATTTCTTTGGGAAAATACATACGGTTTTTGGCAGTAGAGGCGACATCTTCAGTGTGGCTCCTTTTGAGAATCAGTGAAGTGAGAAGAGCAATCCCACATCTGCGATGATGGAAAGTCAGAATTTATGAAGTTTACGCCCTGGGTCATTAACATTTGGCTGATAGTGATATTAAACAGAGAATGAAGTCGTCTGACGTCGTCAGACCCATTATTTTAGGCAACGCCTGATATTGACAAGAATGAAGTTTATCGATCAGGAACATGATACAAAATAGCAATCCCCCGTCGGACCAGTACCACAGAGAGCGCTTTGTTGGTAGTAAGTGATTGGTATGTTTAATGTTAACTTACGTTGGGCCGCACTGCAGCACGAGAGGCACATGACGGTTGTAGTACTGGCAGCCTTGGCTCAGTTCCAAGTCTCGCTGTTCTGGGTCCTCCTCGACACACTGTCGCCATGACATCGGAGACAGACAGGCGCCCACGTGCTACAGACAGCTGCCCACGTGCAACCTTCTCAGCCGCGCATTCAAGGTGCAGGAGTTACATGAGCTAATACTGGGAAGGTATCAAGGTTAGGCGGAGTTTAGAATACCATGAATAGTTTGGTGACAGTATTGTATGGGAACGAAATTCAGGATTTAAATGCAATCACAGACTCAGGTCATTACAAGTTTTATGCCCTTGAGTCATGAAATTAACACAGCAATGAATAGACAATTAATTACTACTTAAAAATACATTGTAAATATAAGCATA
This sequence comes from Beroe forskalii, assembly GCA_011033025.1. Classification (NCBI taxonomy): domain Eukaryota; kingdom Metazoa; phylum Ctenophora; class Nuda; order Beroida; family Beroidae; genus Beroe; species Beroe forskalii. The sequence continues at coordinate 7,625 of WFMF01000530.1, read as the reverse complement.
ATTATATAAGGTGTTTTATGACGCATGACTTACATCACATCATGAAAAATTCCAAGACAATCAAATATTAATTAATCAAATACAAGGCACTTTCATATCAAGCACTTAGCACATCCATCAAAACAATAAAAAATGCTACAGTTTGACAACCTCAAGATGCAAAGACAGGCAGATCATGGAAATTTGAGGTTTTGATCTCGGAGGGTGGTTCAAACTCTCCAATATCTTTTTCTGGTCGAATTACAGGGGCAGCTCGAACTGTAGTTTGC
>WFMF01000053.1:723292-756700 GCA_011033025.1 Beroe forskalii | reverse complement strand
TGTTCGGGGCTCCCCATAAATCCCCAGGGCCCCCCTTACTGTTCAGGCTCCCCTTACCCAAAACAACAAACCCCTTTTCCCCCCCCTTGGTCCCCCCATAACGGCTCCCCGTTTTCTCCCCAACCAATTTGGGTCCCCCCCCCTCAACGGGCTCCCCCCTTTTGGCGGCCCCCCATCCCAACAGGCCCCCGCTTTCCCCCCCCCATAGGGCTCCCCTTCTTTAGGCCCCAACCCATTGGCCCCCCCGTGCTTTCCCCCCCATCCCAAAAGGGCTCCCCCTGCTGTTCGGCTCCCCCCTTTCCCAATTTTGGGGGCCCCCCATTTTGGGGCCCCCTTCCCCGGCCCCCCTTTTTGGGGGTCCCCATCCCAACAGGGGCTCCCCCTTTTTGGGCCCCCCATCCCGGCCCCCCTTTGGTTCGGGGTTTAAACCCTTGGGCTCCCCATCTGTTGGGGTCCCCCAAACAACAGGCTCCCCTTCTTTCGGCTCCCCAAAACCCCCTTTTTCTTTGGCCCCCCCTTCTGTTCGGCCCCCCCCCATAAATTTGGGGCCCCCCTTTAAAAGGGGGCTCCCCCCAAAGGGCCCCCCCATCAACTCCCCAACACACTGTTAGTGCTGCCGCCAATCTTGGGCACCCATACTATTTTTATGCCTTTTTTTGGACTTTGGGACCCCCCCTTCCTTTGAAAAGGGGCCCCATTTACTCAGGCCCCCCCCGGCCTTTCCCCGGGTTTTTAAAAGAAAAAATGAATATCTAAATCAATGGTTCAAATTAAATTAAAAATTAAAAAAATCCCCAAAAAAATTTTAAAAAAATATTTAAAAATTTAAAATGATAACTTTAAAAACTTTATAAAGAAAACTTTTTTTGTACCCTGTTGGAAAAAAACCTCTACCCCAAAAAAAAAAAGGAAAAGGGGGGGGGGCCCATTTTTTAAAAAAACCAAAACCTTTTTTATGGGGGAAAAACAAAAAATTTTGGGGGGGGGGGGGGGGCCCCCCTTAAGAGAACTTTGGATAATTGATAAAATCTTTGTAAGTGTCACTTCGTGCTTAGGAAAAGCCCGCCTCTGACACCCCAGAAAACCAGTAGATCAGGAAAGGGGCACGAGGGCGAGCCCTTGTTATTCAAATTTTCCAGCTCGCAATACCCTGAAAGCTCTAATTGGGACTGCTCCATGCGGGGCAATATCCTACGTATCAGAGGCTTTTCCGGGTTCACTGTCTGATAGAGAAGTTGTGTTATCCCGCAAAGTCTTGGACCAGAGGGTTCCAGGGGATCTAATTCTGGCCGTTAAGGGCTTCTCGGTGCAAGACATTTGTCCTGATGGTAATTATACGTTAATTAAGGCGTACCCTTTTTCTATTTTTTCATTCACCTAGTTTGGAACGATTTTTGTCTTCAAAAGCATCAATTTGAGTCCGACCCAAACAGGCCCGAAGCCAGGATTTTTTTTCCGGGAGGGGTACGGGGCCGAGCCCCTGCAAGGGGGTTAGGGGCGGAGCCCCCGAAAAATTTTAGGGAAATAAGGATGCTGCAGGATGATTTTTACAATAAAGAAATGTACAGGAAATGTACAGGACGATATTTGTCAAAATTAGAGCATCGAAAAAGTACACAATCAAATATAAATGAACTATAACAGTCAGAATAAGATTAAACTAGTAAACTGCCACTATTTTACCAAGCCAAAGTATATAATTATGATTATCAGTCAAAAAACTTTTATTCTAACTATTTTTTTGAAATGGTAACTTTTCTTCCGAGGGGGCTGCAGCCCCCCTAGCCCCCCTCTGTCTACGGGCCTGTACCCAAACTATTACTTGAATGTTTATCTCATCCCAAGTTGGTATGGGGGAGCCCGAACAGAACGGGGGAGCCCAAGTTGGTATGGGGGAGCCCGAAAAGCACGGGGGAGCCCATGTTAGTATGGGGGAGCCCAAACAGCACGGGGGAGCCCAAGTTGGTATGGGTGAGCCCGAACAGCACGGGGGAGCCCAAGTTGATATGGGGGAGCCCGAACAGAACGGGGGAGCCCAAGTTGGTATGGGGGAGCCCGAACTGCACGGGGGAGCCCAAGTTTGTGTGGGGAGCCCAAACAGCACGGGGGAGCTCAAGTTGGTATGGGGGAGCCCGAACAGCATGGGGGAGCCCAAGTTGGTATGGGGGAGCCCGAACAACAGAACGGGGGAGCCCAAGTTGGTATGGGGGAGCTCGAACAGCACGGGGGAGCCCAAGTTTGTGTGGGGAGCCCGAAAAGCACGGGGGGCCCATACTGTTGGTATGGGGCCTGAACAGCACGGGGAGCAAGTTGGTATGGGGGAGCCCGAACAGCACGGGGAGCCCAAGTTGGTATGGGGGAGCCCGAACAGAATGGGGGAGCCCAAGTTGGTATGGGGAGCCCGAACAGAACGGGGAGCCCAAGTTGGTATGGGGAGCCCGATTAGAACGGGGGAGCCCAAGTTGGTATGGGGGGCCGTACTGCACGGGGGAGCCCAAGTTGGTATGGGGGGGGCCCGAACAGCACGGGGGAGCCCAAGTTGGTATGGGGGCCCGACAGAACAGGGAGCCCAAGTTGGTATGGGGAGCCCGAACAGAACGGGGGAGCCCAAGTTGGTATGGGGGAGCCCGAAAAGCACGGGGGAGCCCAAGTTGGTATGGGGGAGACCGAACAGCACGGGGGAGCCCAAGTTGGTATGGGGAGCCCGTACTGCAATGGGGGAGCCTGAGTTAATATGGGGAGCCTGACAGTATGGGGAGCCTGAGTTGGTATGGGGGAGCCCGAGTTGGTGTGGGGGGCCTGAGGAGTATGGGGAGCCCGGAGTTGGTATGGGGGAGCCTTGGTTGGTATGGGCCCTAGTTGGGGGGGTATGGGGGAGCCCAAATTGGTATGGGGGAGCCCAAATTGGTATATGGCGGCCCAAGTTGGTGTGGGGAGCCCTGAGTTGGTATAGGGAGCCTGAGGTTGATAGGTGGATCCCAAGTTGGTATGGGGGAGCCCGAGTTATCATAGGGGAGCCCGAGTTGGTGGGGGGAGCCCAAATAAGTGTGGGGGAGCCCAAGCTATGGCGAAGCCCAGGATAAGGTGGAGCCAAGTACGGTGAAACCCAAGGTAAGGGTGAGCCTCGTATGGGCGATCCCATGTTTCAGGGATAGCCCAGAACATCAGTGTAGCCCAGGATAAGGTGGAGCCAGGTACGGTGAAGCCCAATGTAAGGGTGAGCCTGGTATGGGTGATGCCATGTTTGAGGGTGAGCCCAGAACATCAGTGAAGCCCAGGATAAGGTGGAGCCAGGTACGGTGAAGCCCAATGTAAGGGTGAGCCTGGTATGGGCGATCCCATGTTTCAGGGTGAGCCCAAGTTATGGTGGAGCCTAGGATTAGGTGGAGCCAAGTACGGTGAAGCCCAAGGTAAGGGTGAGCCTGGTATGGGTGATCCCATGTTTCAGGGATAGCCCAGAACATCAGTGTAGCCCAGGATAAGGTGGAGCCAGGTACGGTGAAGCCCAATGTAAGGGTGAGCCTGGTATGGGTGATGCCATGTTTGAGGGTGAGCCCAGAACATCAGTGAAGCCCGAGGTTCGGTGGAGCCTGGTATGGTGAAGCCCAAGATAAGGGTGAGTCTGGTATGGGTGAGCCCCTGTATCGGGGTTATCCCAGAACATCCGTGAAGCCCGAGGATCGGGTGAGCCTGGTATGGCGAAGCCCAAGGTAAGGGTGAGCCTGGTACGGGTGAGCCCCTGTATCGAGGTTATCCCAAGGCATTGGTGAAGCCCGAGGTCCGGTGGAGCCTGGTATGGCGAAGCCCAAGGTAAGGGTGAGTCTGGTATGGGCGAGACCGGGTATAGAGGTGAGCCCCGGACAATCGGGGGATCCCTAGATTAGGGGGAGCGGTGTATAGGGGAGCTTTCATAAGAGGTTATCCCATGTGTAGGGGAAGCTTGGGTAGTGGGTACGGTGAACTCTGTAATTTGTGATACCTAGAATAGGGGGAGCCCTTGTCACCAAAACGGATACATGGGCTCCCCCTACTTGCCAACCCCATTGAATCAGCTGACGACGATAATCACATGATTTTCGAAAGATCCTGATTTTAAAAACTATCCTATCATTGAACGTTTTAACTTGCTCCCTAAATTGAATCAGTGACTTGTGCTAGTCAGTTCTATACATCATATTTTGAATGTTAAATCAGTGGAATAGCCAGCCTTTTAGAAAGTGCCAAGGGTAGGTGCTTGGCATTAGCAGCATTTCGATAAAACCTGCCAGAGCAAAGTGCTAACTATAGCAGGGGTCTGGGGGTTTAGCCCTCAGCAGGGTCTAGAGGTCTAGTTGATAGAGCACCTGGCTAGAATGTTAGGAGGATAGAGTTCTCCTAGGATGTTCTTAGAGGCAATTTTCAGCAATCTGAGCTTAAAATTCGAGAATTTAACATATTTTGTGACAAGAGAGATGTTCACAAAATAATATGTACATATCATATTAGCTAAGTTTATATCTATTAAATGAAAAAAGACTATTGATCTAAATTGTGCTAATGACCTTTAGTGAAACATAATTTTTGAGAGTAAGAAAGTTATCCAGGCACTCAGGAAGGTACAGTTTCTAATATATACTCATATACTCATATACATGGGCAAAATTCAGCACATAACATCATAATCTTGGATATACAGTATAATATCAAAAACATGAATGGTGATAAGATTCTTATAGCATCAATATTTAAATATATATTTTACTCTCCCTATTTACTAAATAGGGAGAGTAAAATGCATATTTTATATTTATATGTTATAAGAATTAATGCTTTAAGAATCTTATCATTATTCATGTTTTTGATATTACTGAAAATATAATATTATGTAAAAATATGTTGTATGGACACAGCTTAATAATTTAGCTGTGTCCATACATCATATTATTACATATATTTTCAGCTTATTAATAATTTTATTAAGTATCCACTATCCATCTTCCTTCAGTGAATACACAGTGAAGACTCATGAGTTGAAATTATTCACAAAGAAAAAACATATAATGAAAGAATTGCATATAACTCTTTGATGTCATTTAAAGTGTCATATTGTGTTAGGTAATTATAGGTTAATATGGAATTGTTGCAAGATCATTCAGAAATCTTTGGTTCAAACTTGGGGAAAATTTTCAGTTTTTCAAAGATCTGTTTTTTATATTTGAGACCATCTGAAGTTTCTTTTTCTGGGTGGCGCCAAAGATTGATGTCACAATCTAAAACATTGCCAATGATTTCCAATCCAAAGTATGGTTTGAACATACGCTCTTCTTCAATTACATGGGCAAAACCACCATTCTTTCCAAACTCGACACTGAAATATGAAAGTCCCTTTGGCACAGATCTATAAAGACTTTTGTTATGTGTGTCAATCAGCTTCTTATTTTGAGCCCATTCTAGATCGCAGTCAAGAATTGCTTTTTTGAAAAAAGCTGGAAGAGTCAAACCATCATTTTTAGGAAGTGGTATGCAATCAATAAAAATGTGCTTTCTATTATACAATTTTTGTGCACTTTCTAAAAATACCACATCAAGACCTTTGTCACTGAAATTATCAACTATTTTTGCTCTGACTGTCTTCAATTCCTCTTGAAATTCTTCATCTGAATTTACTGTTGCAATTATATGAGTGATGGGTATGATTTGAAAATGATATTTTGTGAGGGAGTTATAGGGAGGAACTCTGACATACAAATATTTACCTACATAAACAATCAATGACTTATGACACTTTTCAAGGCACATTTTACATGATTCTAACTGCCTATGATGTTTATTGTTTTCTGCAAGCACTTTACTTGGTCCAACTTCTGATGAAAAACTTTGTTTGGCTACACTTGATTCAAACATGTCATCTATGGTCCAATTTTGGCGGTTACTGGCCATTTTTGAAAGCTTACCAGCATATTTCATAAAAACTTCATCATGACCCAGCTTTTGAACAGACTTTTCTTCAGCTAAAAGCTCCGAAATTTCCTTTTCCTTATCATCTGCAAAATAATTCTGTCTGGAACCAAATGAATCATGTGTGGCTACAGATTTTCTATGTTTAGCCTTCTTACCACTGACCTTTTCATTATCATCCATATTTACAGGTCTCACATTACCTTTGAGGTCAGAAGTAGTAAGTATAACCGTTTTTTCAATTGTTGATGGATTTGGTGACTGATTTTTTAACTGCTGCTTTAATTTAGCCAACTTGCTTTTGAGTTTTGTAACTTTTCCCAAGTCTCCCATTATTTCAGCTTTAACTATCTTGGCAGACAGTTTATTCAATTCATCATCTACTGATTTTCTGTCCTTTGAATACATCTCAGATGCGTTGTTGATGGAAGGCATATTATTTTTTTCATCACTGGTACTTGAAGAATCCTTTAAATGGACATTTTGTATAGGACTTGTATTAGATGATTCTTGATTACTGCATGTTAGCCTCTTATCATCTTTGCAACTTGCTGCTGTCTTGTGTTTTTTGATTATTTCTCCATCAAGCTTCAATGATTCATGTTTTGGGTTTGAATTATAATATCTAGGTTCCCTGAAATGGCTGGTTTGTCCTTTAGAAACTTTATCAGGCACCTTCTCTGGAACTTGTTTACCTCTTTTAAACCTTTTTTTCATTTCATCTAAGTTTAAGTCAGCTTCTCTGTTACTTGATTTACCACTGGAAGATGTATCCATAAATAGACGCTTCTGAGAATTCTTTCTTATGTGGAGACCAGGTGATGAGTAATTGTCTTTATTGTCATGAGTTATTGCTCCTCCACGGCCACATGTTTCTTTTTTATCTGATAGTCGTAAGATTTCATGATGATCTGATTCTTCAGTCATCCAAGACTCACGTGAGGGGGCTATTGGAGGTCCATACTTTTTATTCTTCTCCATTATCTGGCAAACTCTACATTACACCTGATGCAATTATTGATTATGTAAGGAATATGAAGTATAACAAACTATATTCGAACTATATGGGGTATTTATATGCATAGATGCATATTAGATGACAAGGTGAGTTTGATGGCTGATGCCTAATGTAGAACTTACATCAAAACTATGGCCTATTGTTATATTAAGATATTTTAAGGGAGCAGAATATTTGTCAGCATAAAAATGCATTATAATAATATGCATACTGCGTACAGTGAAATTTGAGGGAACCTTACAACTTTATAATATTACACATTATTCACCATGTGGTGGGGTTATAGCAGTTGGATAAAAACGTGTTATTTTGAGTTTTTGTCGTATTACTCCATCCTTTTAGTATTATTGCACACTTTTACCATGTTACTCCACTCTTACACTGTGTTATTTACCATTTTTATGGTGTTACTCCACACTTGGGCCAAATAAGTGATATGACAGAACGTCCTTTTCTGTGGGGAAAGGTGGCACACTGCTCAGTAGATAATTGCTCTACACCAAAAAAGTGATACTACAGAACGTCCTTTTCTGCTGTGGACTGTGCAGAATACCTTGAAGCTGTGCCCACAGTGTGTATTTTTAAACCTAATTAACTTGGTGGATTATATTGTTACATAACTCATAAGTGTGAAGTAACAGCATGCTTTCAGTGGCCAGGTAGCGCCTGGCTTTAGGGCATCGTGCTTCCAATCAAGAGGTTGGTAGTTTAATTCCCAGCCAGGCCTATCATGCTAAGGGTGAGAACTCTCACCTAAGCAGCCACAGTTCACTGAGCGTACAGGAAACTGTACGGGAAGGTTGAATGAGGAGCTGCCCATTGCAGAAAGGAAAGTATGGACTACACTTCCTCAACTCACAACTTTCACTGGCTTTGTTACACTTGAATACAGCTGTTGGAATAGAAGTAAAACGATCAAATCACTCGGGCTATGCCCTTGTTGAAAACAAATCATTATTCAATTCAGCTTTTGGCTGCAGTGAATAATGTGATTTATGCAACTTGCTTTGCTCATGGTGTAAATCATGTTACTTCACACTTATTTGTTACTTCACACTTATTCGTTATTTAACTCTATATAATGGTATCTTATTAAGTGCCATTTAATTCAGATGTAAATTTAAATTAGGAACTCAGACTCTTAGATAGGTAATGATGAATACTGTGGAAACGATCAAAAATATAATGGAAAATAAAATTTAAATCCATATCAAAATGAAGTACCACATTTAATGAACATGCAACATAAAAAATATCATTCAATTATTTGATAATAATAGTGTAGCAGGAAACCTTACAATTAACATCCCTAATATTCTGGATAGCTAGAAATCAAGTTACAAGACTATGGTTGGTCATGAATAATTTACAATGATAATACTGAAAGAAATTCCTTTTCTACTTTTTACATTATATTATCACACATACTAAAGACAACATCTAAAGATAATTTTGTTTGCATCATTGAAAGACTTTAAGAATATATTACTTGGTATCAAACTTTAATCTATCATGCTTAATCATCATAACATTATTATTTAAAACTATAAATCATCAAGGTCTTCAAATATAATTTCTAGTAATTCATCATTGAAATCAACATCATCATTGTCTTCATCTATTTCATGGGAAATAGTATTTTCAAATAATCGATTCTCACAAGGCCCACCAGGCCGATAATGAGAGTAAGGATCAATTTTGTCAATTTGTTGAGAACATAACCAACACATATATTTATTACAAACTGTACATAATACTTTATTGCACCCAACCCCGAGCTGAATTGGTGTTTTGCAACCTGGACAGAGTTTTGAAAACTTTTTAAGCCATTCTGCTGATTCAATATCAGCAACAATTTCCAAAATTTTTGATCTGCCATAAGTCTTGTAAATTATTTCACGCTCAATATCAGAGGAACCTTTCCATTCATTATAAATTTCAAGGCGTCTTGAACTTTGTACTTCACATGGTGTATGATTTCCATGCCATGTTTTATCACATAGCACACAAAATATGAAATTGCAGCTATTACATGATGCCATGTTTGAACTTTCATCTTTCAAAATGGCATTTTGGCAAAATTTACGTGGGCATCTCACTACATCAGACATTTGATCTAATGTGCGGTCTAATAAAATCTGCTCATACTTATCATACAACTGTTTTTCAACAAGTTCCTTTACCTGTGTGGGCAGTGCAAATGATTCACAATCATCATGGGGACAACACAGCTGGTTCATTTCACCAGATTTGATAAGGATTTCAAAATAACTCTTCATACAAACTTTACAAAAAACATGATTACAAGGGAAGAATTGGATGCATAAGGATCCCTTGAACTCTTCAAAGCAAACATTGCACTTATGTGGTGACTGACTGAATATAAGCAACTGTCTATTCAGATCATATTCACAAATTTGATGAATTGTCTCAGTTAATGAAATATCCTGACCAATAATTGTGTCTGTGAGATTTAGAAATTCCATAAATCATTTATAAGAAATGAAGTCCATGTGAATAGAATAACTTCTTTGGTCTCAGTCCATTCTTGCATAAGATGTTGTTTTATTAAATCTATCTGACAATCTGATAACCAAACACAAGATATGGAAAAAACAGGGCATGATTTGGAGGGGTATTCAATAGGCAATCTGAAATTAAGAATAATCGGAGGCATGTGATACAAGAAGAATATCACATTATCTGCTTCTTTAACACTCAAATGTTTGAGGCTTTTAGGGATGTCTGAATCAGTCTTCAGAATCAATTTCAATTTATCATAAGTATGATTGGGATGAGCAACAAACTTTCCACAAGAATCTGAATTCATTTTCAATTCATTATGATCATATATGCTCCTCAAGGCAAGGATTTCATCTTTCTGACATTCCAAATCATCAGACATAATATAATGTACCAGCTTGATATAACAGCTGCAGGAATATGTATATTGAAATTGTAGTTATGGTCTCAATTTTAAAATGAAATAATAATTTAAACTTATAGATTATAGTGGCACATCAACTTAATTAATTGCACAGCTGTGCCACGAAAACAGAGAATCAAAAATGCATTGACAGTGCACTAACACAACAACATAAAACTTTATAATAATGTCAAATAATTTAAAATACTGTAAGATAAGCTTTAATTTGAGCACTGTCAGAGTAACGAATACCTTTATATACAGAAATAATTAAGCAATTGTTAAATAATATTAAAAGCTTGATTAAATAAATACGTTTTAAGTGCAGATTTAAAATTGTCAATTGATGAGCAAGATTTCAGTTCTAGAGGGAGGCTATTCCATAATTTAGGTCCACACTTTTCAAAGGAACGTTCACCAAAATGGGAAAGAACTCTAGGTTCATGCAAGTAAATGGAATGATTAAAATCTGCATATTTAAACATTGAATTGAGATAAACAGGTCCTGAACCAGTTAAACATTTATAAACAATGAGGAGAATCTTAAACTCAATACGATACTTTATGGGCAGCCAATGTAATTCTTTCAAGGTTTCACCAAGATGGTCATGTTTGTAAAGCCCAACAATAGCTTTTGCGGCAGCATTTTGAATCAGCTGCAGTTGCTTCATTAAGTGTTCACTGACGCCATAGTACAGAGAATTACAGTAGTCCAGTCTGCAGGCCACAATGCTGTTGACCACCAGTTTCATCTGTTCATTTGTAAAAATAAATCGTTTTTTGACAACATTTCTAATAAGACGAAAACAGTCTTTTTTCAGTGCAGTAATATGAGAATTAAATGATAGTCTATTATCAAGAGTGATGCCTAGATTTCTAGCATTTGATACAAATCTGATACAGACATTACCAGGTAAAATGATTCCACCAATGTTAATCTGGTCTAATATGTTTGGTGGGCCAATGAGCATCACCTGAGTTTTACCAGGATTGAGCTGAAGACAATAGTTTATCATCCATTCTTTGATGTTCTTGAAACAGTTAGAAATATCAATGTTCAAGGTTTCAATTTGACTGCCAGGTTTAAAACTCTTGTAGATTTGCTGATCATCAGCATAGCCTTGCACACTGAACCCACATCTCCTAATTGTGCCATATAGAGACCTTATGTAAATATTAAACAGAATTGGACCCAAGACTGAGCCCTGTGGTACTCCAAACTGAAGAATGATAGAGTCACTTACCACAGTACCAAGTCTTGTCCTCTGAGACCTGCCCATTAAAAAGCTCCTAAACCATTTGAGTGCTATTCCTCTGATTCTGATTTCTTTGCTCAGTATTTCAAGAAGTTTGTTGTGATCAACAGTGTCAAATGCTGCAGATAGGTCAAGCATCATAAGAACTGTGGCAGATTTATTGTCACATGCAATGAGCAAATCATTCGTGACTTTCAGCAGGATAGTTTCAGTGGAGTGATTCTTCTTATAAGCAGATTGTTCAGGAATGTTCATGTTATTTCTATTAAGATGCTCATTTAACCTAGACAAAACAACACGCTCTATCAACTTTCCAAGGAAGGACAAATTGGATATTGGCCGATAGTTTTTCAGGTCATCATGGTCAAGTTTGATGTCTTTAAGAGTTGGAATGACATCTGCAATTTTTAAGCCTTCAATTGAGCCTGTTGAAAGTGATTGATTGACTAGTTCACAAAGCACTGGGATAAGACTGTCAATGTTTTCTTTGAGAATGAATTCAGGAAAGAAGTCTGTTGGTGCACACTTGATACCACTTTCCTTGATAATTTCTCTCAGTTCTTCTTCTGTGCAGGGCGTGAACTCATTCAAGAAGTTGCTCTTGAAGACAGGTTTAGTCTCAGAGGTACAGGTGTCAATAGTGGGAAAACTTTCACGAATCTTTACTATTTTGTTATTGAAAAATTCATTGAACTTGGTACAGAGTTGAGGAATATCATCATCTGCAGGGAGTGTGTTTTCTTTTTTCCTGTCTAATTCTCTATTTACCACATTGTACACTGCTCGCATGTTGCCCTTATTGTTCTCAAGAATATTGCTATAATACTGTTTCTTTTTTAAGTTTGCCATAATAGTGGTTTCTGAACGTATTTCTTCAAATAAGGTCATGTGGTATTCACTTTTGTTCTTGTGTTTTTCTGCTTTTCTTCGCAATTTTCTCTGGTTTTTATATTCAGAATCAAACCATGGGGCATGAGATGCAAAAGAAATAGTCTTCTTTGTTAGTGGAGCATGTTCATCAAGAATTGAGTTCATTTCATCAAAGAACTTGCTGCAAGAGCTACTAAACTTGGAACATGTCACAAATTTACCTACTATGTTAAAGATGTCAGAGGATAATTGATCTTTATCAATACTTTTGAAGTCTCTTGTTGCAATACATTTGGGTTTCTTCAGATTTACATGAAAGTTCTTTGATGAACATATGACTGGAAAATGGTCACTCAGTGAACAGTCACTTTTAACATTGAGAGTCTCAAAGTCAAGGAGATTGCTGTTGTCAAACAATAGGTCGATTGTACCACCATTGATGTGAGTACGCTGATCTATGAGTTGATTGAAACCATATGATGAAGTTAGTTGTCCAAGTTGAGATGAATGTTCATTAATGGTTTCCATGTGTATGTTGAAGTCACCACCAACCAAAATATAGTCACTTTTTAGACTAGCCACACCAAGGAGATTATCAAGGTCTTCAAAGAACTTTTTCACAACAGAACCAGTTCTGTATATTGAAATAAGAAGTACATTCATATCAGCTGTACAAGTAATGTTTGCACTTGTAAATTCAAATGTAGTTATACCACTGACTTTGAGTTTGATTGGATGATACTGAAGATTACATTTGAACAAGAGTGCAGCACCACCACCTTTATAGTCTGCCCTGTACTCATGTATAATTGCATAGCCATATGACTTTATGTCAGCAGTAGTAGCATTAGTATGATCAGTTAGCCATGTTTCAGTTAAAAAAGCAATATCAATAACATTGTCTTGTAAAAGACACATAGTATCTGCACACTTGTTGTTGATGCTGCGAGCATTCCAGACCATGATTTTTAGCTGTGACATTGTGACCAGTTTGGGTGAATTCAGTTTTTTGAGTAATATGAGAGTGAAGATTTAAGTTTTTCTTGTCTCAGACGGTATTCAGGGCACTCATTAGAAAATGATGGATGCTTCAGAGCCTCACCAGTTTTACCAGATTTAGAACAATTGCAACAACTATAGACTGATTCCACATTCTCAGCATTTTTATGAGGACAGTTAAAAGTTTCATGACTAGTTGATGCACAAATACCACAACAGGTTGAGTGAGAACAGTCTTTCGCATAATGGCCAAACCCTTGACACTTGTGGCATCGTTTGATGTATAACTGATCATAGACACGACAGGATAGGAGACCATAAAACATTCTATCATGGTTTACAATGGTTCACAACACTTTCCGCTAGATCTTCCAGCTCATGTTAATAATATAGAAACTGAAAACTGACTAAACAGCAAAAAATTCAAAATTACATTGACAGTGCCCTAAATTGAAAATTAAATAGCATGCATAAATAATTTAATAAATTTCAGTAGTAATAAGAGTTGACATATAAGGATATTCTTAGGGGGGGGGAGGTTCAGCCCAAATTTTTTGGAAAACATGTACTTCTGAGATAATGGTTGACCCAAAAGGTACACCCCTGGGGCCAACTTTTTGGCTGGGTTTGGCACCCCCAGACCCATGGCCAGGATCTGAGGTGTGCAATCAATAGATATGATCTCCTGAGACCTGAGTTACCATAAAAATTTGAAGTTAATCTCAGAAAATGGCCAAGTTATGACCGAAAAATGTGTGCCCAGGCTGCAGATGGGGGGTGCCGACTTATTACCAACCCTGTACATGCATTTGCAAGCCTATTTTGGCCCATAACTTGGCCAAATATCAATATTTTTGAATGAAACCAACTTTAGTCGATAAATAGTGTTCTCATCGATAATCGGAATTCTCTGCAAGTATGGGGTTGATATAGCCACTCATGCATTGTTTCTTTTCACAACCAATGCACCCTTGTGCACAGGAACACAGGACAGGGCAAATAACTGTTGTAAAGTGACACTTGATATTTATTTCACTAAGCTACACAATGTTCCAGGCAGTATCCTGGAACTGGGCTTTGCCCATTGAGCCCAGTTAAATCCCAATCGATGGGAATATGATTTACACAGTCTGGCTGGGTCAGGCCTCCCTGTGACCCATCTAGACGAAGGGAGGTGGTAAATAGCCACCTTCCGCAGATCTTCGACTTAATATGCAGGCAAGTCTCGTCTTGCTTTGCAGTCTGATTTATGCCATGGGCGTTGGCAGCTTGCTGGTCCAGAGAGGTCCTGGACAGACTGGCTGCTCTCAGCTCAGGATACAGCCCAGCAGTCGGGTGGCCTAAAAACCACCCAGGAGTTCACACCCTAGGCCTAGCGTATTAGGGATAGTCTCTATGCTCAGCATGGCTGCCACTGGCCTGGTCAATTAAATCGACCTTGGCCTTTCTACTAAGACTAAGACTAGCTACACAATACTAAAACTAACAACAGAAACCCTATGCATGCTTCTCAAAATAATTACTGGACACAATAACCTCTGATTACAAACAGCTATGGTGTCAGATGTTGGTATAAGATAAGATAGATAAGATAATAGTTTTGTAATGAATACAACACAAATAGAACAAACTTGCTCTTCATCATCCTTCTTCACGTCATGTACCTCTACAAGGTACTCTCAATATTCAGTTTAAATAATACAATAAGTTGCACTATGATATAGTGCCCTGACAAACATGAGTTTGTTATGAATTAAAAGTTAAGTTTCACCAAAATATATACATAAAAATTAGAATAATTTAAATATATATATAAAGTGTGTTTCTCAACACAAGCCTAGACTCAATAGTCACCCACACAGAATGAATATGGCACTCGATCCTCTTTGTGAATACCGTGACTTACAAAACTGCGGTATTAACCCCATTTTCTGCCCAGATGAGACAGCATTGCACATTCTAGTCTAGAAGACTGTCCAGCCTTCTGGCTACAGAGAATTTACCACTTCCAAGAGCATTAAAGTAAACTAGAAGACATAATTAACTCTTAGCAGCCACTCACTACAACCCTGCACACAAAAAACAAAATTCTTCATAAAATCCGTCTCCTTTAATAAAATCCCACACTTTACAGAGCACATATTTAAACTTAACAACACTACTAATTACAATCAAATTTGAGAATGTTGTGTCACACTTTGTGGAGTTCCTGAAGAAGAGATATTTTATCTCGAAACTGACAGTTGAATAGCGGTGCAAAGTGTATGGGTTTGATTTCATATTTGAGAATTTTTGTTTTTCACTGAAATGATTGATGGATTTCTCCCATCCCTGCGCACAACACTCGGAGGTTTGGAGGGTCGTGTTGCATACTAGGAAAACGTTGCGTGCGCGGCGGAGGGTAGGGTAACATCCTACAACTGAAATGATCAGTCACTTCAAACACATATCTCCAAGAAGATAAAATCCTGATAAAAAGCCAAATGTAACGTCCCAAAATACACACTACTTCCTACCTCTTATTAAGTCTCCAAAGGGCTACTTTTTACGTGTACGCGCTGCAGGCTTCCGTACACACTCGACGAAAACAGGGGTATATGTGTTTATTGCTAAACACGTATATCCCTGTGTGGCTCGCGCGGCGCGCTTCCTGGGGAATTCCTAAGCCCGCAGAGGTGTGTGTACGCGCGCAACGCAGACAGGGATATACGTGTTTAGCAACCTGGGGAAGTGCGCCGCGCGAGCCACACAGGGATATACGTGTTTGCTAAACACATTTTCTAAGCCCGCATAAGTGTGTGTACGCGCCGCGGCGCGTACACACACCTATGCGGGATTAGGAAATGTTTGCCTTAACCAGGTATGTGTCCCATATAACTCTGGCTGAGTGACGTCACAGACCTAAAGGTCAATTTTTCTGTATCCTAAACCTAACCATGACCCTAACCAAAACCCTAACCTTAATCCTAACCCTAACCCTAACAAATCCTGACCCTAATCGTGACCCTAACCCGAGTTCGACGGGCGATGTCCGTCCCTTTCTTCTGACTTGTTGTCGACGGAAGGCGCAAAGTGACGTCCAAATGTGGAACGTTGCGCCGCGCGCGCGAGGGTAGGGTAACATCCTACGAAACCCGAGTCCTTAAAGCGCTAGGTGCGCTTAAGTATATTTTTCTGACTGACGTCATTATCATAGATAATGAAGAGCCAGGAGTTATATGGGACACTAGCCCTTAACCAGCGCCCTGGTTTCGGTATCTCTCCCATATAAACGGCTCTGAGTGACGTCACAGATCTAAACGTCAATTTTTCTGTATCCTAAACCTAACCATTGCCCTAACCAAAACCCTAACCTTAATCCTAACCCTGAACCTAACTAATCCTGACCCTAATCATGATCAGAACCCTAACCCTAATGCTTAAAGCGCTAGGTGCGCTTAATTATATTTTTTCTGAGTGACGTCATTGTCATAGATAACGAAGGCTCCCGTTTACATGGGAGACGTACCCTGGTTTCGCGCACGGAGTGCGCGGCATGCCCCTGGTTAGGGGGAAGGAAATGTGTTTAGCAAACTAGCTTCCCCTAACCAGGCCCAGGCGTGACACTTAACTTGCAGCTGTACCGCACACTTTGTGCGCGTTGCACTATCCAGCTGCAGCGCCCTGTTCTGTGCGCGCAGCGCGCCGTCGTTCCTCCGTAGGCCGCGCGCGCGTAAGCACCTGGGTAGGTGAATGTGCGCGCGAAGCCAGGGTGCTTCTTAATGTCCCTTGCTAAACACGTATATCCCTGTTTGCGTTGCGCGGCGCGCTGGCGCGCTGCCTCAGAAGCGCGCATCGCGTTTGCTAAACACGTATATCCCTGTGTGGCTCGCGCGGCGCGCTTCCCCAGCACAGGGCTATAGGACCAGGGCCATGCGCGGGCAGTTGACACCGTAAATCTCGGTGTCAACTTTTTGGCTATTTTAAAGCGTTCGGCGCCGCGCGCTGCGCTCATTTGGCTGATTTGTTCGTTTAAACTTTGACTTTTTCAGGAATCGGGTTGGATAAAAAGCTACATCGACCGATTGCATTGGAGTAAAAGATTGATATTGACCAATCATAGAGCCCATAGTACCTGACATTGTCCGATCATTACTGACTGCTTCACTGAGCACAGATATGCCGCCTGAAACATCAATGCGATTTGTCGGTGTTTTTCGTGTGATTGCTTTAAATCTATTGCTTTCAATTTTGCTTTTACTTTATTGCTAGTCATCTTTTAACATTCATGTATTTTCTTAAATGAAGGTATATTGTCATCATGATTTGGCATTGTTTCTTGTGAGATTTCTCAGCACAACCTAGAAGCTAAGCTTCATTCATCATGATCATGTAAACTCGAGATAATAATAATATATTCATTGTCATTGTGCTGTAAACATTTTATTCAAATTCATTATTCAAATTCTTTCAATCTATTGCCGTAAGAATTTCTTTCAATTCTATGACCCTGTGAAGTGTGAACAATCAAGATGAATATGTATCAGTTAGATTTAGTAGTTGATTTGTTCTCTTTATTACCTATACTTACTTGAGATTTACTGAAAAAGCTAACGTCTAACGTGTGCTTTCAGGCCTCAGCACAAGACATTTGTTTCTTAACATATAGCACAAGAAATTTGTTTCTTAATGTATAGGAGATGGAAGGATGTTTTAAGTATATAAGCTGTCAAAAATTGATATAATTATTATTTTATCAAGTCAATTGATCAAGAAATATATCTCGTGGTTTGAACCCATGTCATCTTTGTTTAGAAATGCTTCAAGTTCAACGGTAGGCTGTCTGTCATAAATTTCAGTTGAAGTCCAAGTGATTTTAATTTCTTGGGGATCTGGTCATTTGATTTAATTCTGGTCAGGCAAGCTTTGATTTCAGCCAGCTAGCGAAATGATCTATGATTTTATATCGAAGTTCAATTAGAAAATTAGGACCCCGTAACTTTTATTCATGTATTTCTTATATTCTTTCTTATATTCATTCATTCATTCATATGTTAGATATAGTTTTCATTGCAATCCTTCATTCCTCACATCTTTACTTCCTTTTTAGTCTTTGATGGGTGGCCCTATATTAACAGATTTTAGATTTGACTTGGTGCTCGCCCTCAGCACGACCTTAAAGCTTCTTCTATATAAAGCTATAAAGCAAGAGAAAAATATATTCTAATTTTAGTGCTGTAAAACATTATAATTGAATTGAATTGAACAGCTAGTTTCTGCACACTTCTGCACCGCACCCTTCCCAGCTTCATTAGCGTCTTTTAGAACTCCCTGCCTTGTGCCTTCATCATGTCCGAGTCAATTCAATTCAATTCAATTATAAGATTTTACAGCACAATTATTGAAATATACTGTGTCTCTCCTTTCTATTGATTTCTATATAGTAAGAGCTTAAGAGGCTGCTGTCGTGCTGAGTCAGGGACTCGGGACTCCCTTTAATTTTCATTGATTTTTCTCCCGGTTTGTACTCAATTCAATTATAAATTTTTACAGCACAAAACATGAAATATATTTTTCTCTGGGTTATATAATGAAGCATTTGGGATGTGCTGAGGGTAGGCACCAAGTCAAATTTAAAATCTGGTTTGTTCAAGGCAAAATATTCTAATATTGTTCATTTTTACTGTAGGTACAGTATCTCAGTATGAGAATGTTTTCGTGGACGACGGATGTACATAAGTGCTCTTCATGCTTTCATAAATTAGCAAAGACTCAAAGAGAACGATACTCCATGGCATGAAAATCTGAGAGATGCTCCACCCAAACTGAGAAGAAGCGGCTCCTGCTCCACCCATGGTACATGACGCGAGAAATTGTATTACGTAGCAACTATCAAACTAATACCTTATCTGGAATAAAGCCAAATATGGTATGCCAAAATATCTGGAATAAAGCCAAATATGGTATTCCAGAATTTCGGTTAAACACCATTCGTCCCTCACGATAAGGATTTCAACCGCTAATTAGATGCAATCAAGGAGACTATATTTTGATGCCAATTATTTGTAAAAATTCCGAGCCTTGGCAATCAATAGCAACACAACGTATCACTACAACAAAGCAGCAAGTTTCAGAGCGAGGAGTGATTTCACCGCAGGAATGAAATGTTATGAGATAACCTAATTAACATCACATTAATTATCATGATTTGAAACAAGATACTCGAGAACAAGGAAGGGAAAACCAAACTCGATTACTCGGACCTTTCGTTGGCAATGTAAGCAAGTATGCATGTCCCTAGGAATTTAATTTATGAGAAATGATGACTCCTCCACACAGAACCGCATGTAATAAGGGCCGCCACGAGCGAAGAATAGGTGGTTAAATCTCATTAATTTATTTCTTCAGACCATGATAATGCGTAACATTGAACCGCCTACTTTATTTGAACAATACAAAGACGAAGATCAAGGAGCTATGTGTGATTTTTTAGACTGGAAATCCGAAATGTTGGAAGGTTGCCAAAGACAAAATTCCAGCTACTAAATTTTCTTTAAATACATATATAAATTTTATAGGGAATATATATATAAATAGTTAAATTATTTCGGCAGATGACAGAATTTGTACGATTTCTCATAGTTCAGAAGATGCGAGAACGAATTATACAGTTTTCATAGTTGACGGATTAGTGAAGCACGTGAGGAATCTAGTTTAAAATTTTAAAATAACATGAACATTAAACATGCACGGCAATTTTGAGAGAACTGCCAAAGAGGATTAAATTCTTGGATCGATTATTATAGTCACTTCAGATATTCGCAGTTTACTAAAGCAAAGAGGATTTACTAGCACATCTAAAAATCTAACTGATTAAGTAGGTAAGGAAAGTATTTTGCTCAGGCTTCAGCATTTTTTGCATAAAAAAGTTTCGAAGTCAAATCAATACAATTTCAAGAAATCTAGTTCTGCGAACTAATAAACTTATCACACAGTACATAACACACCGCATAACTGTGTACAGATGACTAAAATAGTAAACTCCAAAGCCTGTACACATCTCTCTGAACGGAGAGGCCGCACTGGACTACGCTCAACAAACCTCAACTTTTTAACACTGCGCTATACCTTCCTGGGGAGTGTATAAATATAGTAGAACGCTGTGTGTCCGTCTGTGTGTGTAGGAATGCTTGATGTGAGAGTACACGACGTGTGCGTGTTGAGTGTACGGTGTGCGTGTGTAGGCGTGTATAAGTATACGATGTTCGTGTGTATAATGTATACATCAACTGTATAAGCGTGTCTATTTGTATAAGGTATATGAGTATATATTGTATCAGTATAGGCTATTCGTGTGTGGTGTAAACTTGTGTACAAGTGTGTGTATATTATGTTCAGGTGAACCTATAAGCTTTGTGTGTATTCGTATGCGTTAAATGTGTGATAAGCTAATCTCCCTTCTTCGCTTTGCATGTGTATTTGCAAGTCTGTGTATGAATGGTTTTGAAGTTTGATCGTGTTCCGCTGTTTTGAGAATATCTGAGAATTGAGCATGTGTATACATGTAAGTTTGATTGGTTACACTTTGAATTGCGGGTATTTTAATCTTCAAACTACAGAAGTACCGTAGTTCGATCCGTCCATATCTTAGGGTTACAAATGGCAACATAATATGAGTGCATGCTTGCCGGTATGTACTTTGTATACATGACTACCTACCAACGACATACGTACCTGTGCAAGCATTAGCGAGTTTATTGTCTACGCAAATGTGACTCATTGTAACTCATTGTACATTGCAATTTGTACATGATCGCTTCATACATCATTGCTATGCTACACGCTATCACGATGTAAATGTACTGATAGCTTGCTAGATAATAGAACAATAGACCAATTGATGAATACCAATTGCTCAGTCACTGAAAGTTCGAATCTTTTCAGTGATAAATTCTAAAAGGCTCTGTATATCTTGCGAGTTACAAGAGGAATTCAACGAATAAAACAATGCTTCAAACTACAATGTGCCACAATTCCATTCGATTGTTATATATAACTACATTCTCTCCGTAAAACCCGACAAAGAGTTGAAGAGTTGACAAAGACAAAACGAAAATTATATGTTCTGCCCCGTGTCGTTATATATATATGAGAAACGTGTGTTCTACAGTACGCGAGCTATAAATAGCTCCCTCTTGTATATAATATTATATAGGAGCTATATAAACACTTATATAATCAGGCAAACAATGAAATGTCCACGTATACTACTAACATTGTACGAAGAGTATATAACACACACACACACACACAAACACACACACACACACATACAAACACACAAACTAAAGCACGAACTAACGCACAAACAAACATCAATCACCGACAATTAACTATACACACTCACTGTTATACACCCCCAGGATGATACCTATTATATATAGTAGGGCCATGATAGTATGTAATACAGCTGCGTTAACATATGACAAGATAATATATGCTTAGCAGTTAAGATGACGTCATTATCACAGCATAATGTAGTATGTTAATGATGTTTTCCCGCCTATTCTTTGTGATCGGGTGGTAATGTACCTATAGATAGATTACATCACCCCTCTACACAATGAAGCGTGATGAAGGATGTATAATCAGGTGTTATCTTTACAAGAGCATGTGGTTAACCCAAGGAAAATGGTTGTATACGTCATAGATAAACCATTTTAAGCAAACGTTATGTCGTCACGCGCAAGTAGTTGTAATCTGACATCCGTCTTTGCGCGACCCGCGCAGAAGATTAGTTATTGACAACTTAATTCGCAACAAATCTTATCGAAAATCTATGGAATTTTCGTAAAATTCCCAAATTTTGTTCCACATAAACATGTGGTATGTATAAAGTCACACATGCAAGCATTTGATGAACGTTCAAGCTTTCAAGGGTTAAAAAGTACTTATCTATTGAGATTATGATCAATGCTCATACAACTATAAACATCAAGCGTACAAAGAGAATAGAAGTCGTAAATAAAACAGAGAGCAGAACCTAATATTATAACAAAACACGATGCCTAATACTGCAAACATAACATATTTAAAGTAAAATATTGCCGAATTTTACTTAGACAATTGAATTACAAAAGAACGCTCGAATAATATAAAAGGAAAGAAGGAAGACAAAACATAAAAATATTAAAACGAATGAAGCTCTTGTAAAGGAGAAAAGGAGGGGGAGAGGGGAGTCATTTGATACTCCAGAATCTCACACATACACACACGCACACGACTTATCACGTGATCGCAGAGGGATGTTCCTATTGGTCGGCAGGGGAATACCGCAACGTGATTGGTTGTTGAGGAGTGCGTGCTGCACCATGTAGAACGTATTATGTCAATAGCATACGGGTACATTCATTACTAATATCATTAATGATTTTACAGCAATATTCTAAAGTTCATATGAAAAGTTAACAAGATTAGAAAGTCAGAAGAAATTTTAACTTAGTATTTCTAATGGTTTCTGATGAATACTGATTTCGATGATCAACAAATTCTAATAGTGAATAGTGAAAAGTTGGTGAATTGAATTAATTCCATCAAATTTTCTAAACATCTTTGAACGTAAGAGCCATTTTCATTATTTGATTGCTAAAGGGGGAATATGTAATGAATACTGATAACACAAAGTCGAAATACAGAATGCTAAAATGATAAATAGAGCAAAATCTGAGGAGGTCATCAGTCTAACTATTAGATCATCCGATGACGTATATATTATGCAAAGTGATGCTCATTTATTATGCATAATGAATGGGGTTGGCAAGTATGGGAGCCCGGGAATAGGGGGAGGCATTAATGCTCCCCCTATTCCCGGGATCACAAATTACAGAGTTCACCGTACGGAGGCTTCCCCTAAACCTGGGATCACCTCTTATCACGGACTCCCCTGTACACCGCTCCCCCTAATCTAGGGCTCCTCCGATTTCCCGGGGCTCACCTCTATACCCGGTCTCGCCCATACCAGACTCACCCTATTGCCGGGCTTCACCATACCAGGCTCCACCGGACCTCGGGCTTCACCAATGCCTTGGGATAACCCCGATACAGGGGCTCAACCGTACCAGGCTCACCCTTACCTTGGGCTTCGCCATACCAGGCTCACCCGATCCTCGGGCTTCACGGATGTTCTGGGATAACCCCGATACAGGGGCTCACCCGTACCAGACTCACCCTTATCTTGGGCTTCACCATACCAGGCTCCACCGAACCTCGGGCTTCACTGATGTTCTGGGCTCACCCTCAAACATGGCATCACCCATACCAGGCTCACCCTTACATTGGGCTTCACCGTACCTGGCTCCACCTTATCCTGGGCTACACTGATGTTCTGGGCTATCCCTGAAACATGGGATCACCCATACCAGGCTCACCCTTACTTTGGGCTTCACCGTACTTGGCTCCACCTAATCCTAGGCTCCACCATAACTTGGGCTCCCCCACACTTATTTGGGCTCCCCCTACAAACTCGGGCTCCCCTATGATAACTCCCCATACTAACAGGATCCACCTATCAACTCAGGGCTCCCCTATACAACAGGGCTCCCCACACCAACTTGGGCTCCCATATACCAATTTGGGCTCCCCCATACCAATTTGGGCTCCCCCATACTCCCATACTAACTAGGGCTCCCCATACTAACTCGGGCTCCCCCATACTAACTCGGGCTCCTCCATACTATCAGGCTCCCCCACACTAACTCAGGCTCCCCATACTACCTCAGGCTCCCCATACTAACTCAGGCTCCCCATATTAACTCAGGCTCCCCCGTGCAGTACGGGCTCCCCATACCAACTTGGGCTCCCCCGTTCTAATCGGGCTCCCCATACCAACAGGCTCCCCGTGCTGTTCGGGCTCCCCATACCAACTTGGGCTCCCCCGTTCTGTTCGGGCTCCCCACACCAACTTGGGCTCCCCGTGCTGTTCAGGGGCTCCCCATACCAACTTGGGCTCCCCATTGCTGTTCAGGTTCCCCATACTAACATAGGCTCCCCGTGCTTTTCAGGCTCCCCATACCCCCCTACTACCAGGCTCCCCATACTAACTCAGGCTCCCCATACTAACTCAGGCTCCCCATACCAACTTGGGCTCCCCATTGCTGTTCGGGCTCCCCCATACCAACTTGGGCTCCCCATTTTGTTCGGGCTCCCCATACCAACAGGCTCCCCCGTGCTGTTCGGGCTCCCCCATACCAACTTGGGCTCCCCCGTTCTGTTCGGGCTCCCCAATAATAACTCGGGCTCCCCCGTTCTGTTCGGGCTCCCCCATACCAACTTGGGCTCCCCGTGCAGTTTGGGGCTCCCCCATACCAATTTGGGCTTCCCGTGCAGTTCGGGCTCCCCCATACCAATTTGAGCTCCCCTGTACTGTTTGGGCTCCCCTATACTAACATGGGCTCCCCTGTACTGTTCGGGCTCCCCTATACTAACATGGGCTCCCCCGTGCTGTTCGGGCTCCCCCATATCAACTCTGGCTCCTCCATACAAACTTGGGCTCCCCCGTAATGTTTGGGCTCCCCCATACCAACTTGGGCTCCCCGTGCTGTTCGGGCTCCCTTATACCAACTTGGGCTCCCCCGTACTGTTCGGGCTCCCCCATACAGACTTGGGCTCCCCCGTGCTTTTCGGGCTCCCCTATACTAACATGGGCTCCATGCACTATTTATACTCCCCATGCCTATTTTGGACTTTGGGATCCCCCCTCCTTTCAGTATAAGGGCTCTCTATTTGACTCAGGCTCTCCATCTACGGCTCTCCACACAGTTTTAAATGAAAAACATTATGAATAGTACTAAATCAATGGATTCAATTAAATTAAAAAATTAGAATCAAGAATCCCAATGAATTAATTCTAAACAGTATTAGGAAATTTGAATAACATGATTATTGACTATTAAGAGAACTTTGGATAATTGATAAAATCTTTGTAAGCGCCACTTCGTGCTTAGGAAAAGCCCGCCTCTGACACCCCAGAAAACCAGTAGATTAGGAAAGGAGCACGAGGGCAAGCCCTCGTTATTCAAATTTTCCAGCTCGCATAACCCTGAAAGCTCTAATTGGGACTGCACCCATGTACGTGAATCATGATGATATCTATTACCTATGGAGTAAAATAACTTGGATTAGGGCCAATATGAATATAACAGAACGAGGGAGCCCAAGTTGGTTTGGGGCCGGGACAGGGCAGGGGCCCAGAAGTTTACTGTAGGAACACAGGGGTGAAATAGATCCCGGCAGGCCCAAGTTTGTGTGGGGGCCCTTTGAGGGGCCCAGGCAATGGGGCAGAACAGCACGGGGGCCCAAGTTTTGTGGGGGGCGAAAGCCACAGGGGGGCCCAGGTTGTATGGGGGGCCCAAGTTGGGAGGCAGAGGGCAGGCTGGGCTGAGGGCCCAAGTTGTGGGGAGCCCAACAGGAGATGACTAGGACAGGGGCCCAGCCATGGGGGCCGAAAGCACGGGCTAAGTGTGGGGGAGCCAGAAAAGCACGAGGCCCAACTGACATATGGGGGGGGGGGGGGGCCCCCGGGGGGGGGGGGGGGGGCCCCCGGGGGGGGGGGGAGGGGGAATTTTTTGGGGGGCCCCGGGGGGAAAGGGTTTGGGGGCCCCCGGGGGGGGGGAATTTTTTGGGGGGGGGGGGGGGGGGGGGCCAACCCGGGGGGGGTTTTTGGGGGGGGGGGGGGGGGTTTTGGGGGGGGGGGGGGGGGAGGGGGGGGGGCCCGGGGGGGGGGGGCCGGGGGGGGGGGGGGGGGGGGGAAAGGGCCCGGGGGGGGGGGCCCGGAACCCGGGGGGGGGGGGAAGGGGGGGGGGGGGGGGGTTGGGGGGCCGGGGGCCCGGGGGAAGGGGGGGGGGGGGGGGGGTTTTTGGGGGGGGCCCCCGGGGCCGGGGGGGGGTTTGGGGGTGGGGGGGGGAAGGGGGGGGGGGGGGGGGGTTGGGGGGGGGGTTGGAGGGGGCCCCCTTGGGGGGGCCTTTTTTTGGGGGGGGGGGAAAATTTTTGGGGGGCCCCAGTTGGTATGGGGGCCCCGTACTGCACAGGGGGCCCAAGTTGGTATGGGGGGGCCGAACAGCACAGGGGGCCCAAGTTGGTATGGGGGAGCCTGATTAGAACAGGGGGCCCAGGTTGGTATGGGGGGCCTGGAACAGACAGGGGGGGCCCAAGTTGGTATGGGGGGGCTCGAAAAGCACTGGGGGCCCAAGTTGGTGTGGGGCAGACAGCCTGCAGGGGCCCAAGTTGGTATGGGGGGGGCCCGGTGGAACAGGGGCCCAAGTTGGATGGGGAGGCCCGTACTGCAGGGGGGCCCGAGTTGGTATGGGGGGCCTGAGTTGGTATGGGGCCGAGGGTGGTATGGGGGCCGAGTTGGTGTGGGGGGCCTGAGGTTGATATGGGGGGGCCCGAGTTGGTATGGGGAGCCCGAGTTAGTATGGGGAGCCCTAGTTGTAGTATGGGAGTATGGGGAGCCCAGATTGGTATGGGGGCCCATATGGGGAGCCCAAAGTTGGTGTGGGGGGGCCCGAGTTAGTATAGGGGAGCCCGAGTTGATAGGTGGATCCCCAAGTTAGTATGGGGAGCCCGAGTTATCATAGGGGCCCGAGTTGGTGAGGCCCAAAAATAAGTGTGTGGGAGCCCCAAGCTATGCGAAGCCCAGGATAAGGTGGGCCAATTACGGTGAAGCCCCAAAGGGTGAGCCTCGTATGGGTGATCCCATGTTTCAGGGTGAGCCCAAGTTATGGTGAGCCTAGATTTAGGTGGAGCCAAGTACGGTGAAGCCCAAGGTAGGGTGAGCCTGGTATGGGTGATCCCATGTTTCAGGGATAGCCCAGAACATCAGTGTAGCCCAGGATAAGGTGGAGCCAGGTGCGGTGAAGCCCAATGTGAGCCTGGTATGGGTGGCGAGCCCAGAACATCGAAGTGAAGCCCGAGGTTCGGTGAAGCCAGATGGTATGGTGAGCCCAAGATCTGAAGCCCGAGGTTCAGGAGTGGTATGAAGCCTGTGTGAAGCCCGACGGGGGCCTGTATCAGGTTATCCCAGAACATCCGTGAAGCCCGAGGATCGGGTGAGCCTGGTATGTGAAGCCCAAGGTAAGGAGGTGAGCCTGGTACGGGTGAGCCCCTGTGGGGTTATCCCAAGGCATTGGTGAAGCCCGAGGTCCGGTGGAGCCTGGTGGCGAAGCCCAAGGTAAGGGTGAGTCTGGTATGGGCGAGACCGGGTATAGAGGTGAGCCCCGGACAATCGGGGGATCCCTAGATTAGGGGGGAGCGGTGTATAGGGGAGCTTTCATAAGAGGTTATCCCATGTGTAGGGGAAGCTTAGGTACGGTGAACTCTGTAATTTGTGATACCTAGAATAGGGGGAGCCCTTGTCACCAAAACGGATACATGGGCTCCCCCTACTTGCCAACCCCATTCATTAAATTGGATTATTAAGTTAAGCGAACTTAAATGGTATGTTATGGTGGGTATGGAATGGGTGTTTGGTCACATTAGCAGTAAGTCACACTCCCGAATCGGTTTAGGCTTGTTTGTAAGTCGAAGAGAATGGACCAAATCATTCGGTAACCTTGTACCTGTATGGCGAGTTCCTCGATATATTCGAAAACCTGAATAACAAAAAACAAGATCTGAGAAGATGAGTGCCACCTTCAAATAAACGAAGATGTAATCTAATTCTAGATAAGTTAAAATGTAAAACATAAGGGACCGTAAGTTGAGGATTGAGGGGGTCAGCATTCAAAAAGCCGTAAAATGTTTTAGGACCGGGCGAAATTCCTCTTTACAAAGAACATAAAACTATAAAGAAGGAAATATCATTTCCGCTAAACGTGACCAGATAATACTGAAAAGACAAGCCAAATCACCCTTGGAATTCTATAATCGCACGCTGAGGGTATTGAAATAAATATATAACAAGGCTAGTTGATGGGGGTAGGTAGGAACCGATGTCAAGTGTTGACAATAGCCCTCAGCAATAAGTCACCTGAGATAAAAAGAACTTTGCCGTAGGTCGAAAAGATGCTATCGCTATATTGGAGCTAATCCAAGTTATAGAGAAGCTTCAATAGCACAAAAATGGGGGATGATATAAGCATATCCTTAGGAATCTGCTGTAACAGTCAAACTTTGTTTGAGAACGTGTACCCTTAGTTCTTACTCTTAGTTCTTACTCTTAGTTCTAAGTGTACTCTTAGTACTATCTTTTTATGATACTGCAGTCAAATGTAAGGTTGGTATGAAAACATATTTCCCTTATCAATAGCAACGCATAGCAATTGCCAACAAATACCGGAGATCTGTTGCTATGGAAAGAAAAGAATGATGAAACTTGCTGTGGTCACGGGTTGCCATGATGAATCTCATTTGAGCAACCTTTCGCAACTACGAAACCCACTTACCAGTGATTTAGTGAAATGAAAACGTTGGTATCTACTATCTGTTGCCATATCCCACTGTAACACTTACGATTATTGAACACTGTACTGAATACAGAACACTTACTGTTGCTACGCTGAGTCTTGACGAAGTGTCTAGAGTCGATATTTTAGCAGCAACTTCCGCAACTGCATCTGACTCTCGCTCACTGGAACCTGATCACAGAATGGTTTTAAGATCATGTAATCATGGAATTACAGAACAATTATTGGTGGATATATTATAATATTATATATGACCATTCTGATAAAGGTTGCATATTCAGTAAATGAAATAGTTCAGTAAAAGAATAATAATATGTTCTTAATGATAATTGCACAAAGGATATCTTTTGTAGAGTATACTTAGTGCATCATGTAAAGAATATTACAAAAGGTAAATGCAGTTCGTGAACTAAGTAGGTAAGTAAGTAGACAGAACATCAATGGTGAAGCCTGGAAACGTTTTGAGCGCATCATTTCACTAGGAAACCGACAGTGGAACCATTGATAAAAGTCATCAAATTTGATTGCATTGAGTAGTACAGAAAAGATTAAAACTGGTGTCGCGAACATTAAACATGCAACCAATACCATGATTCATGAACAATAATACTTAAATTCAGGAATATTGCAAAATTAAGGGATCGTTAACATATTAAGTAATCAAATTTTGGCCGATTTAAACCCCCCTCCCCCTTGTATTCTTGTAATCAAGTTTACAGTAGTTGTATTTGTTACAATAACATGTTACGTTATCATTTGGAAACCCCCACTCCCCCTCGGTGATTACGTAATATGTGAACAATCACTAAACAGTAAACACTCACCTAGGCTATCAATAGAGACAGATCTCCGGTATTTGTTGGCAATCTTCTCGATCTCTGCGTGGTTTATCCTTGTGGAGGAAGAGGAGCTGGCAGCTGCAGCAGTGCGGGTAGAGGCACTAACTCCACTGAGAGAATACCTACATATCATGCAACATGTAACATTAGGGTGTAGTATGATTGACTGATCTCAATAACTTTCATATTTTGATGAATAAATTTAATTTGATTTTCTTCCTTTTTAGGTTGAATAATCACATCTGCACCTACTTCTATTTCAATTGTTTTTAATTTTGAGTAAATGTGTAACTTATACCTTGAGCTGCTGAGAGAGGAGTGTCCAGCACTGCTAAATGAGCCATAATGTCTGGAAGCTAGTGAGCCACCATTTCTGAGGAGATAACTGGGAGTAAGGAGTTAAAATCTCAAGCATTAGAAATATTTGAAATATCTCTGATCAAACAATAAATTTGTATATTCTTTAAGTCATGGATAGTATGAAGTAACCAATGGATGATTTGAATGGTCACCTGAAACTTGAACCACTTTTTTGTAAACTGCTTGACCCAAACAACTCATTGCTAGATTGGAGTTCTTTTGAACCACTGAAGATATAGAAATATCCATTGATATCCAATAAAGCTATAGGTAGCAGAGAAAGAAATTTTAGAGAAAGAGGTGGTTGAAAACTACAATCACTTAAAAAAGTTTTAGTTCAAAATCCACAAAATATTACTTAATTACTTATCATGGACCTAACTTTTTCCTTTCTGATGCTTTTTGACTGCATTTAAATGATTGAGTCTTGGATGTTTGATTCTTATCTTTTGATTTTGTTTGTGATGGTGGAGAACAATCAGATGACACTCTGGAAGGAGTTTTGTGAGGTGACTGATGTCAAACAAAAGAGTCAAACAAAAGATGTGGGGTGTTAGTTCCAAGAGGCAAATAATATTATGTAATACCTAAGTGAATTGCATGCAGGAAAAGTTTCATTCTCCTAAGGTCCTTAATAACATAAGAATTAAAAAAGTGAGTAGACCAAGGAATGGATAACCATGAAAACTTAAGAGAGAAAACATGTTTCAAGTCTGAACAACAATATTAGGATAAATGCAAAATTGCCAAACCTTGAACTGGCTTGTGAGCCGAGAGAAGATCTAGGTTGGGCTCTGTAACTAGAGCGATATGTAGATGTTATACTACCCGTACCTGAGAAACACATGAATGATACACACAAATAAACTACCAGGTCACTTTGCAGTCCAAAAAAAGTTAGTCATCAATAAATGAATGGAGATACTGCAGCTGAAACACTGACTCAGATCATTCACTCTACAATTATGATATTCTTTAATTATGATTTCCATGTAAAAGTAGTTTTTCAGTTTACTCACTTGAAATAGAAGGTAAAGTAGGGAGTATACTTGGGGATGTTGGATCACCTGTTCTCAAATGCCTTGAAGATGTGAAGCTACTATTGTTGTATCCCACCATTGCATGTATGGTATCATGTTATCTAGAGAATAGGGTCTCTTAAAAATGTATCAGCTCGATGAGCAACAGCAAATCACTCATGAGAGCACATATAAGATCGAAAATGAGCTCACATAAAATGGGTACAACAACAGTAGCAGAACTTCTAGGAATAATGCAGATTAGCACACACTATCAATATTCCAGTTGATTATCCACTGAAAATCATATCAATACAAAATCCAATAGTCTGTTTAGAAATTCACACTTATACCTTATGTACCTAACATTTATATCAGCCTAAAGACAGCAATACTGCACACCATAATTCTTTGAATTGTTTCAAGATAACATTTGAGATGACAAATTAGACAATTTCTCACCTCAACCGTTATTCTAAAATAAGATATCATCAATAATAGGATGTTGAACTTGATTGCTTATAGCATTCATTTTTCACAAGTCTCCAAAGAGAGTTAAATATTATAATATAAAGAGCATCAAACATTCATAATGGATGATGTATCTCAATAACAGAATGAATTTAAAAGAAGATATATCTTCTGAAGTAAAAAAATGAAATGAAGTATATTTGAATCATGAAGAAATCATTGTTCAAGGCATCAATCTGCAAGACTTTTCTCCAACTCCCTACAATGTACACCTGCATTTAATATACAAAAACACCAATAAAATGCCCAACAAGCCCAAGTAAAAGCAAAATAAATTAGATTGTAAAAAATTTTCAGTTGGCAATAACAAGAGAGCAAAAATTGGAACTATTCATGACATATTAAAAAATCGAATTGGGACCATATTCATTAAACATTAATATTGTACTATTTTGCTCTAACCAGATCCCATGTTTATATTCGTGCGCGGCGTAGCTCCTTGCTCCAAAGTCCAAACCAAGGTGTCGTTCACGCTGCACACCGACTTGGTGTGACTCACTGAAACCTTATTGCTATTTTAGCTAATCAAATAATGCTTTCTGAGGAGGAACGATGGCGCGGGCGGGCGGCGCGCGCGCAGAATATAGCTAGACGTTGCTTAGGGTTCCTAAGCCCGCATAGGTGTGTGTACGCGCCGCGCGCTTCTCTACGGGACACGGCGACGCGACACGCGCGAGCCACACAGGGATTTCCCCTAGCCAGGGGTGTCGCGAAACTCCGTGCGAAACTTCGTGCGCGTAACCAGGGTCCTGGTTAGGGCAACACAGGGATATACGTGTTTAGCAATGGTCAGGGCAAATGTGACGTGCGTATACGCCCGTCGACCCGCAACTTCCCCTAAACAGGGGCGCCGCACACTCCGTGTGGGCGTGTGCGTAACCAGGGTCCTGGTTAGGGCAAACCCGCAACGCTTCCCTAGTGAGGAAACGCGCCGCGCAGCCCGAACAGCTGAGATCTTATATATACGCGTGTCTATCAAACATATGTGTTTGTGCTGATGCGTTTAATTTTGCCCTAACCAGTGCAGGACCCAGCTGGTTACGCGCACGGAGTGCGCGGCGCGGGCGAGACGCCCCCTGGTTAGGGGAATTTCATGTCATGTTCATTGAAGTGGACCGCAAAAAAGTTTTGCAGAAAGTTTCAATAATGGTTTGAACATGTTAAACAATAAATCTCCATTCTATATCGAATCATTCAATTTTGTAAGTGGAATTGCAATTTTTCATCAACATTTTACATGACAACATGTATAGTTTATACAAACACAAATAGTGTTGTTCAATATATGATGACATTTATACTTAAAATTTAATGTGTATCATGGACACTGGACACAATCTGAAATGTAGATTTTGAAATGTTTATACAAATTTTATTGATGATTTGAATTTCTTCTTAGCTTAAGTGTTTGTTTTCTTGTATCATCCTTGCAATATTGTTAAGCTTCATTTACTATGATGATTATTTGACCTAAATTATGATTTGCTTATGCATTTGCATTGTCTCTAACTAGAAGAAGATCACGAGGAACCTGATCTACCCCCATGCCTTAAAACACCTTTTTGTCCCATTCGATCAAGCAGCACAGACCCTTTAGTGGATGGAATCTGTGAGGACATTCTTTCTTTGTAGAACATCTCAAGCCTTCTACCTCAAATCAAATCTGAACAAATTTGAAAGAAAGGGCATGGAGTTGGATTCTGAATGAGGTTGATAAAGGAGAATTACAGTTTGTTAAAGCAGATAAGGGTGGAGCCCTTTGTGTTGTTGATAGGTCATTCATGAAGGAATTGGAATCAGTAAAACTCAATGACACTAGCCAATTTATTTGTTTAGGTGAAGATGACCCAATCCCTGGTATTTGATAAATTATTAGACCTCTGGAAATCAGGTGAAATGGAAGGGCATATAGACCGGAATATTTGCTACAATGTAATGGGTATTTGTGACAGTGGCAGACCAAGCACTCTAAGTGCATTTAAACCTGGTATACCATTCTACTATGGCCTGCTGAAAATTCATAAACTAGATGTAATCAGATTTGAAACCAGGCAGAAATACCTCAGATTGGTTAATGACCTCAGTCGGTCACCAACAGCTCGATCCGACAAATATTTGAACTGGAAATACCTCAAGCCATTACAAGATGAATTTTGTGTTGACCTAGTGAAGGACTCAACTGAAACCTTGAAGTGGCTGGAAGGTGTAGCTAG
>WFMF01000053.1:697035-723192 GCA_011033025.1 Beroe forskalii | reverse complement strand
TCAAAGTCATTACTTTCCTTTAAAGGCATGCACGCGAGCTTACTCCATTTCAGTGTTTTTGGCGAAATTTGGCGAATTTTTGACATATCGGTTTATCGTCAGTTTTCGGACCAAAGGATCAAGATTGTTTGAATTATGAGTGACAATGACGATTCAGGCCATTTCTGGTGATATAACGTCAAAATAACGAAAGTATCTCATTATTTTGAGGGAAAAACGTACTTTTCATGTTTTATACTGCCCAAAATTGCATCAAAACGGCTAAATTGGTTCTGAATGTTTCAATTGAAAGTCTGATCCATGCTGCATCACTATTTCATCATATCGAGAAAGTCGATTTTTGGTCGATTTTGACCATTTTTGAAGGGGTATATATACATCAGTGTTTTGGCGAAATTTGGCAAATTTTTGACATGTCGGTTTTATCAAAGTTTTCGGACCAAAGGATCAAGATTGTTTGAATTATGGTGACAAATGACGATTCAGACCATTTCTGGTGATATAATGTCAAAAATAACGAAAGTATCTGATTATTTTTGGGGAAAACGTACTTTTCATTGCTTATACTTATACCGTTGCATCAGAAACTTGGCTGGGTAGTTTCCGAATGTTTCAGTGAAGTCACAGTCCATGCTGCATCACTATTTCATCATATCAAAGAGAATCGATTTTTTGAATGGAATTTGACCATTTTTTGAAGAGGTATACATCAGTGTTTTGAAATTTTGGTACGACATATTGATTTTATCGTCAATTTCGGCCAAGAGATCCGTTATTTGAATATAGTGACAATGACGATTCAGGCCATTTCACCAGTATATAATGTCAAAATAACAAAAGTATCTGATTATTTTGAGGAAAAACGTACTTTTTCGTACTTTATACACTTGCAAATTATCAGAAACGGCTAAAAGAGGTAGTTTCAGTGTTTCGGTGAAAGTGCGGTCACGTGCTGTCACTGTTTCGTCATGTAAAGAGGAGTCGATTTTTTTCAAACCAACAGTGTCTGATTATTTTGGGGAAAACGTACTTTGGAAATATCCTTCCAAATTGCATTATGAAACTTTTCTCTGTGGTTTGAATGTTTCAATTGAAAGTCTGATCCATGCTGCATCACTGTTTCAAAATATCAAGAAAGTCGATTTTTTGGTCGTTTTGACCATTTTGAAGAAAGCATCAGTGTTTTGTGATAATTTGGCGAATTTTTGTGTTGGTTTTATCGTCAGTTTTCGGACCTTGCATTCAGATTTGTTTGGATATTTGGTGACAAGCACAAATTCAGACCATTTCTGGTGATATAACGTCAAAATTTATGAAATTATCTTATTATTTTGGGGAAAATGTGCTTTTCATTATACCAAATTGCATCAGTAAACGGCTAAATATTGGTTTGAATGTTTCAATTGAAAGTCTGATCCATGCTACATCACTATTTCATCATGTCAAGAAAGTCGATTTTTGGTCGATTTTGACCATTTGAAGGTATACATCAGTGTTTTGGCAGGTAATTTTTGACACATCGGTTTATCGTCAGTTTTCGGACAAAAGTTCAGGTATTTTGAGTTATGGTGACAATGACGATTCAGGCCATTTTCTGGTGATATGTCAAAATAACGAAATCTGATTATTTTGGAAAACATACTTTTCGTGCTTATACCTTACCAAATTGCATCAAAAACGGCTAAAAATTAGTTCAAATATTTCAATTGAAAAGTCCCTGATCATGCTACATGCTATTTCATCTCATAGAAAAGTCGATTTTGAATTAAATTTTGGCGTTTTTTGAAGGGTATGCATCAGTGTTTTGGCGAAATTTGACACATCAGTTTATCGTCAGTTCGGACCAAAGGATCAAGATTGTTTGGTGTAGTGACAAGTACATTCAAGACCATTTCTGAGGATATAATGTTAAAATAACGAAAGTATCTGATTATTTTTGGGGAAAAACGTTGCTTTTCGTGCTTATACACTTACCAAATTTATCAAGAGCTTAAAATTGGTTTTGAATGTTTCAATTGAAAGTCTGATCCATGCTACATCACTATTTCATCATGTCAAGATTTTTGGTCGATTTTTTGTTTTGAATTATGCATCCATTTTTTGAATTTTTTGACATATTGGTTGTCGTCGAATTTCGGACCCAAAGTCAAAATTGTTTGAATTAGTGACAGCTGACATTCAGGCCATTTCAGGTGATATAATAAAATAACAAAAGTATCCTGTTATTTTGGGGAAAAACGTACTTTCGCTTATACTGCCTTGCAAATTGCATAGAAACATTTAAAAATTGGTTCGAATGTTTCCGGTGAAGTCTGATCCATGCTACATCACTATTTCATCATATCGAAAGTCGATTTTTTGGTGATTTTGGCCATTTTTGGTATGCATCAGTGTTTTGTGAAATTTGGCAGAATTTTGACACATCAGTTTATCGTCAGATTTCGGACCCAAAGATCAAGATTGTTTAATTGTAATAATGACAATTTCAGGCCATTTCTGGTGATATAATGTCAAAATAAGTATCTCATTATTTTGGGGAAAAACATTTTTCATTGCTTATACTGCACAAATTGCATCAGAAACATTAAAAATTGGTTTATCGTAGTGTTTTGGCGAAATTTGTAATTTTGACATATTGGTTTATCGTCAGTTTCGGACCAAACGTCAGATTGTTTGAATTATGAGTGACAATAATGATTCAGACCATTTCTGGTAGTATAAATCAAAAATAACGAAAGCTTATCTGATTATTTTGGGGAAAAACGTACTTTTCGTGTATACTGCCACCATTGCATCAAACTTGTGCAAAATGAGTTTAATGTTTCAGTGAAAGTCTGCAGTCCATGCTGCATCACTATTTCATCCTTATCAAGAAAGTCGATTTTTGGTCGATTTTGACCATTTTTGAAGAGGCCATCAGTGTTTTGGCGAAATTTGGCGGTACGGCATCGGTTTATCGTCAGTTTTCGGACAAGGATCCAAAGATTTGTTTTTGAATTATGAGTGACATGACGATTCAGACCATTTCTGGTGATATAATGTCAAAATAACGAAGTATCTGATTATTTTGAAAAAACGTACTTTTCGTTATACTCGCCACAAATTCGCATCAGAAACGGCTTTAAAAATTGGTTCGAATGTTTCCAATTGAAAGTCTGATCCATGCTACATCACTATTTCATCATATCAAGAAAGTCGATTTTTTGGTCGATTTTGACCATTTTTGGTATATCAGTGTTTTTGAAATGGCGAATTTTGACACATCGGTTTATCGTCAATTTCGGACCAAAGGATCAAGATTGTTTTGAATTATGGTGACAATTACGATTCAGACCATTTCTGGTGATATAATGTCAAAATAACGAAAGTATCTGATTATTTTGGGGAAAACATACTTTTCGTGTCTTTATACTTACCAAATTGCATCAGAAACGGCTAAAAATTGGTTCCGAATGTTTCACTGAAAGTCTGATCATGCTACATCACTATTCTTCATCATATCCAAGAAAGTCGATTTTTGGTCGATTTT
Organism: Beroe forskalii; assembly: GCA_011033025.1. Taxonomy (NCBI): domain Eukaryota; kingdom Metazoa; phylum Ctenophora; class Nuda; order Beroida; family Beroidae; genus Beroe; species Beroe forskalii. Next base: position 719,663 of record WFMF01000053.1, on the reverse strand, counting down.
GGCCATTTTGAAGGGTATACATCAGTGTTTTGGCATCTGGTGAATTTTTGACATATTGGTTTATCGTCAGATTTCGGACCAAAGGATCAAGATTGTTTTGAATTATGAGTGACAATGACGATTCAGAGCCATTTCTGGTGATATAATGTCAAAATAACGAAAGTATCTGATTATTTTTGAAAAACGTACTTTTGCTTATACTGCTTACAAATTGCATCAGAAACGGCTAAAAATTGTCTGAATGTTTCAAATTAAATTAGTCCATGCTACATCACTATTTCATCATATCAAGAAAGTCGATTTTTGGTCGATTTGACCATTTTTGAAGGGTATACATCAGTGTTTTGGCGAAATTTGCAAATTTTTGACACATCGGTTTATCGTCAGATTTCGACCAAAAGGATCCAAGATTGTTTGAATTATGAGTGACAATGACGATTCAGACCATTTCTGGTGATATAATGTCAAAATAACGAAAGTATCTCATTATTTTGGGGAAAAACGTACTTTTCGTGCTTATACTGCCACAAATTGCATCAGAAACGGCTAAAAATTGGTTTATCATCAGTGTTTTTGGCGAAATTTGGCGAATTTTTGACATATTGGTTTATCGTCAGTTTTCGGACCAAACGATCAAGATTGTTTGAATTATGAGTGACAATGGCGATTCAGACCATTTCTGGTGATATAACGTCAAAATAACGAAAGTATCTGATTATTTTGGGGAAAAACGTACTTTTCGTGCTTATACTGCCACAAATTGCATCAGAAACGGCTAAAAATAGGTTCCAATGTTTCAATTGAAAGTCTGATCCATGCTACATCACTATTTCATCATATCAAGAATGTCGATTTTTGGTCGATTTTGACCATTTTTGAAGGGTATACATCAGTGTTTTTGGCGAAATTTGGCGAATTTTTGACATATTGGTTTATCGTCAGTTTTCGGACCAAACGATCAAGATTGTTTGAATTATGAGTGACAATGGCGATTCAGACCATTTCTGGTGATATAACGTCAAAATAACGAAAGTATCTGATTATTTTGGGGAAAAACGTACTTTTCGTGCTTATACTGCCACAAATTGCATCAGAAACGGCTAAAAAATTGGTTCGAATGTTTCAATTGAAAAGTCTGGATTCATGCTACATCACTATTTCATCATATCAAGAAAAGTCGATTTTTTGGTCGATTTTGACCATTTTGAAGGGGTATACATCAGTGTTTTTGGCGAAATTTGGCGAATTTTTGACATATTGGTTTATCGTCAGTTTTCGGACCAAAGGATCAAGATTGTTTGAATTATGAGTGACAATGACGATTCAGACCATTTCTGGTGATATAATGTCAAAATAACGAAAGTATCTGATTATTTTGGGGAAAAACGTACTTTTCGTGCTTATACTGCCACAAATTGCATCAGAAACGGCTAAAAATTGGTTCGAATGTTTCAATTGAAAGTTCGATCCCTGCTACATCACTATTTCATCATATCAAGAAAGTCGATTTTTGGTCGATTTTGACCATTTTTGAAGGGTATACATCAGTGTTTTGGCGAAATTTGGCGAATTTTTGACATATCGGTTTATCGTCAGTTTTCGGACCAAAGGATCAAGATTGTTTGAATTATGAGTGACAATGACGATTCAGACCATTTCTGGTGATATAACGTCAAAATAACGAAAGTATCTGATCATTTTGGGGGAAAACGTACTTTTCGTGCTTATACTGCCACAAATTGCATCAGAAACGGCTAAAAATTGGTTCGAATGTTTCAATTGAAAGTCTGATCCATGCTACATCACTATTTCATCATATCAAGAAAGTCGATTTTTTGGTCGATTTTGACCATTTTTGAAGGGTATACATCAGTGTTTTTGGCGAAATTTGGCGAATTTTTGACATATTGGTTTATCGTCAGTTTTCGGACCAAAGGATCAAGATTGTTTGAATTATGAGTGACAATGACGATTCAGACCATTTCTGGTGATATAATGTCAAAATAACGAAAGTATCTGATTATTTTGGGAAAAACCAACTTTTCAGTGCTTATACTGCCACAAATTGCATCAGAAACGGCTAAAAATTGGTTCGAATGTTTCAATTGAAAGTCTGATCCATGCTACATCACTATTTCATCATATCGAGAAAGTCGATTTTTTGGTCGATTTTGACCATTTTTGAAGGGTATACATCAGTGTTTTTGGCGAAATTTGGCGAATTTTTGACATATCGGTTTATCATCAGTTTTCGGACTAAAGGATCAAGACTGCTTGAATTATGAGTGAAAATGACGATTCCGACCATTTCTGGCGATTAAACATCAAAATAACAAAATTATCTGATTATTTCGGGGGAAAACGTACTTTCCGTGCTTTTACTGCTTCAAATTCCATCAGAAACGGCTAAATATTGGTTCGAATGTTTCAATTGAAAGTCTGATCCATGCTACATCACTATTTCATCATATCAAGAAAGTCGATTTTTTGGTCGATTTTGACCATTTTTGAAGGGTATACATCAGTGTTTTTGGCGAAATTTGGCGAATTTTTGACATATTGGTTTATCGTCAGTTTTCGGACCAAAGGATCAAGATTGTTTGAATTATGAGTGACAATGACGATTCAGACCATTTCTGGTGATATAATGTCAAAATAACGAAAGTATCTGATTATTTTGGGGAAAAACGTACTTTTCGTGCTTATACTGCCACAAATTGCATCAGAAACGGCTAAAAATTGGTTCGAATGTTTCAATTGAAAGTCTGATCCATGCTACATCACTATTTCATCAAATCAAGGAAGTCGATTTTTTGAAGGGTATACATCAGTGTTTTTGGCGAAATTTGGCGAATTTTGACATACGGTTTATCGTCAGTTTTCGGACCAAAGGATCAAGATTGTTTAAATTATGAGTAAAGACGATTCAGACCATTTCTGGTGATATAACGTCAAAATAACGAAAGTATCTGATCATTTTGGGGGAAAACGTACTTTTCGTGCTTATACTGCCACAAATTGCATCAGAAACGGGTACGTCTCCCATGTAAACGGGAGCCTTCATTATCTATGACAATGACGTCACTCAGAAAAATATAATTAAGCGCATCTAGCGCTTTAAAGGATAGGGTTAGGTTTTAAGGGGTTAGGTCAGATTTGTTAGGTTTAGGTAAGGGATTAAGGTTAGGGCTTTTGTTAGGGGTCACAGTTAGGTTTAGGGGTTCCTAAGCCCGCATAGGTGTGTGTACGCGCCGCGCGTTTACGGGACACACACCTATGGGGAATCTCAGGGCCCAATGTGTGCGGAAGGCGTGTAGAAATTACGCAGCACCACTACACGAGGCACGGTGATCATGTACATTGTACCATACTCGGCAATGGAATTTAATTCACTTATTAAGTGGAGGAGACAGAGTCAAATAATCAAATTGCTTTTTAAGATTAAAATGTGATATCATTTACAGTTACTGTTGTGCAGTGTTTATATCAGCTTTGTTCATTTTTCATGTTGGACTTAAAACTCCAAAATAATGATTTACAACTTGTGTCCTAGCAGTCGAGAATCGAGATAGACATAGAACAGTTTTTCCTGAAAGTAAAATGGAAAACTTCCTAAGCTTGAGCTTCAGACGAGGCTGTTATTAAAAGGGCAAGAAATAATGGTTGAAAGCTGCTATGTGTGCTCATCAGTAAATAACAGAGATAGTAAATAGGGTTGTTTAAACCCCAAAATAATGCTTTCCTTGGATTTATTGTTGTCCCAGCACTCACGAAATATATAAAACAGTTTTGCCTGAAATGGAAAACTTTATTAACTTGAGCTTCAGAAATCAGATCCCTATTTACTACCCCTTTTAACTACCCTTATGACGAGGTAGGGTGGTAAAAAGGGGGTTTATAAGGGTATAAACCCCAGAATCATGATTAAAGACTCTTTTATTAGATTTGCAGTAGTCTAAACACTCGAAATAGATAACAAACAGATTTCCTGATGTGAAAAGCTGTCTCAGGTTTGCATCACAACCCTTTTAACCCTATTGACTGATGAGCACACATACGTGTAAGATTTGCAGTTGTCCAAACACTTGAAATAGAATTAGATAGCAGTGTTCCTTACGTTTAAAACTGTCTATGCTGTGCTTCACAACCCTCTCCACAAGGTGCTTTTGACTGATGAGCACACATTTTATCTCATATTCATGATTCAACTATAAAAGTATAAAAAATATTATCATAGTGAAAATAAGAAATCTAATCATAATCTAGCACATGTAAGGCGGCGTGCATAGGCTTAGGTTGATCGAATGAATTATGAAATTGTTAACATGTATAAGTGCTTCAACATGAGCACATGCGAAGAAATTATGTTTGCAAGTGTTTTCACAGTAAAGATTTACACAGTAAAGAATTTTCACAGAATTACGAAGAAAAAATAGTCGTAGGGACATTGGTGCGTGTTTTCACATTAAACCTGATTTTCGATCAACCTAAGTCTATTATATTCTACAAACTACAGTACAGAAGTGCTGTAGTTTGGACCGTGCATATCTCAGGGTTAGGAAAGGGCAACGTAATAAGAACCAATATACGTGCAAAAGCAGAGCTTGCATATTGACCACTTTTGCATGCTTTCAGTTTATGAATTTGATTGATCGCCCTCAGTCTATCCAAAAACCTTATAATAAATCAAGATTATTACCACATTATGTATAACTAGAAATGCCCGTTGGGCCGGCTAAATAATAAGCTCTCAAAAAGTTTATGAAGTAGCAAAATTTACCATTATGCATTGGTTTCTTAATTCTTTTAGTAATGCTTGTCCGTGCAAGTTTTGTATGATGAAGTTTAATGTTAAGATAATAAAAAAACCGAGTATCGTATAGTGAACGTTGAATCAAAGCATTGATTCACGCCAGTGGGCAGCATTCCAAAATCGCAATATGCTATGCCCAAATTCGATTCAATTTGATTTTGATTTTGTTCAATCTTTTAAATTATACTAAATTCACATTTTCCGTCACCATCAACTCAGCATTGATTTAAATCGATCGACGTTCACAAATTTATGAAGAGATGTTATCGGAAATAGGCCTCCATGGTGCTAGCCACACCCGTTCTCTATCTTCAGATCTTGAACTTCAAATGAAAACAGTAAACAGGCCTGTTCTTTCAAACGTTACAATGCAGCAGTCAACAACGTATCAGAAAGCACTCGCAGAGAACTGATCATAATCTGCACGCAAAAATTTGTTTCCATAGCAACGGTGTGACTTTTAGCCCAGTTTAGTTCAGGGTTTCTAGATATCTTGGCAAGCTCAATTTAAACTGTGCGCCCGTACATACATAAATTCAAATGCTTTTGAAATTTTAATAATAAAGTAAATTACCACGTGAATAATGTTTGCGGGCGCACACCATTAAATTTGAGCTTGCCAAGTAAATATCAAGAGAAAGAAAACTAAGCTGAGCAAGCCGGCTTAGTCGCGCCGTTGCTATGGATTACAGATATTCTGCACGTGCAGATTAATCGTGCGCGCGTTCTTTTACGGTTTAATGCTGTTTTGATTTTTGGTGTGATTAAAATTTTTTGATGCGGTAAAAATAATTTAGTTGATTTGAGTTGCGGGGTTTCGAAATTTGCGAACGAGGTGCTGCGTGTCGCCGAGTGTCAAGCAGGCCCAACGGGCCTGCTAGTTATATATAAGATGTATTTATTGCTATATTGGAAAGTAATTTAGTGAAAAGTAATTTAGTCCGATCAGAAACTTAAAAATTAAACCATATTGTTTAGGCTTTCCATTATCGGTAACAAATTTTTTATCTAGATAAACCGATAATTATTTCGGTTTTATCTAGATAAAATTTTTATCTAGATAAAATCTATCAGTTTTTAAAAACTTTTTTGCCACTGTCCATATGATTAATTTCGCTCAATATACGTCAGTCTGATATCATGGTGATTGTTGATACACCCGACAGGCGTTAGTGAAAAGTGAGACTGTTGGTAGTGATAACACAACGTCTGAAAATTGTCAATGATACGTAATAGTGGTACCAAAGGCGCTTCCGATTGGTTTTATAGTTCATTCAGGTTGATATCATTGATTTGTCAGTGTTAGACTGATGCCATAAATCCGTCCCACCAGTATTTGGAATTCTAAGCAGACTACGCCAGACTGGTGTCAGTGATAAGGCAGACTGGTGTCAGTGAAACGGCAGACTGGTGTCAGTGAAACGGCAGACTGGTGTCAGTGATACGGCAGAATGGTGTCAGTGATAAGTCAGACTGGTGTCAGTGATACGGCAGACTGGTGCCAGTGATACAGCAGACTGGTGTCAGTGATAAGTCAGACTGGTCTCAGTGATACGGCAGACTGGTGCCAGTGATAAGGCAGACTGGTGTCATTGAAACGGCAGACTGGTGTCAGTGATACGGCAGAATGGTGTCAGTGATAAGTCAGACTGGTGTCAGTGATACGGCAGACTGGTGCCAGTGATACGGCAGACTGGTGTCAGTGATAAGTCAGACTTGTCTCAGTGATACGGCAGACAGGTGTCAGTGATACGGCAGACTGGTGTCAGTGATAAGTCAAACTGGTGTCAGTGATATGGCAGACTGGTGTCAGTGATAAGTCAGACTGGTGTCAGTGATACGGCAGACAGGTGTCAGTGATACGGCAGACTGGTGTCAGTGATACGGCAGATTGGTGTCAGTGATACGGAAGACTGGTGTCAGTGATACGACAGACTGGTGTCAGTGAAACGGCATACTGGTGTCAGTGATAAGTCAGACTTGTCTCAGTGATACGGCAGCCAGGTGTCAGTGATACGGCAGACTGGTGTCAGTGATAAGTCAAACTGGTGTCAGGGATATGACAGGCTGGTGTCAGTGATACGACAGACTGGTGTCAGTGATACGGCAGACTGGTATCAGTGATAAGTTATACTGGTGTCAGTGATACGGCAGATTGGTTTCAGTGATACGGCAGACTGGTGTCAGTGATAAATCAGACTGGTGTCAGTGATACGGCAGACTGGTGTCAGTGATACGGCAGACTGGTGTCAGTGATAAGGCAGACTGGTGTCAGTGAAACGGCAGACTGGTTTCAGTCATCTAGCAGATTGTTAGTGTCAGTAATACGTCTGGCCAGTTTGAATGATAAATATCTGACTTGTGTCGGTGAATAGTGTCACTGGTGCCAGATTTGTGTCGGTATCAGTTATTCATTAAACAAGTGTCAGTGATACATCAGGATAAGTTCAACCATACATAAAATAGGTGTCTGTGGTATGTCGGACTGGTGTTGGTGATTGGTCAGAAAAGTACCAGTGACATGCTAGATTGGTGGCAGTGATCATTCAGACTGGTTAAAGATGGAACCAGTCCGAAAGTGAGAGTTTTTTTAATGAAGTTTTTCAATTTCACAAGCATTTTTCAACGCAAGCTTTTTTGCTATTTTATCTAGATAAAAATAATATTTATCTAGATAAACCGATAATTTATTTTGACGAATTATCGGAGATAATTATCGGTTTCGATTATCGGACTGGAAAGCCTAATTGTTAGACGTTGTCTGACCCCCTTCTCTTAAATTAAATTAAATATTTAAAATAATGGGTCAAACGACGTCTGACAGAAACCATGCTTTCTACAACGCACAACAAACTCAATACATAAAAATACACATTATTCTTAATCTTGTCTGGACATGAATAGAGGGCACCCGACACGCAGACAGAGTTATTTCAATAACATCAGTAGCGTGGGAGAAAAAAGGAGCAGTGCAATTGACACAAAGTTGTGTCAGGTTGTCAGGAAATTCAAGACAGCAAGCAGCAGTGACACCGAATAGAGTGCGGTCAGTATAGCATCAGTGCGGTCAGTATAACATCAGTGGCGTGGGGAAACCGAGCAGAGTGGTGTTAACGAAATGCAGGTATTGCAGGACAGCAAGCAGCAGTGCAGTGACAACGACCATAACTTGGTGTCACTGTCAGGAACGCTGAAATACAAAATTGAAAATTTACCAGGTTGTAGCACCACAGGTGTTTAAAAACGATTTAAAGGGTAGTACTATTTGCATAGAGCGCTTTACTACTCCCCATATTATACCGTACAACTGAGTGTTGGGTACTTTGCAGTGGCTGATTAAAGCGGGGAGGGTAAGAGATTATATTAGTATATTAACATTCAAGGAAAAGTCAGGGCCAGGAACTCTTAAAAACAAACTCCCCGTTTAAGTGTTCTGACTATTTACACCCATTTAGTGGAAATTACCCAGAAATGGCTGCTTTTTCCCACACGTACAATTGTTTTTAATAAATATAAATAACCTGCTTGAAGCCTCGATCCGCAATAGAATGCAACAAGAAGAGTGAGTCTGGAGACCACGGGAGTCTTGAGATTTCCTTGCGAATTTGGTTGATGGAGAAAACTATACGTGTTCTGCTACTCTTCTCCGAAACAATGGGAACTGCATTGACCTGAAGAGATAAGATAATTAAGGCATGAATCCTTCGGCCCTTCCGTACATAGTGGCTGGTGCCATTGCTCATATGGGATTGTTCACATATTATCAAAACTTCAAAGCAACACTCAAGTAAAATGAAAAGCAGGAAATATATGCCTCATCGTCAAGCCTTAGGGAGACAAGGCTGAGTAATAAGTCTTAGGTGGTGTGTACCATGTGTTCCTCCTAAGTGGTCAGGTGAAAAGACGGCCAATTCTGAATCTGAGCCTCGAGGGATGAACTTGAGGAAGGTATCTTTCCACTGATGGTTTGATGGGGCTACTGATCTTCTCTTTCATTTCTGTCACCAGTGCTTTCCCTCTCTTTTTGCTCTTATCTGGGAGACAAAACACATCCTGCTGAATAAAGATGATCGCAGAATCTTCGCATTCCGCATAATACCCTGCTGCTGAAACCACAGGACGTTACATCCATGTATTCCTTTTCATCTACCCAATCGGTCATCATCAGTTGTCCTAGTGTTAAGCAACAGATTTGATCACATTGTTCTCCATCTCTCGCACTGTTGAATTTTCTACTTCTTCGTCCGAACAAATTTCCACCGCCTTCTTCCTGCTGTACGCTATCAACACACCGATGAGCTTTACTTCCTCGTCGTCATGATCCTTGCCTCGTTCCCTGTTTGGCGACATCGCTGAAAGTGCGAAACTCGCTCTTTACAGCCTCCAGCTGTTCCGTCTTGCTCTTCAGAAGTGTCGTCCTGAAGCTTCATTCGTGTCTTCTGGTTGGTTATCTGATCTGTTGCACCCTACACTCGTACAGCCGCTCATCGCAGGTTATCTTGCTATAATAAAACACCACTGCTGACAACACCAGATTTACCAGGGCAGCCTTAATCCCGCTTTTATCACGGTTGCCTCAGTTCTTTATCCACTTTGCTCCATTCACTTCACTCAACATGCAACACGCCTTTCTCCAAACCGAACAGCTTTCCCAAAGGAAAATTTCATCGTGTGCACACCGAACACGCTACAGTATGAGCAAAAAGCTTAAGCCGTGTACAAGACACTAAGCTGAGTGCATGCAACAAGTTGCAGTTTACTGATAAGAGAGCTGCTAAATCAACACACACAAGAAAACTCATAAATAGCAATGAAGTTTCTGAAAATATCGAAGCAGAAGGAACGCGCGCGCAGCGCGCGCCGCGTAAAATTTAAAAGTGAAATGCGCTGCAATATCTACTTTTTTCCGACAAACGACCTGGCGGAACACAAAACTATAGATCCGCGGATTTGGAACCAAAATGTCAATTCGGAATTTCATGTAATGTGCGTTACCAAATGGTTTCACTTTTTGTCAAGAATTTCGAGTGAGTATATTTCATTTTGTCAAGCACGTTTTTGGCACTCTTTTGACAACAATCGGCCCAATATTTTCAGCGATAGGTCACACCATCCATAACTTTCGATTCCGACCATTTTCATGAAAACCGATAAAATTTCAAAATTGGCCCTAATTAGGCCTTCTAATAGATTTCAGGGCAATGACATTTACAATCATGACTTGAAAGTTCTTACGTTTCATGACATCAATATCTACCATATGGCAATGATTTTCAAGCTTTAAATCGCAGAAAAATGCGTTTTGACAAGTGGTTCCACTTTTGTCAAATTTTAAGTGAGAATATTTTCTTTTGTCAAGCACGTTTTGGCACTTTTTAACTCAATCATTAATATTTTCATGATTGGTCACACTATCCATAACTTTCGATTCCGACCATCTTTTGGAAAATCCGACAAAATTTCAAATTAAACCAATTAGCCTTCTAATCGATTTCCAGGGCCATTATATTAGCAATATTGACTTCCGAAAGTTGATCCAATATTTTCATGCAATAAATACAAATTGACATCGATTTTTAAGTCTATATCGTCGAAAAAATGCGTTTTGACAAGTGGTTCCACTTTCTTGACAAAATCTTGACATTGGTTCCATTTTGGTTCCAAATCCGCGGAAACATTAACTCACACAAAAATACTGTTTTTGTGTGGAACCGTACCACAAAATTTGGCAATTTCAGTGTTCTTCGGCTTAGCTTGTTAATACAGTTTGTACAGGAGATTCTCAGACCGCAGTTCGACTAAGTTCAACGGCATAATTACAGAACAGCTAATTTTATCGGCGTTATAAGGCGCAGTCAGCAGATGAATCCCCAAAACACGATGAAATAATCGAAAAATCGAGGAATTCAATTTCTGGCACATGTGCCAGTCGGGGGTTACTTCTGGCTTTCTGGACTAGAATAGACGCACCAAATTTTTGCAGACATCTCAGTTGGATCATATCGATCACCATTCAAACCAAAATCATGGTTTTCGTCGGTCACACATTTAAAAAATTACAGGCTACTGGCTATAATGTGACACTATGTACCTACATACATACCTACATTCGAAGGGTTCAGCAGAGCAGCAGGGATAGCAGTTGGGGAAGCTGTATACTGATGTCCACGTATACTCCATCTCCTGATCGTTCACAGCCCAGTCGAGTTAGAGTTGCTGTTTGGATGTGTCAGTGTGTAACCCGGAACCGGTGGCTTATCCGGGCTTTAGCAAGGAATTCTCCTAGGGCTCTGGACCTGTTGCGGAGTAGATGTATGTTAACTGATCGAGTAGGTTCCAAAGATGAGCAAATTCTAGTTCAGGCTATTTCAGGATCGAAATTTCTGTCGACCAAACCGATCATTTTAGAATCAAAATCATGTTTGACTATAATCTGAACGGTTAAAAAGTGATTCTGAGAATTTGGAAAATCTTGAACTTGGTATAACGGTGTCCCTGTCATTTAGAGATTTGTGTTACTTTACTATACGTCACCATCTCTTGAAAATGAAAATCTACTGCAACTCTGCGAAATGTCCAATATTCAATCCTCCAATAACCTTGTACAGGGTGCGCCAAAAGTCTTGACCCCTTTTACTTTTTTGATCATTCGAAAAATACAGCAGATATTTCGATTCTGTAAAAAGTTTCTTTCAATATAACCAAAGAATGGCGGATTCTGAGATTTTAGGTTGCTATGACGTCCATAACAACCACACGAGTTCCCATAGCAACCGACCTAAAAATTAAGTTTGGTATTCTTGACATATAAATCTGGACCAAATTTATTGTCTTGATTGGCCATCATACAGGATAGATATTTCAATTCTGTGAAAAGTTTCGGTGATCATAACGAGTCAACGCTGGATTTCGAGATTTTCATGTTGCTATGACTTTCATAGCAACCGCACGAGTTTCCATAGCAACCAGATTTAGAATTCAAGGATTTCCACTTACATTAGCCCCAAATTCCACCCAATGAGACTACATCGTACATGCATTGAAAATTTCAGAATTCAGTGTTATGATCACTGAAAATTTTCACAGAATCGAAATATCTATCCAGTATGATGAGTAATCAAAACAGAAAGTGTGGCCTAGATCTAAATATCAAAAATGCAAAAATCCTCAATTTTTAGGTCGGTTGCTATGGGAACTCGTGTGGTTGCTAAGGACGTCCTAGCAACCTAAAAATCTCGAAATCCGCCATTCTTTGGTTTTATTTAAAGAAACTTTTCACAGAATCGAAATATCAGCTGTATTTTTGGAATGATCAAAAAAGTAAAAGGGGTCAAGACTTTTGGCGCACCCTGTACTATACCCACTATATCATATCTAACCATTTAAACAAGCCATGGAAGGTCAATAAACTCGCTTAGTTCGACAAGATTTTATTTTTGACATATTATAACAAATTAGATGAAAGACCTTATCGGACATGATTATTCAACGGACTTCTAACACTAATTAGAGCCGATTCAATATTTGAAAATTGCGTGACGTCACGGAATCTACTTGAGCTAATGTCCGACCTGATTTTCAAGTCTATGGTGTGTGGTACAATGACTGAAATGAGGGATGAATAAAATTTAGGACACATGACAGCTTGACATCAAATTTCAATTTTTCAAGAAAATTATACTTCTTTTCATGCTTAGTTACCAGCAATTGGAAAGTTCATCAATAGTGACAAAATCTTCAAATCTTCAATTCAAGTATTCAAATCGTGGAAGAAAATGTGGAAACAAGATTGATAATTTCGAATTTTTGTTGAAATTTGAAGAGTTGAAATTATAGATAGCGTGAATATTATGTTCCGTTTCCCACTTGTTCTGTCCAGTGTCCGCTCGACTCCGTGAGGAATTGACATTAGAGAACAGACAATTGCAGAATAATTGTAGATGTTTCAAATGTCCAGATAAGTCTACTGAAAGTGGCGATTACTGCTGCAATGATATCTCAGTTGCAGAAGATATGAGGGACGGCAAAAACTGTGTCATTGAAATGCAACAATTTATCAACTGCATAGAAAATGTCCAGTCCATTCATTAGAACTATCGGCATATACGTAACAAGGGAAGTTTTGAATTTGATAAAGGTGAAGATGAAAAGTATATACCAAGCTTTTATTGACGCAATAATATAAAGAACATTTTATTTATTATAATTTCAGAGGCCTAGGAACAGGAACAGATATCGGCTTCCGTCTTGTGTAGAGAAGTGTTAGGACTTGTATCCTAGTCCTAATGGACAATGCTGATTTCATTGGATAATCAACCCAATTCACTATAAAAATTTTGATTCAGAATTTAAACTTAAAGGCTCGTTACCAATATTCATCTAACAACCCCATTATATGTCGGCAAAGATTTATTACAAGGAACAGGACAATTGTGCTCTGATATGTACCGGAATCTAACTTAAAGAGGGGGGTGAAAATGGCTAGAATTGAACTTTGTGATGAAGCGGCGGTGGTGATAGATTCTGTGACGTCACAGCCTGTTTGCTGCAATCATCATCTAATTAGGCCGGGCTTGTGTAGGTTGTCTAAAGTTGCGGATTTCCAATTAGATTTCAAATAAAGTAATGCATTAATTTCTTGAATTTTGTGACATTTCTAGAAAATGAATTCCAAACGTAACAGGTCCTTTAATGATCAGTGTTATGGCTAGAGAGAGCGAGGAGTGCGTGTCAGTGAGTGTGAGTGAGCAGTATGTGAGTCGGTTTTGGGTTTGACGTATGACGTGTTTATCGCTGTGTAACACCTTGATAGATAAAGTGATACTTGACTATTGAACAAGCTCCGAGTTTACCTCCTCCATTCTTGAAGATAAATCAGAGCCACCCTCGGCCAAGATCTTAAATTGTGTACAACTGGCGCGAACTGTAGGATCTACCAAAACCATCCATCACTGGTATACCAGTTTGGTAGAATGTTTGTATCAGAGGTAGCAATTGATGAAGATGCATTTACTACTCACTTGGTTTTGGTAATACCAAACCTTACCTGTGCAGGATGTGTATCCCCTCATGATATCTATCAGACTGGGATACAAAAGGGCAGGAATTTGAAAGCTTCTCCCTGATACAACAACCAAAACAATACATCCTGGTTTTTTTAGACAACTGAACTGTCAGGTCAAGGAAAATGTTCACATTTTGCAAAAGACTAGATGCCTTGGAAAGAAAGCCGCATGTTTGTCAGAGGATACATCCGATTGTGACTTGAGAAGGATTGAATGCAATGACAAAATCCTCCAAACAAGAAATGGATTGTTCATAAGAACCCAGGCGGAGGTTAAGTCAACCAGCTCCTACCCGAATGGGAAGTTACTCAGCATGAACAAAACTGACCATAACATTTTTTATTTTTGAGTTTGAACCTGGTATGGAAGTCATAATTGGAGATGAGCATTTGGGGCCCAAAATACATCCATGTTCATTAAACTCGATGTGGAGAATAGGACGGACTGGAGGCGAAGGATACAAGAAAAAAGACAAATCCACTAAAGTGGGTGAAAATTCACAACTCTTGTGACACTTTTACCGCTTTATCGGGTGATTCGATTAGTTAAAAGTGTGAATTAAAACTGAGAAACCCACCTCCTAGAGATTACACAGAATATGGTGTGGTATTTAGTTGTTTCCATTACTGTTTCTGTTTCCATTCCTATCTGTAGATCTGTAGATCTTCAGAGCACTGATTCATGCTGAAAACTGAAAAATAACGGCATTGTCATAAAAATTTAAAATTGGTCATGGGTTTAAAATCAAAATGAAGATATAAGCTTAAGCATGATGCAAATTTCATCAGGATTTATATGAAGGATAAGAAAATTGGGTTGTTATAGTTGTAGGTTGTTACAGTGCCCTTGGAGGGATGGCGTCTCAAACTTCAGCAAGTAAAGGGTTTGCAGAATTGCAGTGGAAGAGAAAACGAGGAGTTAGAATGATATGGGCTACGGGCATGATTATGAGGAAAATACTGATGTCCCACTGAAGAGCTGAAGGGTGAGAAAATTAGGCTACATTAAATCATTTCAGCCATAAATTGGATTTGATGAAAGATGGGATTTTGGCTCAAATGGCCGGCTTAACTGGGGTCAAAATAATGCAATTTTGGCCCCGGTTGAAGAGCCCGATCAGGAACCTCAATAATTACAATAGGGAGCATGGCTTGGGATGTGCTATTGTGCTCATGTTTCATTGTTGTCTATCTTAGTAGTACGTATCTTGTGTCTATTTGTTTCACTACAGAATTTCATTTCAGTCCATGACACCAGCACACCAGATATCCGATGCAACTAATATCTAGATACGTCAGGTATCCCAACACCACTTGTCCTGACACCTGTATCCAGTGACCATTGCTACATTACGCCATTTCAGCCATACGCCATGTATCAGATTGACACCCATGAAAGATGGGATTTTGGCTCAAATGTAGCCCTTGACTTAACTGGGTCAAAGATAATGCAATTTTGGCTCTGATCAGGAACCTCAATAATTACAATACGGGGGCATGTATGGGATGTGACACATGTTTCATTGTTGTATATCTTAGTAGTACGTATCTTGTGTCTATTCACATCACTACAGAATTTCATTTCAGTCCATGACACCAGCACACCAGATATCCGATGCAACTAATATCTAGATACGTCAGGTATCCCTGACACCACTTGTCCAGGCATCAATAACACCAGTATCCAGTGACCACTGACACCAGTACGCCATGTATCCCTGACACCAGTACGCCATGTATCCCTGACACCAGTACGTCATGTATCCCTGACACCAGTACGCCATGTATCCCTGGCACCAGTACGTCATCTCGTCATGTATCCCTGACACCAGTACGTCATGCATCCCTGACACCAGTACGTCATGCATCTCTGATACAAGTACGCCATGTACCTCTGACACCAGTTCGCAATGTATCTTTGACACCAGTACGCCATGTATCCCTGACACCAGTACGTCATGTATCCCTGACACCAGTACGCCATGTATCCCTGACAGTGACACCAGTACGTCATGTATCCCTGACACCAGTACGTCATGTATCCCTGACACCAGTACGTCATGTATCCCTGACACCTGACACCAGTACGTCATGTATCCCTGACACCAGTACGTCATACGCCATATCCCTGACACCAGTACGTCACATCCAGTACACCAGTGAATCCTGAAACCAGTACGTCATGTATCTCTGACACCAGTACGCCATGTATCCCTGACACCAGTACGCCATGTATCCCTGACACCAGTACGTCATGTATCTCTGACACCGGTACGCCATGTTTTCCTGACACCAGTACGCCATGTATCCCTTACACCAATGCGCCATATTATGGGCATGTATCCCTGACACCAGAACGTCATGTATCCCTGACACTAGTACGTCATGTATCCCTGACACCAGTACGTCATGTATCCCTGACACCAGTACGTCATGTATCCCTGACACCAGTACGCCATGTATCCCTGACACCAGAACGTCATGTATCCCTGACACTAGCACGTCATGTATCACTGACACCAGTGGTCACTTAGTGAGCGGTGAAATAGGGATCATACAACATAAGGTATACTATGTACACCGCTACAATTGTCTTGTACTCTTGTAAGATAAGATGATTAATATCTTATATCAATGTACATGAGGTGTAAAACTTGCTAATGTTCATGATACCTTGTTTGCCCTTGTTTAACCGGCCCATAAAGAGATTTTTGTCCAAAAGGCTCGCTAAAAATGGCCGGTTTAAGTGGGACCATTAAATTGACAGTTGATTTAGGTGAGATGAAACTTTCGTTGCTTGGCTTATGTACTGTTAAATTCATTTGACCGTCATTCTTTTTTATAACACAGAATATGACTTAAATCATGATAATATACCAGGATTTGGGTTTAATTTAATTTTCTTGAGCAAAAATTTCTCGGTGTGGCAACTGCTTGGAAAATTTTTGTCCAAGGGGCCGGTTAAAATAGTTCAAAAATGATTCGATTTTTTTTCCATAGGACCGGTTAAAAAAGGGTCGGTTATAAAAAAAGGCCTGTTAAATAAATGCCAATAAGGTAGTTAAATTATCTGTAATTCATCAAAAAGTCACTGTTCCAGTAAGCAGGTTAGGTTCCATATTATATGGTTAGATACCATATCAATTTAACAATTGTACAACAATGTTGTCACAACATCTTCTTACCACATGAATAAGGAAGTCTCTCAATACTTCTTCTCAGTTTGGTTGGAGCATCTCTCAGATTTTCATGCCATGGAGTATCGTTCTCTTTGCTGATTTATGAAACCATGAAGAGCACTTATGTGAAGCTGGGAAGGGTGCGGTGCAGAAGTGTGCAGAAACTAGCTGTTCAATTCAATTCAATTATAATGTTTTACAGCACTGAAATTAGAATATATTTTTCTCTTGCTTTATATAGAAGAAGCTTTGAGGTCGTGCTGAGGGCGAGCACCAAGTCAAATCTAAAATCCCATCAAAAGACTAAAAAGGAAGTAAAGATGTGAGGAATGAAGGATTGCATTGAAAACTATATCTAACATATGAATGAATGATGAATATAAGAAAGAATATAAGAAATACATGAATAAAAGATACAGGGTCCTAATTCTCTAATTGAACTTCGATATAAAATCATAGCTGATCATTTCGCTAGCTGGCTGAAATCAAAGCTTGCCTGACCAGAATTATATCAAATGATCAGATCCCCAAGAAATTAAAAACACTCGGACTTCAACTGAAATTAATAATGACAGACAGCCTACCGTTGGAGCATTTCTAAACAAAGATGACATGGGTTCAAACCACGAGATATATTTCTTGATCAATTGACTTGATAAAATAATAATTATATATCAATTTTTGACAGCTTATATACTTAAAACATCCTTCCTTCTCCTATACATTAAGAAACAAATTTCTTGTGCTATATATTAAGAAACAAATGTCTTGTGCTGAGGCCTGAAAGCAATCGTAGACGTTAGCTTTTTCAGTAAATCTCAAGTAAGTATAGGTAATAAAGAGAACAAATCAACTACTAAATCTAACTGATACATATTCCTCTTGATTGTTCACACTTCACAGGGTCATAGAATTGAAAGAAATTCTAACGGCAATTATAGATTAAAAGAATTTGAATAATGAATTTGAATAAAATGTTTACAGCACAATGACAATGAATATATTATCTCGAGTTTACATGATGAATGAAGCTTAGCTTCTAGGTTGTGCTGAGAAATCTCACAAGAAACAATGCCAAATCATGATGACAATATACCTTCATTTAAGAAAATACATGAATGTTAAAAGATAACTAGCAATAAAGTAAAAGCAAAATTGAAAGCAATAAATTAAAAGCAATCACACGAAAAACACCGACAAATTGCATTGATGTTTCAGGCGGCATATCTGTGCTCAGTGAAGCAGTCAGTAATGATCGGACAATGTCAGGTACTATGGGCTCTATGATTGGTCAATATCAATCTTTTACTCCAATGCAATTGGTCGATGTAGCTTTTTATCCAACCCGATTCCTGAAAAAGTCAAAGTTTAAACGAACAAATCAGCCAAATGAGCGCAGCGCGCGGCGCCGAACGCTTTAAAATAGCCAAAAAGTTGACACCGAGATTTACGGTGTCAACTGCCCGCGCATGGCCCTGGTCCTATAGCCCTGTGCTGGGGAAGCGCGCCGCGCGAGCCACACAGGGATATACGTGTTTAGCAAAGGTTTAGGATACAGAAAAATTGACCTTTAGATCTGTGACGTCACTCAGCCCCGTTTACATGGGAGAGATACCCAGAAACGGCTAAAATTGGTTCGAATGTTTCAATTGAAAGTGTGCGTACCCTCTTTAAGGCTGTGCGCACGCCTCGTAAGGCTGCGCGCACGCCTCTTATAGCTGCGCGCACGCCTCTTATAGCTGCGCGCACGCCTCTTATGGCTGCGTGCATGCCTTTTTAGGCTGTGTGCACGCCTTGTAAGGCTGCGCGCATGCCTTGCAAGGCTGCGCGCATGCCTTGCAAGGCTGCGCGCATGCCTTGCAAGGCTGCGCGCATGCCTTACAAGGCTGCGCGCACATTTTTCTTGGCTACACGCATGCCTTTTAAGGCTGTGCGCATGGCTTTCAAGGCCGTGCGCACCCCTTTCAAGGCTGCGCGCACCCCTTTCAAGGCCGCGCGCACCCCTTTTAAGGCCGCGCGCACCCCTCTCAAGGCCGCGCGCACGCCTTTTAAGGCTGCGCGGACGCTTTTAGGCTGCGCGCACATATTTCAAAGCTGTTCGCTTGCCTTTTATGGTTGTTCGCATGTTTGTTAAGGTCTTGCGCACGCGTTTTTAGGCCGCGCGCACGCCTTTTAAGGCTGCGCAAACGCCTTTTTAGGCCGCGCGCACTTATTTCAAGGCTGCGCGCACGCCTTTAGGCTGCGCGCACATATTTCAAGGCTGTTCGCACGCCTTTTATGGCTGTTTGCATGCCTTTTAAAGCTGCGCGCACGCCTTTTCAAACCGCGCGCACGCTTTTTAAGGCCGCGCGCACGCCTTTTTAGGCCACGCGCACGCCTTTTTAGGCTGCGCGCACGCCTTTTTAGGCCGCGCGCACGCCTTTTTAGGCCGCGCGCAGGCCTTTTTAGGCCACGCGCACGCCTTTTAGGCTGCGCGCACGTTTTTTCAGGCTGTGCGCACATATTTCAAGGCTGCTCGCACGCCTTTAGGCTGTGCGCACATGTTTCAAAGCTGTTCGCTTGCCTTTTATGGTTGTTCGCATGTTTTTTTGAAACCGCGCGCACATATTTCAAGGCTGTTCGCACGCCTTTTATGGCTGCAGCCTTAAAAGGCATGAAAACATGTTTGCATGCCTTTTAAGGCTGCGCGCACGCCATTTTCAAAACGCGCGCACACCTTTTAAGGCTGTGCGCACGCCCTTTTAAGGCCGCGCGCACGCCTTTTTAGGCCGCGCGCACGCCTTTAGGCTGAGCGCACGTTTTTTAGGCCGCGCGCGCATATTTCAAGGCTGCGCGCACGCCTTTTATGGCTGTTCGCATGCGTTTTAAGGCTGCGTGCACGTCTTTTCAAACCGCGCGCACGCCTTTTAAGGCTGTGCGCACGCCTTTTCAGGCCGCACGCACATATTTCAAGGCTGCGCGCACGCCTTTAGGCTGCGCGCACATATTTCAAGGCTGTTCGCATGCCTTTTAAGGCTGTTCGCACGCCTTTTAAGGCTGCGCGTAAGCCCTTCAAAGCCGTGCACACGCCTTTTAAGACTGCTTGCAAGCTTACTAAGGCTTCGCGCACGCCTCGCAAAGCTGCGCTTACGCCTTGCAAGGCTGCGCGCAAACTTTTTGAGGCTGCGCGCACACCTTCTAAGGCTGCGCGCATGCCTTTTAAGGCTGCTTGCACACCTTTTGAGGCTGCGCGCATGCCTTTTAAGGCTGCTTGCACACCTTTTAAGGCTGCGCGCATGCCTTTTAAGGCTGCTTGCACACCTTTTAAGGCTGCGCGCACGCCCTTCAAGGCTGCGCGCATGCCTTTTAAGGCTGCTTGCGCACCTTCTAAGGCTGCGCGCCTACCTTCTAAGGCTGCGCGCCAACCCTTTAAGGCTGCCCGCACACCTTCTAAGGCTGCGCGCACACCTTTTAAGGCTGCGCGCATGCCTTTTAAGGCTGCGCGCACGCCTTGCAAGGCTGCGCGCATGCCTTTGAAGGCTGCTTGCACACCTTCTAAGGCTGCGTGCCTACCTTCTAAGGCTGCGCGCCAACCCTTTAAGGCTGCCCGCACACCTTCTAAGGCTGCGCGCACACCTTCTAAGGCTGCGCACACACCTTTTAAGGCTGCGCGCACACCTTTTAAGGCTGTGCACACACCTTTTAAGGCTGCGCGCACACCTTTTAAGGCTGCGCACACACCTTTTAAGGCTGCGCACACTCCTTGTAAGGCTGCACACACCTTTCAAGGCTGCGCGCACGCCTTCTAAGGCAAGGCTGCGCACACACCTTGCAAGGCTGCGCACACCTTTTATGTTTTAAGGCTGCGCGCACGCCCTTTTAGGCTGAGCGCACCCTTTTAAGGGTATGTGCACGCCTTTTAAGGCTGTTCGCACGCCTTGTAAGGCTTTGCGCACGCCTTGTTCAGACTTTCGGCGGTGCATGCGCCCGTCGAAGTTCCTTAGCCCGCATAGGTGTGTGTACAGTGTACGCGCCGCGCGTTTCACACCTTCTGAGGAAGCGCGCCGCACAACGCAAACAAGGATATTCGTGTTTAGCACGTATACCCCTGTAATCGTCTCGCGGCGCGCCCCCCGGCCCCGTAGGGAAGCCCGCGGCGCGTACACACACCTATGCCATATGGGGGTTCCCCTAACCAGGGGTGTTTAGCGCTTGCCGCGCACTCCGTGCGCATAACCAGGGCCTGGTTAGGGCAACTATGCGGGCTTAGGAAAGCAGGATCTGAGGATCAAATGAGTTGAAATCGGCCAAAAATTAATATGTGAATGATCCCTAATTCGTTATTGTTACATAAACAATCAAAATTTAACATTAAAAAAATCTGAAAATGAAATAATAATAATAGAATGAATAATGGCGAAAATTACCGTGATCTCCACCTGGTGAGGCGCGGCGTATTACGCCGCGCGTGGGTACTTTTTAGCGGCGCGCAACAGCAGACACAGGTGCTTTACTAATTGCCTATTCTGATTTGAGTTACTGATACTAATTTGTGCGCTGTCACGCCGCTCAAAAATGTACCCCGGCGCGGGCTAATCCGCCGTGGCTCATAAGATCGTGATACCGGCGTTAAATTTAAATCAATTCGACAATTCATAAATGCTCCAGAAATTTACATATTTTACACTCCAACGTCAAGTCATGCATTGCAACTAAATAAACAACAATCTAAAACAGCAACAATGCAACAACCCAGGATGCACATTGCACATCACAACTTGTGATTCACAAGTACCCAAGCGATTTGTCACCATACCAGATAGATCAATCATCACAGCGTTGATGATTAACCAGTCAATGATTAACATATTAATTAATGACTTGAAGATGTTCGCTGAAGAGATTCCACATCCACAGCGCTTCCAGTCAAGACTCAAGGTTTTCCGTTGGACTCTCAATGGTCCAGTGAGAATCAAGGTTTGCCGATGTATCAGTACCGGATTATCGGTGATTTGCCAGTCAAGGTAAACAGACGAGGCGGCGGTCAAGGTTTTCCGATGAAGTGGTCAAAGTAGCTCCTCGTCAAGTCAACCATAATGTCCTGTGTGGATTCTGGCAGTCCCTATCTTCCCGGGGTTTCCCCGATGATAATCGGGCAAAATTCGCGGGAATTATTTTACACAGAAATGAATATACCAAGCGATTCGAATCTTAAAAATATTCATTTTTACGGGAAACCTTTTCCCTTTATTTAGGCCCCTTTTTAAATTTTATGCAACAGATAAAGGTATTTTTAAAAACCTCCCGTAAAAAGGGAAATTGATTTCCGCACTGAAGTTTGCCTATTCTTTCGATCCATGTGCTGGTGCACCCTTCGGGTTAAGGGCTTCCCCAGCGGCATATCCCTTTCCGGTCCCAAAAACGTCAAAGGGGATTTACCGATCCCGGTTTGCGGGCAACTCCCCGCTGGTTGGCAAATGTCAAATGAAACCCGGGGTAAACTAAACCCCCTTTTTTCAGACCGCTCGATTGGGGCCTCGATAAAAACCCGGAAAGTTTTTTTTCTTTTTTGAAACCCAGAAAAACCTCTTTT
>WFMF01000529.1:0-115301 GCA_011033025.1 Beroe forskalii | reverse complement strand
ATGTGTAATCCGCTATTTTTTTGGGGACACTCAAAAATCATCATGTCACCCCCCCCGTAATAGTATCCTTGGTAACAATGCACCCCCTAGGTTGGGCAATAGTAAACCTGTCCCCTCTGTGAAGGCATGTTTGAAGTCATGCTACCATCAGCACTCTAAGACAATACGGTAATACACGTCAGTGAAACGTCATTGGAACATTGCAACCCCCGCCCAGTATTTTTGACGATATATCTATATCTGTGCTATTCTCCTTCACAACTATTATTTGATAAAAAGGAGGGTGTGGTCCATCCTGTTCTACTGTTCGGTATGGTTAACAATAACATCGAATCAGCGGTGCGGTAAAAGAATATTTTATCAGCCATAAGAAAAACAAAAACCGACGTACAACCATTCGTAAACTTAAAATACCATCTAAACCATTTAAAATACGCTGTGGCAAGCCAGAAGACGGAGAAAAACGGAAAAAATGAGGCGGAATAGACATGAGAACTCATCTGAATATTTCTAACATCTCACAAAGACTGGGATAAAGTCACTTATCGCAAGCACATACGCTTATCGATTATCGAATAAGAGTAGATCAGAAGCGAACATGTTTTGCTGGTGATTTAAAAAGGATTTCGTCACATTTCACACTGGAATGAAATAACCGGGTTAGTCAATTATTCCATTTATGGTCAAGATCTGTGGAAAAATTGCCAAATATGGAAACGGGGCACAAATCACCATACGAGAAGACGTGTTCATGATGAAATCATAGATCAGATGTATCAGATCATGAGTGCTATTGAAAGTAAAAAAAGATCTTAGGATGGTGTATGGCTGAACCAAACGAAGGGACGTTTATTGGTACTCAGCTTCTTAGCTCTTGACGTTTATTGGCCAGGATGATGGAATGATGAACTCGCTACGTTGGTTGAAGAAGAGAAAAAAAACCTCCAATCACCCGACCCCTATACATTACCAGAGTCCAGAACACAACAAACAGAGACATTGGTTGAAGAAGAAAACAAGAACGAACCCTTCGTCCTCCGATTCTTAGAATCCCCCGACCCCTCTACATTACCAGAACACAGCAAACAGAGACCTTGGTTAAAGAATAAAAAAGGACGGACCCTCCGATTCTTAGAATCTCCCCGACCCCTCTACAATACCAGAACACAGCAAACAGAGACCTTGGTTAAAGAATAAAAAAGGACAGCCCCTCCGATTCTTAGAATCCCCCGACCCCTCTACATTACCAGAACACAGCATAGAGTGGGACAATGGAACTTGTAGCAAACAGCTGCCACCACAACAACATTCTCAGAGCGTGTCGGGTTACCATGGTGATCCAGGGTGGAGCACCAATAGGAAACAAAGGATTTAATCACGTGACTTGAAGCGGCCAATCACATGGAGATAAAACAAGGGCGACCAGCCTCACGAGGTTTGATGGGAAATGAAGAACGAGAGCTCACCAAATTTGTTGCGCCACGTTAGTTTAATATAATTCTTGTTTAATAAAACCGTTGTTTTAAATTACTTTTCTGTGTTCTGGAAATTCATTTTTAATGAGTTATACGTTCCTGCAGGCGCCAGACAGACTTGGAATTTATTCGTAAAATAATAGCGAAGTTCAAATTACAAAGGTTCCAAAATTCCAATAAGTATAATTCAAAGCAATTATCACAGCGGTTACAACAAAGTAAACAAGCTAGATCACAATTCACATAGCTGAATGTTGCTCAGGAAAGAGACGGTAAAGTAGGATGTTGCTCGGAAAGCCCACTTAAAGGATGGCGAAACTTGAAATGTTGTTTCAGCAGAATTCACTAAAAGGATGGTAAAATGGTGCGCGTTGCTTCAACAAATTCGAATAAATAAATCACTTATCGCAGCGGGAAAGGTAAAGCAATGAACAAACTAGACAAGGAGACTGGAGGGGACGGTGAGTGATGCAGGAGGGGCGGTATTTCACCTCCGAACATTAAAAATAGGCGGTTCAACGCAATCAGAACACCATTCTAAATAATGATAATTACGTCACTTTCAAACGCCTATTTATCGTCCACGGTCCATATAGGAAGTACATTAGATAATGGAATTACGGGATTTCATGATTTACATGATTTTGTTGGTAATTCCCCCCGTGAAGAGAGTGAAGTGAGTTATGGTGACGTCAGGCATGATATGGAACTGTTACGAATGTAAGAAAGAGAGGAGTGAATCTAAATCTTGCCTGTATTATCACATTCGTTGCAATAGCAATCAGAAGTGAGGAGAGTGGAGAGAGAAATGGTGACGTCAGGAACTGTTTCGACAATGGAATGACGCACATTTACTGTATTTTAGTGACGATAGTACTGGGCATTAAATCATGGAATCGGTTTGATTCCATGCCCCTGAGAAAATCAGGTCATCGAAAAATGTTCAAAAAGAAAAAAAAGTATTGCATACAACACAGATTACAAAATATCGGTAAACGGACAAAATTCAAGGTGAGACAAAATCATGCGATCTACAAATGAAAATCTGTATCTCTGGGACACATGGACTTGAGGTTAGAGGAGATAATCGAATGATTTGAGATAATTAGATTACAGCAATGATAGGAATGTGAGACGAGTTACTGCGGGCCTAGGAATGTATACATTTGCAAATGTGGGAGTGTAATGTACTTGGTATGTGTCTTTTTGTCAATGGCGATAGATTCCTCAGAAAGGTTATTGCTAATCCTGCAGTGACATACCATCATCATGAAACGAAGGCGGAAGGATGGATTGATACTGCGAAAATCATTGTGCAAAGGCCAAGTGAGTTAATTAGATTTTGAGATTAGAATCTCTTAACAGTATTCAGCCAATATGTGGATAGGTTTATCCAAATTCAACTTTGACGGCTCATAACTCGACTATTATAAGTAACAGTAGCATGGCCTTTTCAGTATCCTCCGTTCTATCTTTCTTGAGTGCGTTGAAACATAAGCTAAAACTCTACCACATATAGTTAATTAATTACGCCTAATTTAAATTAATTACCCGCAAAAAAGGGCTTAAAACTGAAGGTGGACGTTTTTATCCACCGCCACAAGTCTGATATGTGATATCCTCTAATTGCGCATTATAATTACCGGCATAAACTTGCGGTATTCAGCAATTATTTCAATCACGTTCCGTAAGATCAAAGAGCGCGAAGCATTGAATCAGTGATATAAATAGATTAGCCCTACGGAGTTATGAGCAAATACAAACGCATACACGGAATTGAAAATTACATCGCACACAAGTTTTGTACAATTGAATTTCGTCACTTTCACAACTGAAGTCACATGTTGATGACGTTAAACTGCCTTGTATATAATTAGTATCACGAGTGTCTGATCTCCCAAAGGTTTTGGATGTTTAGATAGGGATAAAGTTGCAACCTGCTTAATTGGAACACCACATTATTGCATATAATACCCATGTACAGTCAACGTCATTGATTTACTGCTTGGATTCACAATGGTGCCGTCATGCCAACCGCCTATCCTAAGCACCTACGTATAAAGTGTGTTCATCATGTTACACAAGGGAGGAGTTCGAAGATTCTCTAATGCTTTTTCAACAGGAAATTGCTACATTGAGATAAATAAACGCAATTTTTCACACTGTGGGGTGAGCTTATAGGTACCTACTGTACCTATAAGTAGGAAAAAAGGATGCCAATTGAAAATGGGATAGGTATTATATTTGGGTTAATGCCAATTCAATCATGAGCCAAAAACCAGTTCAAAGACCGAATTATTTGATGATTTTTGTGGAAATGAAACATCTGCGCGTCAAATTTATACTTTTATAGAACTATATCTCTATATTACCGTGATCTGGAAAAAGGAAGTACCTGTGTCCTGTACCTACCAACATTTTCAGCTCGTTGAGCTCTACAAAGCTTCTACAAGATGGGCTAGGTCATTTGCGTGGAAATGTCCCTGAAAAGTGAAAAAATTTTTAAAGGAAGTACCTATTACTACTAACTGCCATTTTGAGAATATTTCAGGGATTTCGCGATTTTGTTATCTAATATCTGGAATCTAAGGAAGTATCTTACGTAGGTACCTAGATAATGGCATAATGCGGCAATGATTTGGTGCAGTTACTTCCTTTTTAGTGCAGTTACTTCCTTTCCTGAACAATGAACATATTACCTACGGCCGGCGCTTATGGATAAAAAGGAAGAAACTGACAATTTTACAGGCCGTCTGAATTATGATCATTCATCGCTCAGTACCTAGGTACCTATATCATATGAATTTCCTAATGTTTATTCGAAAATATCCCATCGAAAATGTGAAACACAAAAAGTGCGTTATTTTCAAAATGAATGCTAGATAACGACAGTGGTTTTCAATTTTATTTTTTTTGATAGATAGTTTCGGATATAATTTAGTCATCAGAGCATCCAAGGTAATGGATGAATTGCAATTGATTTGAAAATATTCTCGGCTAAACCTACACTTACTTCTTTTTACAGTAATAATAATAGTATTCTGATAATCTAATCAGTTACTTCCTTTTTATTCGCAACAGCCCACCATAATATTATGTTCAGGAAAGGCAACTGCACCAAATCATTGCCGCTTTTTCATGGTTTATCGGGAAAGGAAGTATCTACGTAAGATACTTCCTTCTTCCAGATAACAAAAATCGCATAATGCCTGAAATGTTCTCACAAATTTGCAGTTACTTCCTTATTTCAGATCACGGCTGTAGGACGTAGGTATACCTACAAAGGCGTTTTTCTTTTTCTCATACTTTAGTACTTTCTAATGAACGTCATTATGCAACGACTGTTATAGGCACGAGTGTACAACAGTAATGACAGTGGGTTATGCGACAGTACTGCAACAATACTACATATTTGCGGCAGTGTCATTATGATTTAAATACAACAGTTCTAATAAATATTATATGACAGACGGAAGAACATCATGCGACAGTGCTACGACAATTACATTATTTAAAAGTGTCATTATGTGACAGTAATATGACATAAACCGGTAGAAAATCATGCGAAAGTACAACGACAGTTATATCATAAAAAAAGTGTCCATAAATGCGACAGTTATTACAGTACATCATGCGACAGTACTACGACAGTTACATATTTATGAGAATTGAGGCGGTGTCACTATACAACAGTTATATGAAAGACGACAGTACCTACATCATTCGACAGTACTGCAACAGTACTACATATTTGCGAGGTGGTGTCATTATGCAACAGTAATTACAATTTGACAGACGGCAGTACATCTTACGAGTCGAGTTCTACGACAGTTCTATTATAGAGAAGTGTCATTATGCGACAGTTATGCGACAGTCATGACAGAAAATCATGCGACAGTTATGCGACAGTTACATATTTGCGAAGCTGTGTCATGTCATTATAGGTACACTATAAAAGTATAAAGCAGTTATACCTAATAAAAGTATAAAGCAGTTATACCTAATAAATGTTATATGACAGACGACAGTACTGAGTACATCATGCGACAGTACTACGACAGTTAAATATGAGACGGTGTCACTATACAATACTACAATATAATACAACAGTTATATGACAGATGACAGATAATCATGTGACAGTACTACGACAGTTACATATATTGATATTTATGAAGAGGTGTCATTATTCAGTATACATGCGACAGCATACATTATGCGACAGTACTACGACTCTACAACAGTTACACTATAGAGGAGTGTCAATTGTCATTATGCAACAGTACTATGACATCGACAGTGGTATCAGTAGGTACCTATAACAGAATAAGACAAAGACAGTTTTTTTGTTTTTTCTAATTTTTGAACGTCTATTAGCTTTCTACTCTGCTACAGAGCGTGGAGATTTTCTGCTTGAAACGGAAAATCTTGAATCTCGGTCAACATTGATCATGTTACACTCAAGTGTAGATTCAATTATATCGTAATAAAGGTGTCTATCTTTATGATCATATCAACCCGGCAGCAGTGAAATTAGGCCCCGCAAAGAAACATTCCAGGAATTACTATACTTGCCATGTGGCCACAAAATATCTTCCGCGCAAGCCGTAACTCAATTAGTCCGTTATATAGCCCGTATATAGCGCTCCTGTGTGTGCAAATATTAATTACCGGCTTAATTAATTGAAATTAAAAGTTATTTAAAGTTCGATGACAAAACTTAGCTCAACTAAACCATTGACCAACACTGAAATAGAGGATATTTTTTGTTTACTTCAAAACCACTCAGAAGCCGAGAAAATGGAGGTGGATAAATCTGTCCACCTTCAGTCGTTTCTTATCCGGGCCAAGGTGGAATACTGTTAACCCAATCCGGAGGTAAATGATGGGGCATTTCAAATCATTGGGTAGTGGTTGATTAGGAGATTAGGTTTGGTTTGAAACATGACATTGATTGGATAAATCATGACATAATTAATGGTCGCCAGAGATAAGTATTTCAATTACAGTATGGAATTCAGTCATGATTCCTATTCAGTCATCATATTCATTACGTCATTTTATTTTACTCAAGATACACATTGAACATTATCAGCGAAATGTCAAATTATCACTGTATCAAGTATTCACTGCAGTCAAATAAAGCTGCATAATCAAAAAAAGAAGCATCAAGTCCGATGCTTTAGATAATTTACAATCAAAGAATCACATATTATATAGCTAGAGATGCAACAAATTCGTAAAAAGAGAGAAGATACAGGGAAGCCACGATCTCGTGACGTAAAGGAAACTATAAGTAGAAAGCCTCGAAACTGACCGGTAAACGGAAGCAACCGGTAACCTCCGGAAGTAAGGGGTAAAATGATCATGATATTATGTGACACAGGAAACTTTCCGCAAACAGATTGTATATAAGGGTATGATCTATAATATATGTTCTAATGAGGGAAGCTAATGATAGTATGACATCATGCTAATGATTTGGGTAAAGCTGGATACGCCCTATAGTCTACCTAGACAACAGCAGGGTATTCTGAGGTTTTCCCCCTGAGGAATAGAAGTTGTGTAAAACCCGCGCCCGAAACAAGAGGTGCAACGTAATCGACTTTCTACATTGCTCGAAGCCTATGGATAGAATGTAAGTCTAGATTATCTTATCATGATCGGATGATGGACAAGAGAAAAATTCAAGCCGCCGCGCTGAAAAATACCTAATCCTAGAGCAAAGACTCCAATACATCAACATACGTCGCAAGATAAATTGGTTCCGAGCAAATTGACAAATTCTCTGATACAATTACTCGGAGAAGTGCACTATTTAATGGCTAATGCTTGCCTCAGTGGACGTTGATATATGGTAGTGCTTG
The DNA here is from genome assembly GCA_011033025.1 of Beroe forskalii. NCBI lineage: Eukaryota > Metazoa > Ctenophora > Nuda > Beroida > Beroidae > Beroe > Beroe forskalii. The sequence continues at coordinate 107,959 of WFMF01000529.1, read as the reverse complement.
TGACACCTAGTAATGGCCACACTTACCAGAATTGGTATAATTGGATGAAGTACTATAAAGTAATTTGATGGCGTCATCATGGAGATGAATTCAATGCTGCTCTGACCGAGTCAATCCTAGAAATGCTTCACCTAGGTCATACAATGATATGTACACGCACATATTTTCAGAAATACACAAAGATTGTTATTCGTTACTATCGGTACACGGTAATAATTAACTATCAATACAATTCACAAAATAGAAAAATTTGTGTCGCCAGACACCAGAATTCCTTGACACCACTCCCCTAACATCGCTAATCCAGAATTCCATATTCGTTGACACCACTCTCCTGAACCGTTATCGCGTCCTATAGAGTTCCTTGACACCACCACTTCCCCTTGACACCACTTGTCTCCTTTGGCTAATGAACCAGACTCTGACATCACCTTTACTGACCCCCAACTCCTCACTAAGTCTCTCCATCCTGGCAGAGGAGATATAGGTGGATTTGGAAAACTCGGTTTGTAGGCGAGATCTCTGAGAGTAGGACAGGGATTTCTGGTTGCAGTAGGACAGGGATCTCCGACAGTAGGACGGGGATCTGCGGGAATAGGACAGGGAGGAGGAGATGGGGGAGGGTCTTCGTCGAGTCTTGCCGAATGAGGAGGGTGAGAGGGAGGATGGAGGTGATAAAGAGGAGTTTGTTGAGGATTGTAGCGATGTGGGAGTGAAGGACGAATGTAGAGATTCGAGGGACTCGAGTGAGGAGACAGAGAGGGAATTCCAGCGTTGAGGAGTACTAGCAGTAGAATTCCGAGAAGACATGTCTGGAGTGGATCGAACATCTGAGGAAGGGGATCTTTCTGCTGCTGTCGGACTGCGAAGACGGAACTCTGGTGGGAAGAAGATCCTTGGCGGAGAACAGCACTTCTCACTCGAAGTTGAAGGGTGTCTTGATCCTTTGACAACCTTCTCTGCCATCTCTGGAGTTGATGTCTGTAGAGGACGAGGAGAGGATTCAGGGGTAGGTATGCGACAGGGAGAGGGTGACAGGAGGATGTAATCCTCTGAAGTAAAGTAGGGAGAGGAGGGGGAGGAGAAGAGGGAGTAGGGAGAGGAGGGAAGAGAAGAGGGCGCTGGTGTCAGGGGACCCGGTGGGAGTTAGAGGTGTTCCTCTGGAGGTTAAGTCGGAGGGGTGGTGTCAGGGAGGAGAGGTGGTGGGAGTTGTAGGATGGAGTTTCCAGGGGATGCTCTCTGTGTAGGGAGGAGGAAGAGGGATGGAGGCAGGAATGAGAGATGGTTCCAAGGGCAGATCTTGATTGAAGCGGTGATCAGAATGCAAAAAATCTTGATCAATCATGATGAACAACAGAGTGAAATATTTAGTTATGATTGCAAACGATTCAATGACACTGAATGAGTGATTCAGGAAAGCAGACACCTTATATACCGAAACCATGGATGTTAATTAGGATCTCATGTTCCAATCAGGAGTCGCATCACGGTGTCTCATTGGGTCTAATCAACATGCACCAGTGTGTGGCGTGACATATACCAGCAGATCTCGTGTTATGTCTCAGATTATGTTAGTAGAGATGCTCGCATTCCGGCTGCCATACAGGATAGAGTTCAGATAACAAGGTGTGACATTTCAGATAGATGCAGATCACGTGACTCAGAAGGGAAGTGCTGGGTAGGGGTAAAATGTGATCTGGGGAGGATCATGTCAAGGCATCTCAACCTGGAATTCGGAATTCCAAGGTCACCAATTTCCAATTTTTAGCCTGATTCTTCATGAAATACCTTGACATCAAATGAATACAGGTAAAAATAATATAGCATGATGGAAAATTAAATAAAGTGAAAATATTGTATCGTCTGATAAGAGAGAGAGAGAGACCACGTATCATTAGGAAAGATTTATATATGATTGCATGACGATCAAGAGAGAATATTATTATTTTAACACTAAATACATAGCTACAATACATAATAACACGGGAGATTCAAAGCCAAACAGGCTGACTAATATTATTTGCAGCATAATAATTCTACAGATCAGCATAAAATATCAGAGGGCATTGGATTCTTTGCATGAGATCTCAGATCATGTATCTTCCTGCGCGAGGTTCCTTCTTTATCTGATACTATCGAATTCATCTTTTGTATATAATCATTACTCAAATCATTCTAAATTGGATTACATTTCCTGACCTTGTTGAGGTTGTTCTGGATACCGAAAGACAGATTCCTCAGAGCACCTAGAGCAGACAGACATACTTCCTCTTCAGCTTGCAGCAGACGAACCAGGATAGGAATACAGCCGATATCTCTGAAATGGGGGATTAGTTTGCATGGGCAAACTGAAATGAGGGATAAGTTAACTGTTCCAATAGTGTCAATTATCCTGGTAAAACTTGACAGGTGTAGATCAGACATGAAATTTTCAGGAACATTAGCTGTCAACATGATGATGTTGTCAATCAATGTCGAATGATGATGGTTATCTGGTTAAATAATGATAAAGACCTCATCAGCTTGATTGTGACAAGTCAATCAGCTAAAATAAACAATCTGCTATCAAACTACCGCAATTAGCCAATTAGATTTCCCCATGTTTTATCTGGTGCATATAACTATATAAATTCTGAAATCGATCCGAAGGGCGTTAGTTTGAGAGTAAATAGTTCAAAGTTCTACGGAGAAAGTGTAGTCGATTCTCTGTCACGGATTAACCATATTCCTCACCTGATCCTGTTCTTCATGTGATCTTGGTTGTACGCCAAGTGTTGTATGCACCCTGCAGCACTGCTCAGCAACTTCCCGTTGGTGGCTGTAGTCAGGATCTCCAGGAGATGGGGCAAGTCCAGGGGCTGATCCCCTCGATCAGGCGCATGCGAGGAGGAACCTGGAGGGAAGGGGTCAGAGGTGTTTCGAAGGTGTAAATACGGTTTGGATGGGGTTTTATTGAATGACTAAAATATTCCATTCTTTTATGAATCCTTTTGAATATTGTGCATCAAGCAGCAAATAGTTGGTCTCAGAATGTAATTGAGCAAGTCCACACTTTATTTGCACGCATTAGACTGCTCCAAGGCATGCTACCCATTCAACAACTGCACGATGGCTTCTTATCATTTGGCGGTCTGTGGTAGGCTCCCCAGGTTTATTGTGAAAACCTGGAGCTACAAAGACTTCTGCAGGTCCAGTATAATCGAGGTCATTGCCTGCTCCGTCGACGCCCCCTTTTTGCCTCCAGAGTCCGTAATCGTGACCACTGTGACCACTGTGACCAGTGACACGATTACACCCCTAAAAGCTGTGTAATGATGGCAATCACTGTTGGTGATACACTGCATGCTTCAGTCTAGTAGACATTCTAGACAATCGGGATTTCTGCTCATGAGTCACATGGTTCATCACTTTTAAGCACAAGGGAGTGGACTATGGGAATGTTAATTCAACAGTAAACAGAAGAGTAAAGAACAACCCCCACTTGAAGCGATGGAGAAGTGATTGAACCAACTATCTTGACCAAACTTACATTTTGGGAATTTGATTTCGAATAAATGGGCTGAACTCTAACATATTTCCATTCAATTACCATAGGAAGGGCTGTAGCAGCACTGGAATCTCTTAGCTCTGATAAAACGGAGAGTTTGCCAGTTATCAGCGATGATGATATCCGATAAGCTTAGTCCTCGGTAACACCACATAGATTGTTATAAGCAATTCGCAAAAACTGAGGTGACCTTCGGAGTTTTCAATGCGATCGACAAACAAAAACCCTTTGCTAACAAACGAAAATCTGTGTAATCAATCCTTCGCAAACGATCGGGAAAATATCGATACAGCTGCTTTCCTCAATTGACGCCGATTAAGAATTCCTTTGCAGAGAAAGTTTTAAGTTCCCCGGGTAACATGGTTCAGCCTCAGATTTCACACAAGAATCTCCTACCCCCACGCCTTCGGTATGTTTTCACCACACGACAGATGCTAACAATATAATTAAGCAGCGAGCTATAATGAAGCTACGAAAAGTCCGAGGAAAAGCAGAAGAGGCGGTGTAGTAACAGGAAAAAATGTGAAAATTAGCATTTAAATACACAGGCTTGAGGCACACAAACACGGGAGAGGGAAAAGTGTAATCATATAAAATATATGGACTCAATGTGTCATATCAAGCTGAACAGTACTCTGAATGAAAGCGGCGTTTTTCTGATCTAATTACGAGAAAATTCCAGTGTTCAATGAGTGTGTGACTCGGAAGTAGATTGTGTCCTGAAATATCACGGAAGTTCGAGAAGTAACTGTTGTTAGATGAATGTACCTCCGTATTTCTGGAGTCGATGGTCATTAGAGTAACGTAGTGTAATTCGATTTCGTTTAAGATCAAAGAAATAGCGAAAACGGAGGAAGTACAAAGTTATGTTGCCCTACGGCAAAAATGTTGACATTGTGGCACAATTTGTCGGAATGAATTTAGCATTTAAACAGCTCATGAGCACCAACACCCCTAGAAAAAGCCGCGGCTGAAACTTCCTAATATGGAATAACTCCAAATATGGAATAATTAGGCAACACTCACCCTGGACGCTGTGTTCGTCGGAGTGGTGTCGGTGGGAGTTGTGTATCGCTCGTTTAGCCAGACTTATCCGGGAGGTGTTTGTCGTTCGGGAACATTCGCTCATGGGGGAGTGACTCCTTCCTGGCCGCTGCTGAAAAGAGGGAGTTATTTAGGGAACATTCGCTCATGCCATGACACCAGCTAATCCCGACACCAGTTAGTCCTGACACCAGGCAGCCCTGACATCAGTTTCCCCTGACGCAAGTTAGTCCTGACATCAGTTAGCCTTGACACAAGTTAGCTCGACACCAATTAACGCTGAAACCAGTTAGCTCTGACACCAGTTAGCCCTGACACCAGTTAGCCCTGACACCAGTTAGCTCTGACACCAGTAAAGTCTGACACCAGTTAGCACTGACACCAGAACTTAACTTTGACACCACTTTGCCTCGGCGACGTGCAGTATGAAAGATTCTACTGCATTAGATCATTATAATATAAAAGTTTTGATTAGATAATTAAGCTTGCAATAAGACTTACCTAAGAGAACAAAAATAAGTTTAATATCAAATTTAAAAGATTTTCCGAATAAATTTCATAAACGATTAAAAACAAGCTGAAGAGCCAGGGAGTAATTCGGAAGTTTCATTATGCTACTCATAATATTACTAAGTGAGTAACATTAGATTTTTAATTGTGATTATATAAATGTGAAATCATACATCTCAATTCAGATGGCGGTAGTATAAAAATCTGTCCATCATGCATGACCTATCATGCACTGACAATCATTTGAGTGATTGACCAGCCCAGTATTAGAGAATAATCTGACAATCTGTCTGTATCCACATCTCAGTGAATTTCTCAATGCCGAATTGAATCTCATACCAAATAAGGAATGTCGGAATGATTAATATCCCATGTCCATCAAAGATTTTGGGTATTGGTACCAACCTTTTCAGCAGGATGGTCCACTGATAGGAAAGGCATAGAGGAGGCATAGCCACGGGACTGAGGGCAGGGTTGGGGGGACAGAGCTGAAAATGGAAAGTTTTAGTTGAAAACGGGAAAAAGTTAATCGAGATAAAAAAGTACAACACAATGAGTCAAAATCTTATCAACAGTCAGAGGTGTCAAATCGCTATATATTCTTTCAATGCATTACACGGAGGCTACCTTGATAATAACTATCTGCAAGACTCAAACTACTGCCCCTCAGACCACACAGAAAGCCCGTTGAGCCCCGGGCTTGCTCCATCACATTGACCCTTGGCCCGGTGCCAAACTTCCCTCCCTCTCCCTCCTTCTCACATTCCCCACAATGATTCCCTGCCGTGGGAGTCATCCCACCACTCTCCACGTGATCAGGACACACGATAAACACCCCCTCCTCCAGAACAGTGGACGGGTGACGGAGCTCCGTCCGGCGCGAGGGACGGAGGAGCCGACGACGCTTCCGTTTGAGGGTGTCAAGGAGCTCGGAGTTGAGACAATGAGGAAGGATCATGGGTTCTGATTCGTCGTCTTCAGAACTATCACAGTATCCAGTAGTCGGGGGAGCAGGTTCAGGTTCAGGGAGGGTTTCTTCCAATGGTGTGCCAAAAGGTTGTGTTTTGGGCCCTTCAACTAAAGGTAAGAGGTCTTGTATTTCTCCAGGGGAAAGAGATCGCTCAGCTTCCTCGTCCAAGATGTCTTCTTGGTTATTCAGTGGTTTGTACGAAATTGCAGGATTAACCTGGAAAAACTCAAACATTTTAGCTTTTGATCTGAAGGACATATCCTCCGGTTTCAGCGTGCCATCAGCTAGATTTCCTTCGTAAATACTCTCACTATTAGACTGATCTAGGAGCAGAGATGCCTCGTTCACCATTTCACCTGTCTCGGAATTCTCATCGCTCAGATCACACTGACTAGCTGCACTAGTGATGTTCAGAGAAGAATTGCTGCTCTCTCCAAGAGAAGCATGGTTCCACTCTTCCTGACATGGTTCTGATAGCCTTCCCATGGTGAAGGGTATGAGATCCTGATCATCAAGAGGCGTGATCGTTGCTCCTCCCGATGAATCGTGGGAACCATCATTATTAACCACCTCATTGGTTTCACCACCAGGTCCTCCAACAAACACGGTATGTCCAGGAGTAGGTGTTATCCCATCTCTATCTTCATTCGGTATGTTGAGGGGCCCCGAATCATACAAACTCCCTCCGTCATGGTTCACTTGGAGGGTCTCTGAGGAGGAGTTAAGGTCGTTGTAACCCTCCAGAGCACTTCCCAAACTGTACCGGGTGAACTTTTCACTACTTCCGCTTTGATCTTTGAGATTGAGGATCTCGAAGAGCTTGTTGATGTCGTTTTCCGAACGGTACAGCCGGTCGTTTTGGTCCACACTTTTCCGTCGTTTTCGGATGTTATCCGACAAGGCAAGTTCTTGTTGAGTTTCCCGGTGAGTGTTGGAGTCCCCTAGAGCACCATCATAGAGGGAATTGTAGGGAGGATCAGTGCTCTGTATTGGGGGTGTCAGGGGCTGGATTCCTTCCTGAGACTGAACCTTCCCTGTAGCCCCTCCCTGAGGCAGGGTTGGGACCTTCCCTCCAAACAACTCCGGATCGTAATGATGGTGGAGTCCAGTCACGACGGATTCGATGGAGTCCTTGATCCGTTCTAACTCAAGGATCATGAAATCTGGATCAGTAGGTAGCAATACACGGTGAGACATGGGCCAGATTCATTGTCTCTCTCATCTAGCACGCTGAGATGAGGCGAAGGAGAGGTTCTAAACCTGACAACAACGCATGGGGTGCTGGGAAAAGGGGTGGGTGTTAGGGTGCTGGGGAAAAGGGGTGGGTGTTAGGGGTGCATCTGATTCTGGGAAGAGGGGGGAGATATTGCAGAAACGGACAACATTTTAACAAATGATCGAGAAGAGCAGGGAATTTTGTGCTTTTTGTTGGTCAAAAAAGAAAAAGGAAAACGGGAAGGCTATGAGCAGTTTTTGACACTGGGAGAACAATACGGATTGCAGAACGATGGAAAATAATATCGAAAAGAAAAACTGATTTAAAGACGCGAGAACTGTTAACAAGTTACTAGTATCAACGATATGAACGTCTGTTATTGATTGAGAATTGTGCTTGCTGATATAGCTGCCCACGTGCATTTATTAAAAATACTGCTGCGGTGGCCAAAACAATTAAACTTCACGAATCATAAGTTTTTAACAAAATCTTTATTTTATAAAAAATATTATATCTAACGGAAAGAGTACAATAATTAAAACCCGCGAGTATAGCTGAATAACATTTACGTATTATAACGCTGTTTTAGGCTCATGAGGTGTGTGTAATGTAAGGAAAAATGAAAAACTGGAGCTGTGAAAAGTAATTTGATAACTGGAGGAGTGGTGATAAGATTACAATATGTTAAATTCAGTGTGATATGTACAACCCACGCATATTTGAAATATGCATTGATATTTCTATGATATTTCTATTAAAATATATTTAAATCTCCCAGACTTAAAATGAAAATATATTTTACAGAGAGAGCATCATTAGGATTGTAAAATATATCATGGCGTCCTATTGGTCAGTTAATGAGACAAATGATAAGATCTGCGTGCTTTGGGGCTTTTAATTTTGGGAAATAACATTCGAGGATGGCTTTGATTTGTCAGTGGATGAGTTAGAATGTACACGCATCAAGATTCAATGCTCGATTGCATTAGTCAGCTGTATTATATGAAGCTCATTTTCTGCTAAAGAGAAAATTTTTTCTCGTGACTGATTGATTTTCATTTCACAAATCCATGACGAAGGTAGGCTCTCACTGAACTACCACCAAAACGAAGACCGTACAAATCTCTCTGGTTTCTGGATGTGTACTGATCTGTTGTAACTACTTTTAAATGGAGATCCTGAGATCACCATCTTCATCAGTAGTATATCGATAGAGAGACTATAATAATAGGTGAACTAGACTGTGTACAAGCTGATTCATATCCACATACCAAGTACCTAATATCCCCTCACATATTCAAACATATGTTATTATGTGTGTTTGTATCATTACATGGGGCTATCTGCAGCAAAATACGCAGTTCAGCATCATTAATTGACTACGTTATTCTAAGATAATGACGTCATTTTAACGGATTTTAACTTCTGAGTTGTCTCTGTTGACTACACGCTGCGTAATATCAGGCTCAGCTTGATACCACCTGGGAGAACTGTATTTCATAGTGTACTGAATATACTGCACGTGATTGGCTAGTTCCAAACTCAAGACGCAAGCTGATTGGTGAGTTGTGATTCTGGAGCTGTGCGATTGGTCAATGTTACCATGTCCCGTGGGAGTATTGATTAATAACGATAATTATAAGCAGAGATGCACCTACAAAACTTACAAGCATACAGAATTTTAATAAAATCTAATGCTGAGATATTCAAATACATACATAGTTAAACGCAACACAAAAGCAAATGACTCAGTTTAGCCGGTGAGAAATATAATTAAACTTTGGACCTTTTGGTTTTGTAACGTAATTGGCCACGGATCACGTGACAATATGAGTCATTCGAACCGTACATACTTGAGATTCCGAAACAGAAAGTTAATTTCAGGATCCTCAAGAACCTTGCTGCAACCTTGCAAAAATGGCGTCATAATAATGAGCGCATTTGTCATCTGGAGGATTTGTTTCCGTAGAGGTCAACATAGGACTTTAACTTCGCTTCACTCCGTAATATTTAATTATTTAAACCCGGATAAACCAACATCAGCAAGAACACGTTATTTACTCACATGAATCAAGGTAGAAACAGGACAGGACACGTTTTCTTAACGCCATAGACCCTCCAACACCACCAAAAACAAAGGTTTGATTTTTTGAAACAAAGGACCACAAAAAAACCTCAAAAACGCCACAAAGTACTCTTCAAGATTGACTTTAGGAAGGTATTTTGCGAGTATATCGAAGAGTAAAATCCTACAATAGCGAGAAGTTGAAATATATATTGCCCCCTCTCATTCTCCTCTCCAAGCATCTCAGCATCGTACTGCATTAGTCTATTTAAGGGAATATATTTGGTGGCTCCGTGCTACTTTTGACACCTACCTGTTAATATAAAACAACAACAACATCATATAGTTGTGTAGGAATGAGCGTGAAATGACATACAGAGGATCTCAACAAAATGGTATTTGGCGAACTTAATGACCAGCTCAGCCAGGAACACGTGATTGTGGTTTTAAATGGAAATGGAGAAATGGTTCTTCTAGGGACGAGCTACAAAACCTCAGAAGCAGAACAATATGGTGATCTAACATATGAAGCAACCATGAAGTCAGTGTGAAAACAAATGCAAAACTTCGTGGTCTCGCGCGCAACTCCTTTAAACTGCTCAAAATTCAAGTCCGAAATGTACAAGAAATCCCTCAGAACGAAACTCAAGTACCATGAGTAGGAATGGTGACATCAAGAAGGCTCATAAGCATAAAATTAGGCTAGATGAAAGAGGTAGATCTGAAATAAAGGGCTGCTATACAACTTGTTCACAAAACGCTGGAGCAATCCTGCAAAGCACACTGGCAACTACTGCTGTGCTGTGAATAAATTACACGGCTGATTATACACAGCACTCAGCACAGCAACATCTGTCTTCAGAGTGCGGGTAAGCAGATTAACATCAGCAATTGTATACTTTAATCTATGATAATGACGTCACTCACTAAGACTTACTATGAGAGAACAGATTAATTAACGCAGTAGTAACACCGAATATCACAGAGGATTGATCAAGCATGCTATAAATCATCTGCTGCTCGTATAAGGTTTATGTGCACGAAATAAAAAGGAACATGACGTCATTATCATGGTTTAGAGTGGTGCGTTGATGACGTTAAACAACCTATATTCCTCAATGGCAACCTCTGATGCCTGCATTAAATCTGCTCGTGTATTAATATGCATGATATGCATTATTAAACAGCGGAACCCATCACAGGAAGCTAGCTCACTCAGGAAATGAGAAACATGCTATGGTTGCTATGGTTTCAAGCTTTCACAGGTGCAATAAGAAATAACTGATCAACAAAACAATGAGAGTAAATAACAAGCCCCATTTACTTGGCAAGCAAATTAAGTGAAGAAGCACAGTGAATGCAAATTGAGAAATGAGCTGAGGTTATCATAAGACCAATCGGAAGTTTATGACTCAGTGACTGTTTTAACGCTCTATATCACGTTGAAAATAGCATTTAAAATGTGTTTGTACGAGGTGATAAGCGGAGTCTAACACATGACAAATGTATGATCTCATATCAACGGAATAATAATAATATCACTAAACTACAAAATAATTGGAAGCTATCAATAGACTATTCACTATTCATAGATAATCAGCACTGAAAACCATCATCCGTTAGAAAATACATGATTTCCATGATATAATGCAGCAATCGAAAGGCAGTCAGTTCGAAGCTAACAAAACACCATTTTAAACCATGATAATGAAGTCAATCCTGCAAAACATCCTTCACGAATGCCTCTTTGTATTACCTGGTGTCATTGCGGACATCGGAGGCGTCGAAGAGACTAAAACAGGGCACATGACAGCCCCATACTACAATAACGACTCCAAATCCATGAATCGCTGTGAAACTGCCTTGTGCGGCTCGGTAGGTTTCAGCAAGGTCCTAAGAGTGAGATTTATTACATGTCCCTACAAGGCGTTGCCAGAGTGCCTGAGGAAGTAAACACTGACTGCTTGGCAATGTTCCATATCCTGAAGTCATTAATCATGCTCACTCTTGCAAATGAACTTCAGGGTGAGCTCTGATTAATGAAAATACCCTGTGAAGGCCGCATGGCATACTCTGAAGTCTTAACACTTGATAACACTTTAACCGAGATTTGCGTCCTCAAATGGAGAAAAAAGACTGACCGAATCCTTCTGCTGAGTCATAGGAAGATAAAAAGGAATTGCTTCTGATTTTCTGCCTACAGTGAAGTTCATTAGCAAGATAAAGAAAGTTATCATTCCAAGCTAAGATAAAACCAGACTTGAAGATCAGCTCAAAAACGCAACGAATATATATGTTCTTGGTGGATGTAATAAACCATTAAGCGAGGGTTTTCAGCTCTCTAAACCGTTCCAAGATAATGACTGCCTTGGAGACACCCTGACATATATCCCACGCACCAAAAATAGGCGGTGTGACGTCGTCAACTCACTACATTGCGCTATGACAATGACGTTATTTTAACCGCCTATTTCTAGTGTGCGGCATATTAGCTAGTAACTGCTTATTCTGCGGGATCTCATGTATAAACTCCGGTGAAATTGGAAACATGAAGGAAATAAGACAGTTTAATAAGCCGTCAAAACGGAACCAAGAAATTCTAACTCATAAGACGTAGTCTACCGGGAAACGCCCAGGAAAAGTAACAACATTGCTTCATTGTGACTGGTAGTTCACACATGGACAGACTGGAAGAGTGGAAAACTGGCATTTAATTGAAGGAAACTTTTTACAGACTAATTTCCCAACTTCTAAGAGCTGTTTGTGCGTTTCCAAGTACTGAGCCAAACTGTGTCAAGTTTTGACCAAAATGTGTTAGGTTAGCTTGTACAGACAGCTTAATAAACTTCCGAGCGCAAACTATCACAACTACGTAGTCTGAATTCTCCCATTTGCGAGTGACAATAAGATTCTACATGGCTGAGAGTACAGACAACCGGTGAGTTAACAACAACAGAAAGTTTCAAAGGTTCAGCGTGTTTGGTAAGAAAGAGCGCGTGATTCTTTGGGACACAGTCTGAGAGACACAATCAAAAGTTCAGAGTGAGGAGTAAGTGATTGAAAGTACGTCATTATCATGGTTTAAAGAGATAATTTGATGACAGAGTCTCGCCTTTTACTCAGCATTTTAAAGAGTTAAAATCATTTAATAGTAGTACGTAGGTTGGTTTCTAGGGGAGATTAAAAGGTCCATTATGGGAAATATTATGAGGATAATGGGTTGAAATCTTCACATTATCTGAGATGTGAAAATGAAGCATGTTCGCACACTGGTGTCCCAAGTTAAGATCCCTTATTGGACCTTTTAAATTGCATGGTCTCATTAAATCGGGTGGGGTAATCTCAATCGAAAGAGAAGAGTACAACAAAATATCATGATAGAATCTATAATTGATTGAATAACATTGAAAAAGAGGGCGTGCGGTATATGGCTAATCAACAGAAAATATAAGTGAAACATAACAAAGGGACAAGTTTCAAATATATAAATTCTACGGCTACTCTCGATTTCTAATTTCTAATTCTTCAGCTACTTTCTAATTCTGGAGCATGAAGCCAAAAACAGAAGGTGTGGCTGACAGCGTTTCCTGGGCATAACAAACACAGATGGTGGTAATGTTAATCAAGAAAGTACCAACTGTTGTTAAAACCATGTCAAATTCATAATGGAGTACCAATGGTACCACCATGCTGTTAAACCATACCACCATGGTGGCTCGCGCGTCAATATATAACAATGTGCCCTCGAGGGAAATATGTGGTTGTGATGACGTCATTATCATAGCGCAATATAGTAAGTTAATGACGTCACACCACCTATTTTAAGCGTGGGAGTTTAGAGGTTACAGTTTAATTACACAATTACATCATACAGCACCATATATTATCTTGATTATAATTGGGCCTTTATCAAGGTTCAAAAGAATGCATATATGTATCGTTTGAGCTGCATGTATTGAGTATTCGGCAGCTAAAATCATGACGTAATTATCATAGTTTTGCATGGTGAGTTGATGACATTATTATTTGTATTTTTGCACGCTGTAAATATAACAATGGGTTTTAGGGACGCTTAACAGGTGCTATAATTGCTGTCTGGTCCTCGGGAGCATTCTTTGGAAACTGTACATAGCAGTTTCACGAAACAGCATCTCTTATGGTTCCACATGTCCGTATGGCTCGCGAGTGAAAGATTACGGAAAATTAATTGTGATTTTGAGATAAGAACAGGAATTCGGGGGTGACGAGACTTAAGACTTCCGGAAAAGTACCGACCAGATTCGCACAAAAAATGCTATTTCAGTTACTAGGGAAACGTTTTAAGATAGTGTATTGTATGTTGTGAATACACTTCATTTTTTAATTAAGTGATTACAACAAACATGTAACAGATAAAATGGATTGTACGGCCTCTTAGAATGTAGAAGCATGGAAAGACGGGGGAGGATCCTTATTGAGAGCTGTTACAAGGTTGGTAACTGCTGTGTTAATCCTGAATTTAGAATTATCTAAATATTTGAAGTACTCATAATACGTGGTCAGTAGAGGAAACTTGAAGATTAATGCTTACATTTGAAGGACTAGCTTTTTAATGAAAATATCGAAAAAATCTCAGTTAAAATGACAAGGGTTGAAAATTTTGAATGATATACGGAAAATTATGAATATCATGTAACAATCGTCGTCCTTTCTCCTTTTCTCTCCAACCAAAGCAGAAAGAAAAGTAAACAAAAGATAATGGCAGAAAATGCAATTACATAACCATTCATACTCCTCTACGGGGACATATCTATGATAACCATATGATAAGGCAAGAATGCTCGAATTCCATTCTCTCACAGCCGACAAAAGCATTATTTATCAACAACGACTACAAAATATAAAATTTGACACTGAATTACGCTGAACATTTATCATTATGTTATTCTCAGCAGTGTATACTGGTGTCGTGTTTGTTTTCCAAATTATCCATTATTATACGTAATTATTTTCCACACAAACTATAATTCTAAACCGTGTGTTTTGACGTATTGGATGTCAAAACACCAAATCAGGGTTTGAACGGAAAGTGGAAGTTTAGGCCCGGTGCGAATTTAAGTTATTGCAAGGCATCAATTTTAATTCAAGAATCAAAACTCAAATTATTGCAGAAATTGACCCGCTTTACAGAAATTATAAAGCCCTCTATTTAAAATGACACTGTGCAGTTAAAGGATTTAAAATATAATGGGCATAATTGATGGGGTTGAACAGTGCAACTATATGCTGCACACAAAAATATTGGTGGTTAAACGTCATCAACTCTCTACATTGTGCTCAGATAATGACGTCTATTTCTCGTGTAGGTATAATATAATACCGAAAAGTAGAGTAATAGGACTACTAAACAGGACTGCTAAAAGTAGGTGTAAAGTTTAAAGTTTCGCGGACCTAGTAGCCTGGGGATCTCAAAAGGGGGTGACATTGACTGTTTACCTTATATGGCATAATAGCTCTGGGCAAGCAGTCTCTGCCAAGCATTATATTTAACGAGTTAACGATGCCAGAATAGTTGGATATTTATACTGTCCTAATGTTCACTTTAAGTACTATAATTGTATCCTGACATCGCCCTGAACAAGCTTCTAGGGGAGGGAACAACCCTGAAATCCTGCAATAATGTGAACATGGAGCCTTGGTATTTCTGGTTCAGATATTAAGTCAGAGTTCAAATCAGCAGGATAAAATTCAAATAAACCTAAGGCTAAATGGAAGAAAATAATAATGTATTTAGAAAAAGAGGCATACGCACCAGAATTAAAGTATCGAATTTATCTATGCATTATCAAACAGTATGAATATGATAATGGAGATAAAATCGTGTTGAAATTAGAGTACAAATCAAAAATTGACATAAGTTGATGGGCTAAATATTTAAACATAAACAATTTTGAAAGGAAGGCTATCAAATATTCAGTCTGGCCAAAAATCTCTCTTATTTAAACTTAACAATACTGAAAATAAATCTTTAAATAACACGAAATTTCATGACTTTCGAATTCTTATCAAGTTTAATTCTAAGTTTAAACCTTTTACCCTTCACAATTCCCACGAGGTAAAATCAACCAATGAAATCTTCCGATTTCTACTCACGTGACGCCAGAATTAACCAATGAACGACAAGAATCCATGTCACGTGACATGCGAGTGACTCTGAATTCAACCGTAACATGAGTAGCAGAGATATCAATCTCCGATATGAAATTATAACGTAAACAATTCACCATTCTAAGCTATGATAATGACGTCACTATCAAAGGACTATATATTGGACACAAACAAGAATAAAATTGACTAGAGATATTACGAGTCTACGTTGTGATTAGAAATCATGTCATCGAGTTGACTTTCAAGTGAATGTTAACAATGTGTTTCAGATTATGAAATGTTAAATAGCATTTGACACCATATTATCATACCATGTAAAATGACATTTTTAACGAGCTTATCATAATCTAAATCAGTGTTAACTACTTCATTTTAAAACAGACAGAAAGTTAAACTGAAAGATTTCAAATAAGGGTCCAAAACGTGATGATTCAAGGTAAAATATTAAAGGACGAGTAAAGCGAAGAAATTTTGTTCAAATATCGTTCTGAGACATTGTACACAGAATCTAGGGCAATTCTCTAATGTAATCGTTAAAAAAGGAAGATTCTACCACACCCACAAGACGAGATATTCCCTTCCATATATTTATCATACATAACATGCAGTTGATGTCGAAATCTGGTCCCCTTCCTATCCACGCGACCTTGCATGTTATGTACTTTGCATGTTATTTATCTTGCGTTTTGGTATAATTATCCATCCCATATGAGTGGTTAAACACTGTTTTGTTTCGTCTAGTGGAATTCTCTATTGTCTCAGTCAATAAAAGAAACCAAAAATCTATCTAATTAATAATCGAGGCGTGAAAGAATCAATCAAACCGTCAAAAACAGTGCAATATATACTGTGTTTACATAGTGAACTCAGGGTGTAATTTGATACTGGGGACCATACTGCATCATATTTTGCGCCTAGAATTGCTCTTTGATTTAGCTATAGCGTGCGGTAGGAAGTGAATAGAAACATCGGACTTTGACTAAAGTGCTTTTAATTATGATACCTATCATAATATGAATTTTTTAATATACCTTAAATTTCGCTTTACTCGTCCTTTAAATATATATGCAAACTCTACATTCATGAGTTAAATAACATCAAATATTTCATTTTCTAATGCGTGTATAATCTATCATAAGTTATACAACTTGGCTAAACAAGGCACATGAAAAAGAGGGGTTCATCGTCATCAAATCACTACATTTCGCTATGATAATGACGTCATCTTATGACCACCTATTGAGCCAGTTTGCATTTAATCAGAGCCATCGCTGCTCACACAGTTAGAGACTCTAGTCAGGGCAAATATTATTAAGCCGGAAACTACAGGAAGTAGCTAAATCTAGTCGTGGGAAGGAAAGGAAGGAAGTACAGACAGTGCTGGAAGAGTTGCGACTAAAGTATGTAATTTCAGCAGTTGACAGCAGTTTGTAGGAAAATGACAAACTGCCGCGAAAGAGTTCAACCTTGCAATAGATTTCGTGGTTCATCAATCTATGGAATCAGAAGTAGCGATGAATGAGCTGAAAGTATCGGGTTGATTCATTCAGAAATGGAAATATTGAAATGTATCGATCGAATAAACCCATAAAAACGATAATCGCCATCACCCAACTGAAAGTGTAGTTGAAATCACTACAATATTCACAGGCCATTACACCCACCACTATACATCCCTGGCACCCCAGCAATTAGTGTACCAAATCGGGTGGAAGTTGAACTCGGAACACCATTGGGGGATCACGCGGACCAATCAGGAACGGGAACGGGCTGGCTACCGACCAATCATGATCGAGTGCGGGGTCCCGCCTGACCAATAAAAACGCCCGGGAAGCATTTAGCTCCAGGAGGAAAGGCAATATATACCAAACCATCCACACGCAGAAATAGGCGGTTTTCAACGTCATCAACTTACTTCATTGTGCTATGATAATGACGTCATCTTATGACCCTAACCTACCCTGCGCGCATATTAAACTTCACATTCATATAACTGTCACCAAGCAGAGAATAGGCGATATGGCGCGTCATCAATACACGAGGTTTAAACCATTTGAAGACATCACTCGTGTATATTGTTCTGGAGCGACTTTTATATATTACAAGTTTAGCATATAAATTAGCCAACATATTGGGAAGTACTATGATATATGGTTGGCTGGTACTCAGTATATGGACTTTATCATGGACCTATCATGGAACTCAGTAATCAGTAAACCAGTTACTCGGTACACCAGTTAGTACCAGGGCAATGGAGGAGAGGTTGGTTAGTAAGACATAACCTTTGAGAGTGACGTCATTATCATGGTTTAGAGTGGTGCTTTTCTGACACATCTATTAGTACACTGCTTTTGCTCGAATAGAGCTAATGGTTATAGGATTGGGGCCTGGAGGACCCAAGGAGATCATTATACATACAAATATGCTAATAATGACCTGCGAGTTATAATGGGGGGTAAATCACCATGATACAACAAATGCTTGCTCAAGTAAATTGGGGTAAAACCTCCAAAAATACTAGCCAGGGTAAAACTGGAAGCTTTCTCGTGATTGAATGACTGGCACTGAATAGTATTAACCAGGTTTCAAAAACTAAAATTTTCACATGACAACATTACAAATACCCGAGTTTGCACACCAAGTATAGTTGACGAAGAACAACATAAATTCTAGTAATAATAAATAACTAAATACACAAAGTAATGAGCCGGTATGTGTGGTTGTGTTGGTTATAGCTGGTGTTCAGTGTGTATACTAATGACTTTTTCATCAGCGTCTATATAATCCATTAGAAAACTGTCTGATCAGGTCCATTACCATATATTGGTTTAGACCCTCGCCCTTCAGGGTGCGGGTCAAAATCGGATACATCCCTAGGGTTATAACGCCCTAAGAAGGTATCCCAAAATGGATTCAGCAATTGCAGATCTATGGTGATCAGAATTTTGTGTATACTAATGTGCTTACACTGAACAATGTTAAGAAGAACTATAACGGAACTATTTAGAACTTTTAGCAAATTGGTTTGATTGAGTTAAACACGATTGAGAGTGATGTCATTGTCATGGTTTTTAGAATGGGGAATTAATGACATCTAACCGACAGGGAAAATTTGCTTCGTATTGCTGTTGAGATTTTGTGAGCCTTTTGAACTACAGTCCGATTATTGGTACCCTCAGTTTTGTTGATACCAATCTTTAATTTTGTCGCAACTTATGAAGCATTAAATTAACACAAAATCAAAGTAAGGAAAGAGCTTAAAATAAACCAAATTACAAGCTTTTCGACAAATTACAACATTTTTCACAGCAGGTTTAATCTAAGATAATGAAAGCCTAATTATAATATGCAAGAAACTTACGAAAGAAAATGACCTGATTCCGGCCGAAGACTCAAGATAAGAAAGAAGAACAAGCAAAATGCGGAATCAGTCGCACATATTCCACATCTCAGCGCGACTTCAGGACTGAGTTTATATAATGAGCTCAATATGTATTTAATTTGAAGCCCACATTTAAAATGGCAGCTGAGCGTGTGAGGGCATATATAAATTGCGGTTCATTAACATTCCCACAGTAATGAATTATGATGAAATATTCTGTTTTAGGGCGCTAGGGCGTGTTCAGACAATGGCGGTGAGACTGGAGCAGTAATTATGATTTTGAGAGGAAAATGGAATAAATCAAATGTCATATTTTCCTCGCATGCCGCCAGGTATCAAATGCAATTACGAGCAATTTCACGGTTATAATGGGTTCAAAGCTAATAATAATCCCCATTACCGTATAAAGCCTAAACTACCACTACATTTAGCTTTAAAGCTAAAGTTTGACCTCTGAACTGTTTATAAAACACGATAAAATTGAAGATATTACAGTATCTTTGTATCAAAACGTTCATCGGTGTCTATTATCATACATAGACACAGACAGTAGAAACTTGCTTGATCGGGTTCATATTGGATTATAGACCCTCGCCCTTTGGGCTGCGGGTCTAAACCGGATACATCCCTCGGGCTGCGTCCTCGATAAGTATCCCAAAATGAACCCAACACGAGCAGGTCTTTGCAAATCCAGAAATAAAAGCACAAGGAGAGACCATAAATCACAAAACAACAGCCCGCGTGTGATGTAATTCGGATATTTAGGACGTTTTGGGGTAGAGAAGCGTGACCCCTAACTCCTGCGATCTAAATTCTAAAGGAGCAGAGCATTATAAGGGGAAGAGGAGTGCTAGAAAAGAGGGGATTGAATTTATAGATAATCGGAGGCTGCCTACATCAAAATATATTATATATTCGCATTGAATGCAGACATTATGAAGAATAAAAAGAGCTCAGATTGTTCTCTATGTTGCTCAAGCCTCAAGAAAAACCCCCCAATCATCCTGTATAAGGGGGTTGATGAAGCAATGATTTCTATATAGAGAGGTTTATTGTTGTCATTTAAGTACCCATTTAATTAACTATTATTCCAGGGTTTTTGCTGCTGGCAGGGCTTGATCATAATTCCAGTACTTATTCAAAATAAACATAATGATCTGAGTTATCCAATTAAAACATCAGATTGAAAGGAGGAAAATTCAGGTTTTCAGTTCTTTTTAAACCGGAAAGGCATCCAAGACTAAAACGAGAGTGCACTCTATTTTTAGGAATAAGCCAGTAAAAACAGCACTACAACAACGGTAGGTATGTGGTCAGTAAAAATAATACTATTGTACTCAGATCATGGTACATTTCCACCTTCCTTCTGGTATCTCCCATCTTCGATGAGGTGGTATGTATTGGAATGCTCGAGATTCAGAACTAAAGATAGATTGGTCATATGACTATATGTTAACCTCAGAACTAAAGACTACCGATATGATCCTCGCAGTACTGAACATTGGTAATATGCGATCCCCTCGGGACTGAAAATTGGGGATAGGTTCCTCTGGCAGCTCGAAGAGCAGTCAGCGTACCTGAATCAAAACTTTAAGACAAAAATTACTCTCGGAGGGGTACGCAGGACTTCTCAGTTGCTCTCGATACATAATTTCTTAATCAATAAATAATACGGGAATTTCTGCAGCCATGCTACATATGAATACTAAAAAGTTAATAAAATAAATAAAATAATAAATCCCGACAATTCCAAGACACATAACAAGAATTTAATTCCATAATACGCCCAAAGAATGAGCTAGGGTAATTAGATAATAAACATTTGAATAGAATGATAATATGAAAATAAAGAGGCGATATAAAACATTTATAAGTTGTGAATATAATTATTATTAAGTCGGAGGGTACCATATATTCATTAATCATTATTTTGAAAAGTTACTAAGTAACGATTGATTGATTCACATTCCGCATTTCATTCAAACTGGTCCTTAGTCTAATCGGAAATTACTGAATTTCGGGCTCGTAATGCAATAAAAGGTAACTCAACCTCAACGACTGCAATCGCGGACAGCCACTAAAAATCGTTGAAGAGCAGCAATATATTCGTTTCTCTCTGCGCGCAGCGGTGAAAATAAACTCAAAATTAACTGAAAAAGGATAATCCCACTCGATATTCAGCCCCGCAAGTTTCAGCATTGAGGAGAAAATGTGAATACATAATGACGGAGTAGGCAGTAAATTATCCGATTAGAGGCCACCTGGCGCCCTCACATAGAGTACTTCACGCAGGAAAATATTTGGCTGCAGGAGCTCCATAAAATAAATATCTCTCAACATACTGCAGCCCCTCTGTCATGTGACTTAGTAACGAAGTTTCGCAATGTCACGTGATATAGGATAAATTTTGTGTGCTGATAAATGGACTTCTCTAATTGTCCAAAGACTAATTGCTCGATGGTTATTATTGCACATATCAGGACGCTAAACCATAATTATGCAAAATATCGCATACAAATAGTGAGTCGCAGTTGGATTGAATCGATAAAGAGACGACCCATCATGTGATTATTCAAATTATCATTTCAAAGATATGATCGGAAATAGTATGTCTCGAGAGGGAGGCAACAAAGCAACCCCCTTCTGGAACCAATCAAAAAGCAACAAAACACCAGGAGCAGCGACGATATAATAGCAACATTATTTGATATGATATTGAACAATGATGCCTTCAGATTGAGGCTAGACGCATTGAAGGCTTTATATCCTATTGCTACTTAGGTGATTGCATATACCACACAGCTTACCCAAAGCAAACCATGGCTCGACCAATGAGCGTGCAGCATAATACAAATCCTGATCACTGATTCGTCAAAAACAACGCGATGGAGGTATTAGGTACCCATGCCGTCAATACATAATAGCAGGTGGGATGGATATCATACGTCAATCAGCAATTTGACACTCGAACAGAAACAAAAAGCAGGGACTCTGAGAGGCAGCTCCACGTCATCAAATTGCCATTCTAAGCCATGATAATAACATCACTGTACCTTCCTATATAATCACCCTATAACACCCTCAACACCACCCACTGTAGCGACAGAGGCTGATCTCAGAGTCGAATCCCGACAGAATATTTTTCACTGGGGTAGAAGCAGCAGCAGCTCCTGCTTTAACTTCTTATACCAAATATGGAATAATCGAGGTTTGAACTGCAGTGCGAACCATGCATTAATTTAACGAAAATGTGAGAAAAGGTCAAAGAGAAGAATTGTTTTTTGAATGAACGAAACAATGAATATGCATTGTTTCAATTATTATTCAAAAAGCACTTTATTGAAGAAGCAGCACTCAAACTCAACGCATTATGTGCAAAGAAATTATAGTCAGACAGTTAAAAACATCTCGGCTCGAGAATTCAGAACAAGAAAAAGTAAAACTGTGAGAAGTGTAGAATATACCGTGCCCTAAAAAGTAAACACCCGGTATTATTAAATTCGAGCAGATTGCACCCAGCAGTACTAATATTTGCCCTGAAGGGTGACCTACACCGACATAAAACGTGACAAAGTACCCTGTTCGAGGAGGGGAACAATGAAAATTCGATACTTACTTCAGTTGTAACGACGGCACAAGTCAGGGGAATAGAAGTGTCGCGAGTGGAAAATAGGCGTTTCGGAAAAACGTCGTTTTCAGGACTTAAAGTGGTTCAATTTATGCCAACTCACCGCCTATTTTGGCTTAAAAACGACTGTTTTTACGTACCCGATCAGCGTCAAGAAGGGGAAATGAGTATGATTTGAATTCACCAGCTGCCAAAAACACAGGTGGTCGTGCAATGACAATACCAGAGTGGCACTGTCCCAGAACTCTGACAAGGTCATTAACCCATACAAGGGCAACGAAAGGAAGTTGACATGAGGCAGGGCGGGATGGCGTTTTATGTCTCGCGTTGTATATTGGGTCAATATTGGGTCCCCCTGGTTACTTTAGGGAGGGGTATAGATATCTGCATACTAAATTGAATTAGAAGGGTCAAGAAGGGACAAGGATGGATGAAGGCTGGCGAAACTACCATTGGTTTATGCAAATGATGAAGTAAATCTCAAGGAGGAGTTTCTCAACGCCCAACTTTTACCAATCTTTATACTTTCATGACTATGCATAACGTTACTATACAAAAACGGTCTGATATCAAATGCAATGGAAGTGATGAGATTCGGCATTTCTTCTATACAATTCTAACAATTCTAGCGTACCCTGGCTGTGCAGATGACGTAGTTTAGATTAATTTCACAGAGAATTGCGGAATTTTTACGTCATAATGACAAAAATGAGAGATAAACGGACATTACAAAACAGTTTCAAGAACCGCGTACATGGTAATGGATTAAGCCTTCGATATCGACAAAAAGTATCAAATAAAATGTATCAAATAGTATGAACCAATCGCTGTACTTCCACGAGAGTTCTAGCAAAAATTAATCTGATTTAACGTTATCGGATACCCAAAATTCAACCAGATACTGGAATTTAACCAGATACGCACTGTTGGTAATGAAATTACGGTGATAACCGAAGCTGATGCTGAGGTAAGCAAAGCACAGTGTACACTGTGGAACTGCCTTTACTTACGACCAGTGATAAACATCACATACCCATGGGTTTATTTTACATTTACCAATCAGTAAGCGCACGCGCTGAATGGTCGATGTCTTGAAAATTGCAGGATTCCATGGGTAAGCTAAAATGCCGTTGATACTATTTCAATGATCATTAATTTAAAATGAAGTTAACGAGCTACGAAGAGACAGTTAAACTTGACAGTATACGTGATATTTGAAATAGTCAATGTGATATGTAGCGTAGTCGACAGATGCTTAGCAACAGCTACTTGAGCGTCATATATGATGTTATTATCATAGCTCAAAGTGATAAGTTGATTAAGTTATACTGGCTATTTTTGCGAGTGAGTTTGATTTGGGATGTAATTTGGCAGGGATAATTAATGTTGAGTGTTGACTATAAATCACGATAATCAGGGGAGTGATTACCAATTATACACTTGATAATTAGTCTGACGCTGCAGCTCACAGACTGACAGGGAAATACGTGTGAAATGAGTCATTTTGAAATCATTATCTGATTTATCAAGGATTAAACCGATTCGTCTGCCCATTTTTATTGCAATGCTAAAAATAAGTCAAGAACATAAATCCAAAATGGGACATTCGGGACCAAATGAAAGTCCCATTTGGAAGTAATCTGAAAATATACGCTTGCTCCACGTTCATAACATTGATTTCAATTCGAGTTATTACTGTGATAAAAAACGGAGCTTGACAAAAATGTGGTAAAAATCATAGAACATCGAAAGAGGTCTGACACACTGACTATTCAAATTGAACCATGGATGAAAAGTAACAAAGCGTGATTCCAAACATTGATATTATGATGCATATTGTCAGCAAGATATCTGAAACAAAGTCAAAGAAGGATATAATATCACAGACAATACTATAGGAAGGATCATCATGTTATCATCGGCAACTCATGAAAGCAAGAAGACAAGGGAGGATCATCGACAACTCAGCAACAAGCAAATAGCGATAGACACACATGACTCTCCTGAGATCAAGTAGTTTGATGGCATGGTAGATTAATTAAAACATCAAATCTATTTTATATATTACATGATGATGCTCTCTCCATCCGAGCATGTCAAATAATCTGTCTGCATCTAAAGTATATAATATTCGCTTCTTGTCAAAAGACAAAAAGTGGGAAGGTCATCGGAAGTTGCAAAATTATGTAAGAGTTGATATATAATTACAATGTAACATTAAAATGTCCAACCCGCATTATATAATTCACTGCAATACCTACGCATTATATTATTCAATGCATTAATATATGATTTGCAGATGGTTCAAAAGATGACAAGCAAGGAAATTATAAGGGTGGAGCGAATAACGATTATTTAAGAAATTATAATTCACTTTCTTGATCGAAAACGTGCTTTTATACTGCTCAAGAGCTGTTGAATTCCATGAAAATTGCTTATGGAGCAAATCAAATGCCAGAGAACAAAATAATAATCGTATTGCTATATCTGCTCGGCCGTATGGTGTCTGCACGTCAATTGATGTATGCAAAGAGTAATTCATAACCAACTGAGAAGCTGGAAATGGCTAGATTGGATCCCACGCTAGATAGTACATCAATCAAGAAATGGAAATGGCTAAATTAAACCCGTCGTTGGACTTCACTCTACGTAATCAATCAAATGAGTTTTAGACGTTGAGTGTACTGTATGGTGTACCTGTACACTCAACGTAGCCAATCAAACGAGCTAGTTTTCCATGGGCAACACACAAATGTAGCGGTTACTAATGGTGATTGAAGGGTGGAGGCCAGGGCCTCATACTCTCATCGTATAACCACTTAATCACGTGACTTACACAGCGTAGAGATTGCGTTTAAGTCACGTGACCGTATCATACACACTCGAGTGCATCTAATCATGCATGTAGCGGAGTCTAACGAATGTACATTCGTGCCCCCTGATGTGCGTGAAAATGGTGCACACTGGAGCACGTAGGTCGTGCGCAAAGAGTGAGCGGTTTTTGGTCAGCGTCTAATCATTTTAAGTCATGATTATGACGTCACTCCAACCGCCTATTGTTGACGAGCGACCCCCACTACGTACTATTCAAATGCATTTTATTAACAGATTAAATTGCTTTTAGTATGCTACATCGTAGGTGTGAAATCGGGCGTGTAGCAGAGAAAAGGTGGCATTTTCTTCTTCTCAGAAGACCTCAGGATCAGGAACAAATGGCACGGAACGAGAAAGAAGGAATAATCCAATGGACTATTACAATTGGACTACTCAAAGAGTTTATGTTCTTTGATTTCAGCCCAATAAGCTGCATTGGTGTTAATCCGTTGAGGGGCTGGATTTAACAGTGCATTGAAAGATTTATCGCAAATTTGACACCTCTGATCTCGATCGACTAACAAAATGTGTCAAATCTTAAAAAATAATTGGGGATTCCACTTACCGTTGTATTCAGGCGGCGATGTGAGCCCAGTTAACTGGGAGCTAGTTAACTGGTTACGAGATAAACTGGCACCCGGCTGTCGCATCATAGCCCCATCAGAGTGCGTCCTGTCACGTGGGTCGCATGGAAACAGCTGGTCACGTGATACAAAGCGCGCGTCACGCGCGGGCACGTGCTGCGCGTCACGAGGTTGCACGTGCCGCATATCACGCGGTGGGAGGAGCCGTGTGTCGCGTGATAGGGAGTTCAGACGGGAGATTTCCTCGTCAGGGTTTGGCGGGCTGAAATGAAGAGTTTGTTAAATTGGGAGCGATCGTAAGTTTTCAAATGATCAATTGGGTAAAACTGGAATTCAACGTAGTGAAATCATGAGTAAAATGAAATAACATTAATTCACATCAAGTCAGACTCCAAATATTACTCTGATATGCCACGCACTGCCGATAAGCCGCATCGTAGTCCGCATGATGGTGGTGGTTATCATGCTCCTGACTCCCTCCGAACCCATTCTCCCGCGTATACTTGCTGAATGCTGACGGTTTGTACTCTCCAGCACCGCCTGAAGTAGTGATAGATATAGGAATAGCTCTTGAGCAGGGATAAGGGATATAAAGAAAAACGTGAGTTTTAAATCAAGGTAATTAATCAATTGATCTTTTGATTCTTGATCAGCACTTTTAATAACTTCCCACTTCACCTTTGATTCTCAAATTATTTGCGATCAAAAGTATAAAACTCAGCTCCTCTCAACATAGATCCTCCGATATCTGCTCCTGACACTGCTGCAGCACCGTTAGTAAACTGCCCGCTAGGATGATGACTAGTGCTGTTGTCGGGGATGAAGTTACTGTCTGTAGTGCCGTACGCGATACTGAAGAGGGATTATTTGAGCTGATAGGAGATATTTGAGCTGATATATGTTTTAACTCAAATTAATTATAGCACGGATGATAATAATGAGTAAATATAATGATACTGATAGAGAGCTCTTTGTTCTTATGAGGTGGAGTAAATAAATTCGTCCCTATCAACAGCATTCAGCAATATCGTCTTCAAGGGGCTTCAAATCATTCGGAAAAATAAAATGAAAGTGAAACCATCAGTACATGCTGTTTCAATCGACAATCAATCAGAAAAACAACTGAAAGTGAAGCTCTCCTTACTTGCTGTCTGCGGAGTACTTGTTGTCTGCAGCAGGGTTGAAGAGCTGGGGAGGAGAGGTGGGTGTGGTGGAGGAGAACTTGGAGGGAAGTAATCCAGGTCGGGTGTTCTGATGGACGAGGAGTAGCTGGGCGGCTGCGAACCTGAGGATATGGAGGGGGTCACGGGAAATGCAATTTAAGAGTGAATTAGGGAATTTGAGGGAATGATGAGTATTGAGAAACATAAAAAATACCTTCTTCCAAATGAACGAAATGGAACTCAAAACCTTGGAGGAACTCTCCACTTGTCTCAATCAAGTGTAATAATACTCACTGGGTAGTCCAGTGTCATTGCTGGCAGTCTCCAACTTGCTATGCTCGTCAGGGAGGCCTGGCATCATGGGAGGGGACGCAGGTGGGGAATCACTGAAAAAAGAGGAGTTAAGATTTTATCAGTAGTTATCACTTTTCATATCAATTTTTGAGACAATGAGGTGTTCGGTGTGCGAATAACGACCATTGATTGATGTATTATGGCAGACAGGGATCGCAAAAATGGGTGAACATGCGATGTAATTGTGAACCGTGAACGATCAGCCACTACTCTATGGAAAAATAAACCATAATAGAGAAAAATTCGATTGAACGTTCTGTCGATTATATTCCTTAATAATGGATTTGCTATTCTACAAGCACCAAATCTGTCCATGAACAAATGTATGTATGTATGGTCATTTGGCTTTTTCATTTAAACATTTCGGTGTGATTTTTTTCAAGAATCACGAGAAATAATAATCACCTAGTAATGTTGGGCACGTAAGGGATTTCTGCAGTTTCGAATATGTCGGAGAGGGTATTGATGGCCCGGACCCCCAGCCCGGGCTTTCTCATGATGACTGGTGAGCGAGAATTGAAAAGGAGAAGAAGGAAATGGCACAGATACAGCAATTTAAATGTTACGATAAAAAACAAGAATATGAAAGATTTTGCATTCTTGCGTAAATATATACAACCAGAAAGCCATTAATTACGGGAAAGCTTCCAATGGAATTTAATATAAGAAGGGTAGTAAACAAAGAAGCAACGTTTCAGAGAAAAACTTTCACGTTTTTAATAAAAAGCTCAAATCATGAGTGAAATATTAACAAAAAGTGAGCATGGAATGTGCAGTCCTACCTAGTACTGTGATGTAAATATTGATCTCAGGAATTTCTATATTCTCAGCAGATCATTTAAGTGGTTGAACTAAACGTTTCATATGGATTTTTATTGGAAGTTGATGAGGTCCATCCTGGCTAATGAGACTAATTTTACCAGTGACTGAGCCACATTAGACGGGTAATTTCAAAGTTTAAACTTCATATCTCAATGGCCATAGAAATTTCATGATATTTTAATGAAAATTCCAAAGAAGGAAATTTGGCAATCGGTTCAAAGAAAATCAGATTGTCTACATGTTTGTTTATCCAAACTCATGATCAATTGGACAATTTTAAAGCAATGCGTTCAAAATCAAGACATTCATCACTCGCCGATTTGATTTAGGACTATATTTTTGAGGTAAAAACAAAATTTAATTACAAGATCCATAGCTCTATCGATTTAACGTGTTGTTAAACGATTTGGCAGCATTCTGTAGTACGAGATGCAATAATCCAGGATAAACACACTCCAACGCATATTCTACGACAGACAAGTAATCAAATAACCATTGTTTTGAAAATGTGTAAATCGCATTGCATCATAATCGAAATTAGCGTCGCAAAACGAGAAAACCGTTAAGAAGCAACGCATTGTTTTAGATCATTGAATTTGATTGGTCGTCGTTGTGAACGGATGACTGTGATTGGCTGAAGCTGTGAATGGATGAACGTGATTGGTCGGTTGGTCGTGGTCTGGAAGTAAGGCAGGAGGCTATCTTCTTGCTTGGTAGACGAGCGATGTCTTCAAAACGTATTCCAGAAACGTTTAAAATAAAGTGCGACTTATTAAATTTTACTTTGAGAGAAAGAGAAGAAATATATCCTTTTCACAGAATTCTGAAATTTGTCAAATTTCGCAACATTCTAAATTTCAGTGAACGATCTATTATAAAACCACTGTACAGCAGACCAAGCACATAAGGAATAAATTACCGTACCAACGCACCAACTGCAGCAAGTGGACAATATATTTTGAGGACCATTAAATTCTAAAATTCTCTTGATTCAACTGGTTCTCATTGACTCGCAGTGAATGGATCAAACAAATATATATCATATATATTTAATGTCGGAGGGTAATTTAGAGCTTGGCTTCACGTAGACGTACACAATGTGTGCTCTGGAAAGGAATATACGGCGCGCGCGAAGAATAGGCGGCTAGATTAAACAATATTTGGCAGCGCGCGCAATTTTAATGCAGTCATTTCGTCCGCCTATTTAATCTGAACGTCTTTTTAATCGAACGGGCTGACATCATTGATTCACAACGTTAATCCCGGATAATTACATCACTTTTACATTCGCCTATCATAATTTGAGGAGCAGCAGTCAGGATAATATCGATTACTGAGGTCGATTACAACGTACAATATATGAGTGCTCTTCTCCAGGAGAGAGATAGCTCTGCACAGGATTCGCACAAAACAATGGGCATCGCTCCTCCAATGGGATAATGTTTTGTATCTGGGATTCAAGTACGTATTAAAATGCTCGCACGAAAATAATGTTGTCAAGATGTCGTCATTATCATAGCATAATGTGGTGAGTTGATGACTCGAGAACGCCTATTTTTCGCGAGGGGGGTTAAGTACGAGCAACGTTATATCATTAGTTCCGGTTTTAATATAATTCTAATCATATTTTCCAGGAAATTAAGATCAAGAATATTTAGACTTCAGGATTACTTCGAACGGAGATTAGAATTACCTTTATTATAGTGATCATCACTCAAGGGATAACGTTCCATCCAAAGTGCATTTTGGCCGATTTAGAACGTATTAAAGTTGTCTGGTCTAATTTGAGTTCCGTGGATTGTCATAATCATTGTCAACACATGGTTGACATGTTATTACTAATTATTGACATCTTCATCATTGACATGCTATTATGACTGTCAGGTCTATTGTGACATGCATGACTTGAATGGACATGGCATTTTGCCAACAGAGTGTGACTCCGATATGAATAAGGAATCTGACGATTGTTTACTTGAGATTAATGTGAAAAAGAGCTTTGTTAGGCTTCCTTAATCAAGCCTTTTTTTAAATTATTCCGGGTTTTGTTCGATCAACTCCATCTGATAGGATATCATTATGCATCATTAGAGCTATCCCAGCAGTACAAAATGCAAATTTACACTTTTAGGACTGGGCATCATGGTGGCCTTCAGCCTTGGGACGCATCCAGCCACTCATGGTAGCACCAAAGCATCCCATAGATTTAATAAATTTATGGGGGTCGGGTTACTGGTTTATGGAATTTTAGACGGTTTGAATTCGGAAATTAAACCATCCTGGGATGGCAATCCGTGAGAGGCTGAATGGAAATGAGGGTAAAATTTCAATTAAAGACGACCCAAAACATGAATGTAATATGAGCTAAAGATGCCCCAATAGAGCAATAGCAATGACATTAATATTATGATGAAGTCTGCAGATTGTAAGAACATTCAATGTCAAATGTCAACGATATTAAATGTACATAAACGAAAATTTCTGAGAAACTTGAAATACATCTGCTCTCATTGAAAGGTGTTCGAATCACACGGACTTGATAATAATATGTGTTCTATTAAGAGAGGTGTGTAGTACGAACAAGGCAATCTACAAGTGTACAAGTGTAGTGAGTATAGCAACATCTGGTCGAAATTCAGCACAGAGAAAATAAAAAAAATTGCGTTTCATGGAACGACGTAACGTTAGGTGCCAACAATTCGCTACTTTACTCTGTGATAATAACGTCATCAATTCACCGCTTCAAGCTTATGACGGCAGCTTCACTAACATATAATGTTACTCGTGAAGGTTTTTTTTTCCAACTTTCAGGACATTATTATGTCAATGGTTCTAATGGGGGTTCCGAGGGGCATGAAGTGCTCAACTGCTCAAAACGTTTCCCGGCTTCACCATAATATTGATGTTCTGCCTTTCACTTTTACAAAAACTTGTCCAACTTTATAACGAACAAAACGTACACGAACACACAAATTCCTGCGCAACAACACGCATACAAAACATCCACTGATCGCAACTAAGCTTACTAAAACTCCCTCCTACAAAACTCCCCCTTCATTTGCGCGCGCAGCAAAATACGCTGCCACTTGATGACGTCATTATCATAGCACAAAGTGGAGTGTTACTGACGTTTAACCATCTGCTTTTTGAGAGAGGACTATATAATCATACATTTTATATACTGCTGAGCGTACCCTGAAATTATCGTGAATCTTAGCATGCTTAGGCTGAGCGTCAAAGAACCATGGTCTAGCGCATGAGACGCAGTGACCAACCACTCAAATAAACGGTGTAGGGTGACGTAATTATTATGAGTTGAAGTGGTGAGTTGATGATGCAGACTGAATTATTGTTTAAGATAGGTCTTCAGATAAGATGAGATGAGTTCATCTCAATGAATTGTTTTTTCATATCTTACATATCTGCGTCTAAAGTGTATCTTATATTGAACAAAGGAATGGGTCGTGGGAAAGTTCATGAAGTTCAGATCAGAAGATTAATTAGAAAATTTTAATCATTGCAATTGCTTGAGCAGTAGAATTTAAAGAAAAGAAATTTTAAATCAGTTGATGGTTCTTAAAGAAAGCCAGTTGAAAAAGCTTCATTTTCAGTGAAGAAGACACAGTAATGAAGTAAGTTTAATACTCGAAATTAAAGCTGAATTCACATCTCCAATTTTTCTATCGATAACGGCCGTATATACAAGAGGAAATAATAATACAGGAGTTAATAATTATTACACAAAGCTATACCGAGGATTCTATAATTATTAGCTGCGTGTAATCAATGCAAATCCAGTATACCTGGATTTATACCTGGTCTCACTGGATCAACAAAAGAACACCCGTGAAATGCCTGTGGGAAATGGATGGCATATGACAATAGACAGGGGTGAGAGAGAGTAATATAGCCAGGGGAGAGTGGTGTAAGGATCAGGGTTCCAAATGGGGGGTTCATGATGGTTAAACGGGCCATTCTTCACACATGACCTTTGTGGTGTGTAGAACCCATTATTAATAAACCCAGTGTGCAAGTGGTATGTATGTCAGTGCAATGCTGTGCCACTAGTTTAGGCTGTTCTTTGAGGACCGCCAGCCAACACACCCATGTTCACAAGCCTTGGAGCAGAGATCCGACAGCGGCAGAGAGTATAGACAGCTCAAGCGGCGTTGCTTCAAGGAAATATTTCCTTGTGTTTAAACAATGAACAAAAGGGAAAAGATGACATGGTACTGATGTAGTATGATGAATTTATGGTAAAAGACGCGGTTTTTGCGTGGTTTGGTTTCATTCAAATTGAAAACAGGTGTTGTACGTTACATTATTATCTGGGTTTAGAGTGGCGAAATGATGACGTCATTATCTGGGTTTAGAGTTGTGAACTGATGAGGTCAAACCGCTAATTGATAGTGACATTGCACAGAGTTTTCTGTAATAGTCAATTATCTTTTATCATGAACCTGGAGCACACAAGGAAAATAAGATCAATTGATACAACTAAACGCCAAAACCTACGCACAAACCAGTACAATAAATTACGCAACTTGGTCAAGGTCCAGAGCAGGGCAAGGTACAAACCACCAATGTTCTCACGCAATTACAGGTTGTCAGGAAAAGTATAACGTGTATAGAATGTGTGTTTTGGTTATTATGTTGGGATGTGAAGAATATTGGTTTTCAGCCCTACTACGTTTAATATGGACTATGTGGGGAAAGGGCTAGACTATATGACATGGTTCTAAAAGATTAATATTCGTGGGACCATTAAGATGGTATTCCTTAATGGGTTGTCCAGACTCCAGACCCATTAAGGACTACCTAATGCAAGGGAAGTCAGAGGGTGCGAAAAAGGCAGTGAACCTTGCGTGGCATGGAAGTCTCAAGACTCAGGAGAAGAAAGAAATCATAGCTTGTATTCAATTTTTCAGGAATATGAATTGGAGATGTTTGTTGGTTGTTCATTTCTTCGTCAATCAACTCCACAACGGATTTAATTCAGGTCGGTGAGAGTTTTGAGATTTTGATCAAATAAAGGAATAAACATAAACTGCAAACGTATGCGGGGAGCAAAACAAAACGAGATTTTCTCACCATGATATCAACTAATCATAAATCCTGTAAAAATAACAATACCCAAGCCATGAGAGAAAACCATAATACGGCCCGTGTACAGTATACACACGCATACCCCCAGACACATTAGAACCCATTAGATTACATGCGATGAAAGGCAGGCCATCCCGGCGTCATCAGTTCACCACTCTAAACCCTGATAATGACGTCACAGAAAAAGTGTATATTTATATTTTGGATTCGATACGAAGAACATCCATTAGATTACATCCAGATCCTAGTTATCCAAACACTCGACAAAATATGATGGGAGCGGCCGTTCAATCTACGTGGGTCCATTAGCTCAGAGAAAACAAGCAAACAATACGCATATAAATGTGCATGATGAGAGAAAGGAAAAATTAAAAATATTCGAATACTTTGCGATGATTCAATAATATAATTGTAACATGATTCATCCCATGTTTACTAGCCTGGAGGTTTACAAACACAGTCCACAGAGAAAAGGGTAATAAAGAAGCGGTGTAAAATGAAATGATGATAATTAGAAAATTGAATGAAGTATAATGTCAGAGGGACGACTTAAACGGTCCCCGAAGGAATATGAATGATGTCATGAAGGACCGTGACGTTTCAAAATTGCGTAATTATTGTGTTTACATTTCCGGGGATATTGTCAAATAACTGGGCCTCTACTTTTAATTTGTTAAACTTTTGATATCCTTGTTTTTAACACTTTTAAGGCACAAAATCGACTAAGACTGAGTCTAGAGTCGGTCCGGGCCGTCAAACAAACTTTGACACAACTAACAAAATTATACCGCACAAGAATTATACCGCACAAGACCAACAACACAAAGGTCAATTTTGAGGCAAATATAATGCCGACACACGCACATAAAAATCTTTTATATATTGTAGGACCTCATTACATAATATGAAAAAATCTAACAAGGACTTGAGATTACAAGTCCCGGTACTCAAAGCATAGGCGGTCCAACGTCATCAAATGTAATTTCAACCCTGATAATGACGTCATCATATGACTGTGACTTAATAAGTCTCACCTATCAGGGTAAGCGCTGAGCATCCTCCTTTCCATCTCCAGCACTTGTCTTAGGTAGTCTAGCCGCCCTGGTGTCTGCTCCTTGCAGCCACCTCTCTCAGCGCTCTGCTCTTTACTACCTTGTGTCTTTTCCATCCCTTCACTGTCTTTCTCAATCCCTTTACCATCAGGCGTCATACAGATAAAACCGCCAGACTTCAGTCCCATTCTTTTCCTTCCTGCTTCATCTGACAGTCCACCAAGTGTTTCCCTATTTATCCCACGTTTAGGACGGCATCCCGCTCTGTCCCCAGCCTGTTTAGGACGGCGTCCTGCTCTGTCCCCAGTCTGTCCCCAAGACACGCTCCTCTTGACTGCCTTCCGAACTCCACTCCCTGCTGAAGAACGGAGGCTGGACTTCCTGTCCAGTTCTGTCCCCTGAGTAAGGGACAGCAGACTCACCTTCCTGTCCAGACTCAAACACATTGCCTGTTCTTGACAGCTATGGGGACGGGTTCCAGGTTGTTCTTTGGAGGTTGGATGCAAGGCCCAAGGTTGCTCTTTGGGGCTTGGGTTTTGTGCAGAGGAGCAAGGCTTGTAAGCCCTTTTTGAGGAAGGGCTTCTTTCTAATCTTCCAATCTGTAGAAAATCATAACTCTGCTCAGATTGGGTGATTTTCGATTCCAGAGTCCCATCCTTTCCCTGACTCTCGTTTGAAGGAGGAGAAATTTTCCCAGATATCACCACACTGTTAGCACTATCAGAGTCACCAGACGAACTAGCCGCAGGGTCGTCATGAAACGAAGTAGAGGAAGAACCAAACAACTCCAGACTGGTGATTTCAACCGAGAGAGGAGATATTGAGAATCTACTGGTATCCGGGTCACCACATGAATTTCTACTCTTTCTTGTTGGTATTGGACTAGAATGGATAACTGCAGCACATGTCGAATCAGTTGACTCGTCTTGGAAGCTACTCTTCTTTTCCTTAAAGTCAGATATCAGCGAAGCACCACGAGGCAAAGCATCGAAAGGTTTGCTTCTTCGTCTCACGTAATCCTCCTTTTCGCACCCTCTTTCCAGGATGGAATTTCTATCTCGATCCGTCTCACATGGTCTTCTCTCGTGGTTTTCTTCCTTTTGAGGATGGTACACAGACCGGAAACCGGGTCTGGGAGCTGGAGACGACCATTTTGCTAAGATATTCCGAATACCATCCGAGAGTCTACCCTCGTCATGATAACGAGTCGTGTGCGGAGTTTTGTCATGGAAACGAGTCGTTTGCGGGGCTACCATTGAAATTTCCTTGGCTGCACGAGCATTTGTCTTCTTCAATCTCATCTCGCTCAGTAACTTTGTCGGTGCAATAGTTTCAGCTGGTGCTGTTGATGTCATCTTTTCACAAACAATGCCATCAGTATCAACTTCACAAGATCCGGTGAGATCTTCATCGCCCTTTTCAATGCTTTTGCCCTCCACTTTTTCGATGATGCACCCTCTGTTTTCTCCCTTCTCAGTCCCTGTCTCTTCTCCAATCCCAGCCTTCTCCTCCTCACTCATATTACGACAGTTCAAGGAAGTGCACGGCACACTTATCAAAGCAATAAAAGTACAAGTGTAACAGAAACAAGGTGTATTATTATCGGCAGCCGATGACGATAATTTGTGTTTTTTATACGTGAAAAAGATCACGTGACCCTTGAAACTGAAGTATCAAATCACAGTATCAAATGAACACACGTACTCTTCCACCTTTGGTATTGTCAAATTATAATATGTGCGAATTATTCGTGTTATCTGATATAGCAGATAAACATGATGTATATTTCGAAAGAGTTTAAAGAAGTTCGAAGAAAACTTGTCAAAAGTGTGAAATTAAAAGCGTACTCAAGCGTGGCACATGAACGAGATTTGACGGCCGTTCTATGACTTATATAATGCAGAACTGAAGAGCAGAGGATATTGCGCTCCAAACTGGTTTTTGAGTATATCATCTCAGGATGTTTGAAGTAGTTTAAGTTTTTGAGATGATGTTATGCTTTATATTTGTGAATGAAGTAAGAGCAAACAGAGATAAACTTCCTCAAAATAATTCAAATTTGAAAAACTCGAAGATTCGAAATTTGGGAAATTGAAATTTTTATTTACAAAAAATTGTCATGTTTCAATCAAATCTTACCTTTACTTTATGACAATGAAGTAGAAGCTAGGAGATCAATCATCAAAAACCCTGACTTCAACAAAAATAAGAAGGTATCACAATTTAATTTTAGCACTAAAAATGCGACCAAGGCCAATATCCGGTCAAATCGTTACCAATGACTCTTATCTAATGATCTTCACAGCTCAAACAAAGAACGAAAATAGCCCCCTAGGTTGGAACAAACGCTGGTAATTCGACTTAACCATCCCCCTGGTAATGCAAAGAATTACACATGGAATTTGCAGGTCCTGCTGGGAAGATTAATAGGCAGTTGATGATGACATCATTTCAATGGTTTGAATGGTAATTTGATAACGTAGAATCGGCTATATTCTTTGCAGATATATTATTTCACACACAGGACGCTCAAAAAATTTAATACGTATCCGTTCCACGGGATCGGTATGTTTCCCAGTCATTGGTTGCAGGCTAAGGAGCAGGGTTTAATGCTGGGAACAGAAAGTAGGCTCTTTTTAAGTCATCAATTTACCACTCAGATGCATGGTCGTGACGAAAGTTTCATGTTTCTGCTCAGTGGTACCAGGCAAGATAGGCACTTGTTGGGTACTGTGTGATTGAAATTCGATATTCTTTACCGAGATCTGTGGAAATATCTTTTGAAAACGGACAGTTTAAAATGGATGGGGTCTAAATTGAAGCAGCGCAATATGGATTTTTTCGGTCATCAGAGATCCATAGGTATTCCTATGCCTGTTCTTACAAGATGATTTGGGGACAGAAAAGCCGTTTACGTCTGGAACAACGGAGTTGAGAATAGAAATTTCTCAGTTTCTCGGACTGCTTTTCCATTAGGAACCACGCCGTAAGTCTATTTGGCCTATTTTCTGTCCGTGTCATGTGATCCATGTAAATTAGCCCACAGAACACAAGATCCATCATAACCGGTGTCAACAAATCACCAGGTGTTTCCAGCGGTAAACATGCATCGGATCCAATTCTCCTATTCTCGCATTACGCCTAATCGCAACCTCTCGTCAAGTGGTGTCAACACAAAGTATAAATACCAAGTGGATATCTTCAGGATCATCAATCAACTATCATCTCTCCTATCAACAACTACAACCAACAAACAGAATCCGAAGAACCATGGGTCAGTGCTGCAGTGGACAGAAGAATTCCTCCTCCTCCAAGAGACGGCGTCAGAGCAACAGAAGACAGAACAGACCCACCCAACGTCATGCCTCTACCAACACCCTCCCAGGAGCCTCCTTCTACGAGGATAACTACATCCAACCAGTAACCCCCATCCAGCACCTCTTCGCTCAACCCTCCCCAGCTACACCAGCAGACACCCCAGAGTCCCTTGTTCGTAGAGATGTCCACGAAGCTGTCATGGCCCACTTCTGCAACTGCTCCATCAGTACCAGATGCCCTCACCGTGACATCATGATGACCCCAGTCAGACGACCAGGGAGACTCTCGGAAGACCGGTACTTCACCCAGAAACCTGTGTTCTCCCAGAAAGCCAGACGTGCTACAGTGGACATGCCACCTATCCCTTCCTTCATGGATGATCTCCCCAACTCCTACCTTGCGGATGGAAGATACATGTCAGAGGGGAGATGGAATCTACCGGAGCTCTCCGCTCTTGATGCCCCCATTGCTTCATCTTCTCGCATCGACCATGACAGATCATGCAGCATCCACAAGCTCGGAATCTCCTGGAACTACAACGAGACTACCATTGACGAGGATGAGGAAGAAGGAATCTACGGATACAGATTTGTTCCCAGAGAGCAGACAGAAGAGTTTGAGAAGAGCATTGTTGCTTGGGTTTAGATGGAAGATATTTATATAAGTGTGGATTTTGTTTATAGATTTATTATCAATAAAATGATTTGACTATTACATATTATTACGCATTTCTTTCAAGATTAATCAACCTAGAAATTCCTGAAAAGATTCCTAAGTAGCTTTAGATCCAGTTATAAGGACATTGAAAAAAGGAAAAAGTAGTCAAATTTCACACAAGGATTTTTCCGAAGCATAAATCACAACCAAACAATTCGGATTTTTTTGTCAGAATTGTAATTTTTTGAACTTTCGGAGCGCTTTTTAGAATGGCTAATCTTACTCAGATTACAAAAATTAGCCCCACAGATCAGTAATTGTTAACAAATATGGAAATTAACCTTTCTGGGCCAAATCTCGTTTCCCAGTGTAGTGAGATGGCAAGTATTAACCTTATTTCTTCAGTGCTAGACACTTTCAGGCTGTACAAGTTATCCTCAACATCATTCATTTCCTCGCTACTCCCCTTCATCAACTGACTGCTGACACCACCCTCCTCCCTTCCAACGCATCCGTTGACATCGTCATTGACAGCACTCTCGATCTGATTTAACTTGACACCACCATTGCTATTGTGATCGGCGTCACTCCCATCCCTCTCATCCTCTATCCCTCCCCCTTCGTCATCACTTACAGAACAGCTGCTGGAAGATGACGCGGAGGAGGAGAGGTAGTAGTGGAGATTGGAGTTGTTGTACAGTCTCATGGGGGTTCTTCTGAGATAGCTACGAGGATACAGTAACGGTTTTGAGGAGAAAACAGGCAATTTGCATTGATATGCAATCCTAAATACGACGAGTCGAGGCGAGGGCTATAAAAATCTTCGAGATTAGAAACCTCCAAGGATCAAATAAAATTCTGGACAGAATTTAATTCAGAGAAAGATAACAAATGGTATGTAACATCGCCGAATGATGTCAGAGCACAAAATATTAGCACATTCTCCATATTTTAATGAATCTAAATAGAAGAAAACTTGAGGAGCCTAATGCATATTAATGTACCTTATTGTAGGAAATTAAGCACTCAGAAAATTAAGCACCAAAGCCTCGAAAAGGGCTTAATTTCATGGTGCTTAATGACATGCTGGCTTAATTTTTGAATGCCTTCATTTTCAAATAAATTTTGGGATTTTTACACGTCAAAAATTTTCGATATTTCGCAGTAATAATGTAGAGCAATGGAAGTACAGAATCTAAATAATAATTTAATGATGAATTGAAAATAATGGAATAATCAATTGATATTTTCGTCGTAAGCCTCCATCTGATCCTCGTCTTCAGCTTCCAGAGAGTCTTAATTCTACATCATCAAAGTCATCGTTATTGTCTTGATTCCTGTCCACAGAACATCAAAAACTTAGCCTTTCCTTCAACTGACCGTTCAAGTTTGACCTCACTCTTGATCTATAGCCCTCCTTGTGTGATTGGTGACCGGAACTGTTCTTCAGTCAGAACTTAAATCTGTTTTAGATAACAGATGCACATTAGAAATTACGTGTCATTTGAATAAATTTTGAAAAAATTAAATTAAGCCTACATGTAATTTGGCCTACATGTAATCAAGCCTACATCTAATTAAGCACCAGATGTCTCAAAAGGGCCTTATTTCATGGTGCTTAATGACATGTTGGCTTAGTTTTTTGAGTGCTTAATTTCCTACAATAAGGTATGTTAGGAACGTCTCAAGAATGCCGAATCCGCTCGATTTATTTAGAATGTTTGCTGTAATTCGACGGTAAAGAACCTAAAAGGAACCACCAAAATCCTATTGCACGCTTTCTTAACCAAACTGTAAAACCATTTAATAATTACCAACGAAAATTGAATAATGGACAATTTTAGAAATACAATTCATACAAATTTAGATTTCAGTTCCTTTGTGGTCCAAAAACCGATGAAACAACACCACAATAATTGTGCCACCATCGCGAAATTACAGCGAAGTTGAGTATCAAATGTTAGTTTTAATAAAAACGAAATGCGACAAAATCTAAAACAAACTTTTTCAAGAGCTGAATATTCCAAACAAAAAACGATACAAATCTAAGATCAAGTCGGTGAACTAGCACGGCGAGACAATGGCATGGTGGCTCAACACTGCTATACTCTCGCTCATGAAAAGTACGCCATTCAACGAGATCAAATTACTATTCAAACACATGGTAATGACGTCACTCCCAACCACCATATGTTCTATCAAGCGATTGTTATAGTCGGACTAAAACTCTGTAAAACTTCGTGTGAGTCTGTCCCTGCCCCAGTAAGTCGGCCGAGGAAATACAGTATTTTAAGGAGGAGGAGAGACCACCATATAATATTTAATATATTCTCTACAAGCTTGTCAAGCAGTGGTTGCACCAATAGGAGGGCTGGAATTGCAGTGCGATGAACCAATCAGAGGGCTTAGTCAGGGTCACGTGACCGATTATGGGAGGAAGAATATTAATAATAATATATGCAAACTGGGAGTGAAATCTCTACTACAGCTGCTCATTGGGGCAGAAGAAGCTTCTAAAACAGTCTAGAGATTTAAGATTTCTCTGAAAGAGTTAAGATCTGAAGCAATCGTAGGAGATCAGTGAAATGGAAAAGAACCAATGGAATGGAACACAGAGGACCTGCAACCAATAGAGTGAGACAGTGATACATAAGTAGAGAGACAGATGCAGACCTAGTATCCACCCTATAGGACCGATGAAACCAGCTTTAATAGGACAGAGGGGACGAGGGGTCTACGAAATAGCATGGGACGAAAGTACAACTGTACAATGTACAGTGAGCAAATTGAACAGCAGAAACAGAGGACTGGAGTACATTTAGTAGCAGGGCAATAAACTGGGATCGGCATTTGGCAATTATGGAAAGCTGTGAGCAATAACAGGGCAGGATTGTGAGAAATCGGATCCAGGATTCATGCCATTAGAAGTGGGGCAAAAGTACTCTTCTCCAATCTATTTGAGTATTTGGTGCAATCCAGATGTATAGTTCGGAAGTGCACATCTTGATGATATAGAGCAAATTAGGCAGACCAACAACGGGAACTATGGGCACAGTATTACGGAAGAGAGACTATATTACCAAAGTCAAACAGTGATTTACCAAAGTCAAAGAGTGATTTACCAAAGTCATGACGGATGGTTGTATAACGAACTCATTATATGAGGATGATCAAGTCAGGGAGGGAATTAGGTGGATGAGACAATGAGGAGACATGGAGGAGGAGAGCATGTAGTTCTGAGAGAGAGTGGTTATATAATTCACATGAATATATACTATATAGTAACAAGGAGGAGACATCTCTTCTTCTATCTTTATTCGAAAGATGATGTCATCAACCAGCTCAGTGGTTTTGAAGCCATCCAAAAACGGGCCGTTAAGTGGATTGAAGGCCGTCCCCATGACCATATCTGTGATACTGAATACTACAATAAACTGAAAACCTTGAATATCCCTCCAATAAAACACAAATTTATCATAACTAACCTAATCATGATGTTCAAAATCATACACTCTCTCATCCCCATCACCTTACCAGAAGGCTTTCATATCATTTAACATACTGAAGTGAGGAGCACCAGAAGTACAAATGATATTGGAAGCAAAGAGGATTGTTCGAGATTAAAATGTACCATAAGGCTTAATTGTGATAACTTTAGGAATTCATTTTTCTGTAGAACAATGGTCATATGGAACAAAATCCCTTATAGTATCAGGCAAGTTAAAAGCATCTCCACCTTTAAATCACAACTCAAAACTTTCCTCTGGAAAGCAGATCTAGATTGGCCCGATTAATTTAATTGGTTCGGTCTAGGAACTGGATGGTTATTAAGTCATAAGGCAAGAGCAAACATACCCTTACTCACGAAATTTTCTAAATTCGTATTTTTCGAAATGATGGTCTTGATGCAGAAAAGTAAGTTGTGGTCTAGGTCTGTTCAAAAGTGACAATTTAAATACCAATATATGATTACAATTGACAACCATATTATTTCAATTTTTGGTTAATTTACCAAATTTGTGAGTTTGTGATTTAATTTTATCAGATGACATAATTACTTATTAATATTGTTATTATTTATTCTATAACATATATATTGATTGATGTTTATGACGGGCCTCCCTGTAAAAATGGTTAACGCTGTGTTGGGAGTTTAGCCCAGATTTTGCACTTGATTTATATTTTACTGTGCTATTTTGGCTAAGTAGGAAAGACACAATGTTTTAACCTGAATGACATTGTAAAATATATTTCATGTAAAATTTGAATTTTGAAATAAAAAAAAAATCATAGCTTAAAGTAGCGCATTAACGACGCTGAAATGCCTACTATGCTTGCAGGGACACTCTGTCAATTCTAATGTACACATGAACTGTAACATGGCGAACTAATTATTCCTTATATGGGCAAATTCGAGATATATTACTCAGATTGGTATACAACAAAGTCCTGCTTCAGTAGGTTGCTGTAAATCGCACACTCTAGCCATTTTAAAGTGTGCCGCATACAAAAAGAAGCAGCTACAGACTAGCTTAAATCACGGTCACAACGTCACCTTCAATCGTATATATTACTTTGTGAGACACCCATCATATGAGGAACGGTCCATTAATGGCATCCTTCATATGACAAACGAGGTCTCTCTGCCCATCTCTTTGTGTCTCTCTTTCAAAAGGAAACTAGGAAAGACATCATGCCAAAAGGAGGATAAATTACAATAGCAGTACAGCTGCTGACAGTGCATTATGCATTAATAATGGCGGCTGTATCCTAAGATTTGACTTATCAAAAGCATTAAAACACAACGAGAACTTTGATTGAGTAGATGTCACGAGTTTTAAAGAACGCCCTCTGACCCTCTGTAATTTCCACATAACCACTATGCGTACGTACGTGATACTGATTAATATAAGTATAGTAACAGTATAACGACGAACGTACTTATTGCGTCGGAAATTTCAGAATTATTCTCATTTCCCGAGGTCACAAACACCCTAAACAGT
Source organism: Beroe forskalii (assembly GCA_011033025.1). Classification (NCBI taxonomy): domain Eukaryota; kingdom Metazoa; phylum Ctenophora; class Nuda; order Beroida; family Beroidae; genus Beroe; species Beroe forskalii. The sequence goes on along the minus strand of WFMF01000529.1, from coordinate 64,517 downwards.
GTTTTCATCACTACTACAAAATCCAAATCACTAAACAACATCAAAATCAACCAGTTCTACGAGAACTAGACTATATTTGTACACTGTCGTCTGTTGGCCGTATAGTTCTACTTGGAGTAATAGCCGCTGTGTTGTCAGGAGAGTAAAGCACAGTGAGCCACCACAACCACCACATAGAAAATAAGAGCATGACATCATCATAGTCAACATGAAATGCATTTCAAATCATCAAATCTGAGTCTGGCAGTGTCAATGACAGTGAAAATCCGAGAGATTATCAATCTCAATTGCAATTCATGTAACAAGCCAAAGATAGGGTAATGTAGACGTTGATAAACGAGTGAAAGCAGGGGCGTCAAAAACCAATAAAACGACATTGTTCATCTGAAGCAGCCCGAACAAGTAAAAATAGACTAGTCAAGCTGTCATCTTCAATCCAAGTAGACTGTCATCTACAATCTAAGACGGCAGACTACAACCATAGAAGGCAGTCTAAAATCATAGACGACCGTCCTACCGTCGTACATCATCAGTATAGATCCACCACAGAAGCGTCAGTACACAGCGTGTGTCAACCTGATACCTTGCTCACTGCGATCTACATAGCTAGGAGTATAATTAGTCCGGTATACTACTAGCAATCTGATACCGGTACAATGTCCCTGAACTACAACCAGCCGGCCACCGACAAGTCACCCGCCAATCGGAGATCAGGTGGAGCGGTGGTAGCCAATCAGAGCAGCCCAGGTGCGGTGGTGATAGCCAATCACAGCACGGATGGAGGGATGTTATCCAATGAGGAAAGCAGGGATTACTACCAATCACGCTGCTGGTAAAGCGGTTGATATCCAATCACGTTGCGGATTAAGTACAGGTGGAGGGAAACTACAGTCAGTCAAATCTTCAGTCAATAGGTGATGTCCAATCGTAAGACGAATTTGGTGGGTCGGGAGCCAATGAAATCGCTGGATTTAAGTCACGTGCAGTCGACCCAGCTGCAACCACCGTGATGTGGAGCAGAGACAGTCGACAGAAAGTTTTAGTTTTTATGTTCTTAGCATCAAGCAGCTACTGATCTGATAATGTGAGTCACGTTTGGTATGTTATGTTCCATAAATTTTATGTTTACATAAATACTTACGCGCGTATTTGTAAAAATAATGGTTTCATTGCTATTCAGTTTTCCGAAGAAAAAAATCTGGGGTACCCAAACATCCGACGCAATGATTCAGGTCACTGAGACCGGAAAAAAACGTACAAAGCTACAATTTACCAACACAGGAACCGAGAAAAACTGTAATTTTTACCTGACAACCGACAAACCGACACAAACAAACAAGAATTTAAGTATTCATTTTGAATTGGTAACTTTATTTCATCAACCTGAAAATCTTGATGATGTTATTAGATCGAATGAGTACATGAACTTTGAAACATAGAACCGTTCTGTTTATCGGCCAGATCGCTCAGGAATGGTAGTGATGAGTATGAAGTAGCGAAGTGAAATAAAAAGTCTATAGAAACTTAGGAAAAGAGCAAAAATAAAGCTTTGGAATGAAGCAATGCAATCGAAGAACACATGTGAAAATAAGCTGCTACAGAACAAAAACATATTCAGTATTCAGAAAAGACAAATATTTTATGTTATTTTACAAAATAATTCGGATTTAAAAACGCAGTAATCCAGACGACAGCCAATGAGGTAAGCGATTGGAATGGAAACACTGTGTTAATCAGCCAATCATAAGACAGTACAAGAGGCATTGACCAATGAAATCGCAGAATCACCATGAATAATGAGTTCATTGAACAACTTGTAACGCAGTATATAATCAAGGATAAAATGCTGACTTCACACTTAAACAAAGCATGTGGGATTCGTCACATTATTATTTTTGTTGAGTAATCGGAGTAAACAAAATATCATGGTGAACCACTCATGGTAAAAACAATAAATCAAGTATTTGTAATCCTGGTATTTTGGTGCAAGTATGTATTTATTGCACCATGTGGAAACTTAAATTGAAATACCATTGCCTAGGTTATAATTTGTGTTTAATTATTGAAGAGATAAGATAATCGAATGAGAGACCAAGTGGGTCTAAAATTACGATGAATTCATTGAGTTTTGTGATGAAGAGAATTGTTGCTAAGAATGGACTTCGTGACAAAACTTGATAAACATAAATTCTCTGCGAAAGGGTTATTTTAGGAAAAATCACGATTTGATAATGATAACGAATCACAAAGTTTCATATGTTTCCAATCATGCACCTTATTGATTTTAAATATATGTTGGGACGTTGATTTATGGTTTAAACACGATGAAAATGGAATCAAAGCTGAGTAGCTGAGTAGCTCCCCTATGAAACAACATATCCGACTCAACCATGTTTCAAACTACCGGATATTCGAACAAATCCTGCTATCATTTCAGGCAATTATTTAAAGGTAACCTAGGCAGGAATCTCCTAATCTCACATAGGCACATAAGACCGTTAGCTGGTGATCATATCTCGGTATTTATAGAGATCTACTGATATATCAAGATCTATTGATATCGAGATCTGGCTTTGCCCGGTCATCAGTCATCCCCTATATCCGCTGATATTTACACAAGTATATTCTTAAGCGTTTGGTTGGCAGCACAATGTACTAAGCTCTCCTTGACCATATGGTTTAGGAAACTTATGCTCTGGCAAAACACGGTCCTACGCGGTGTCATGCACCTAACGTTTACATCTAACAATCACACTATGATCTTGTGAGAACAAATCATGATCCTATGCGAACCACTATACTGTGCAAAATATGCTGTAGCTGCGATTCATCATCGGCAAGTCACTGTTATAAACCTTGATAATGACGTCAGTGAAGTCCTTACCATAATCGCCTACTTTATACTTCATGCACTTAACCATCTGAAGATGAGATCCTCATCTGGACTTCACCCCTATTTACACGTTTATCAGGTATTCAGGACTCAGGTAGACAAACGCGTGTCATTCGTCAACAGGTAGCTTTTTGTCAGTTAAATGGGGTTTTGAAATGGTTCAAAAGGTTTAAAAAGGGTTTGAAGACTTTCAAGATGGTTCAAGAGGTTCAAAAAGATTTTTAAATTAGTTCACTGATGAGGTGGATAAGTGACAAGATGTACTTGGCTGATAACATTTTAACGGACGGCTTTCAAGGAAGAAACGAATCTTTTAAGGAAACGAAAGAAACATTTTAGTCCATGGCTAGCTACGAAGTTTTGTTTTCTCTCAAGAAAATAGTAGCCATAATTAACCTGTTATGTACTAGAACATTTATGTGGAAAAGAGGGATTTACCAATTATTGTATTTAATAGGCTGTACTAGAACAGAATGCGGTTGAGAGTGGTGCCTTGACAATGATTAAAAGTAAGTAATCGTTAACCTGGAATCGCCTATCTTTCACTGATAGCATTTGTACAAAACCTGGTCATTGTCTTTGGCTATTGCGATTCTGATCGATATACAAATATTCAAAAATCGGTTATTTGGTAAGCTACACATGGATAAATAGTAATTTGTGAAAACAAAAAGTGGAAAATGAGCGCAGATCACCTAGCTGATGTCCAGCTTTCCGAGACATGAACGACAGACATGGTCACCATACCGATTCACGATTAATATAAAATACGATTTACATCGATAAATTCAAGATGACAGCTGACAGGACCTGAGCATGGGTATGAGTATGTGATTTTGATAGGAAATTATAGAAAATCTCATAGCGTTTTACATGTGCAAGTTAAAATCCATCGTTCTACAGTTTAATGATAATTTGGAAATTGAGCAAAAATGAATTAGCATTTTGGTCGATCATTTCATGATTGACTGCAGTTCAAACGCACAAAAGCTTGTCAAATTAACCAGATGTGATATAAAATACGCGCCAGTTAATGGAAAATTGCCCATTACAATTGCCTGATTATTCCAAAAATCGCTGACTTTGCCTGGTAATTACTGGCAGTCATATTCCAAGTTTCCCAGCAATGCCAGTGTCGCCATTCAGTCGCCAAGGTATGGAAGGATATGTCAAACATGAAACACTGAACAAGCATAGCTCATTAGTCATTAACAGACGTGATCAAAGGAAAATTGGTGAACAATTTAAAGTCGATAGACTGGCAAATACTTTGGGCTGAGGAGGGAAGAAACAAGTTTCCTCATGTGATTGAGAAATGGTCTTTCTGAATCGCGGTGGTCACAAAGCCTGATCCAAAATTGCGTCTGATAAACGCTGACGAACTGTCTCCACAACTCAGTCTTATTATTGATGCATCAATATATCCAAATATTTTTGTCTCCAACGTCCAAATATTATTTTTCGTTGACATCCCCCAAATATGGTCTCCTGACAAGCAGTACCTTGACAAATCATTCCTCTCTTATTAATAATATTTCAAGTTATCGTAAACGGTAAAACATTCAACCTGTCAAGTAAGTGGGGTCCACTTGTCAGTTTTTCAGGAAGACGCAAATAGACAAATTTAATAAAACTCGCGCCAAGAATCAGAGGTATCCCGGTTTCGCCATAAGAAGGTTCATATTGCCCCTGTGCGGGAAGTTCCCAACAGGGAACCATCCCCATCTTTTAGGATGGGGACAATCCCGACAACACAAAACTTTATACCCACGTTGACGCAAGAACATTTGCGCTTGTTCATAAATCGCACGAATCACGATCTGCCCTCGCCCCTCATATGCGTTATTACAAAACAATATACTCACTAGTTGTTGAGGAGGTTGTCATCTGTAGAGTAGAGTGACCAGGAGGACGCCCCCAGAAAACAAGTCTGATAAAACATGATGGTGATATCTCCCTCCCTCCATTCACTCAACAGGATGGAGTAGCAATCATGGGGGGATGTGGTAGGAACATTGGGACGAACTGGTGTTGTTGGGCGGTTACAAGAAATCAACATAGAGCATAGAATGGAATAAACATAGAGCAAAGATATAAATGAAAAATGGGGAAAAGAATTTAAAAATGATATGATACAAATACGGCGTCAGCGAAGCAATTGAAATTGATTAAAACTATGATTTAAGCGAAAGAAGGCGCAACTGTAAGAACCATCTGAATAAGAAGTTATGGTTCACTTTCAAAATTGCACAAATTTTGCATTCTTTGAAGATAAAAAGACCGTATCAAATGAAGCAAAATTATATGCGACATGTGACTTCATAAAATTCCCTTTTATAATCAATTCACAAAATATTAAATCAGAAGGACTAAAAATAAAATCACAATTACGAATTACTGACCAAACAGAATCGAAAGCATGATTCAATGCAAAAGAATTCGTCAAAACGTCAAATCATGACCAAATGTCACGACGAAATATGGGGAAAACTCCACAGATTCTGCACAATTTTGTAACACAACTCCAGTGAATTCAACTGGAATTTATGTAACGTGGAACACGCAAGCTCATAAAAAGTGTGTCGATAATTACTGCACCATTTTGACATTGCACCCGGACTCATTATTAAACCCCATTCCACGCTTAAACCACCACGCGGCACGCTCGAAGAGTATGCGGTTCAATTTCATCAATTTACTTAATTAAGCTATCATAATGACGACATCTTATCCGCCATCCTCTCATGCGTGGGACAAGTTATACGCAACTCTTATCAGAAGTGGGAAAAGAGGGGAAGATGAGATGAGGTCAACAAGTCGTGTGAGACAAAAACGGACGGATTTAGCAGAGTTGATGAGCGCGCCCACGAGATATAGGCGATAATATGACGTCATTATCAGAGCACAATGCAGTATTGCAGAAAGTTGATGATGTTGATAACCGCCTATTTTTCGAGCGCGGCGGTTTAAGAGTGGTTGTCAATGTCATGGATGAACGTATTGAATTCATGCTCCAACACTTATATTTTTCACGCGTGACCTGTATCGAAGCTATGAAAAGCGTCATGTGTCTGATGACGATATATGAACCGTATTTAATACAATCTACAAGAGAGATAAATCATAACCCGTGACAGGATTAAAGTGATCAAACCCCCGAAACTTAGATGAAAACAAAAAGCAGGCAGACAAGCAACCAAAACCACAAGAATAGAAAGCACCATGTCAATATCTAAAACCACAATACAGAAGTGATGCACTATTGTGATCATATCTCATATTTCTGTCATATTTGCACGAGGGAAGCGGAGATAGAAATAAAGGGAATGGTGAAAAGCGTAGCACAATAGCACATGACTATATTTCAGTTGAAGGAGCACAATTCAAACACAAAATACACTGGTTATGCAGTATCAGTATTGGAGAGATAGACCTGATTCCACTTTGTACTATTAAAGATACAAACAATGACTGTTTTAATCCACGAATAAATGCAGGTACCCAATATGTAAGGGTTTGAGAGAGGAGAGAATTAGTTGAAGAAAGACTTTGATAAGAAAGACTTCGTTGATAAGGTCCTTATATCATTTTCTAAAAACCACGACACTATACAATCACATTCAATGGAAGATTGAAAGAGGCGGAACTGTGCTCATTACTTCATTAGTTTTTTCGACGTGCCCGACCCTTTAATGGTCAAATCAAAGTATTATTACTGACCTATGAAAGAGGAAAACCCATTAACACATAAGCACTTGAAGACGAAGCAGGCATTGCAAAATGCAAAATAAAATTAGGTTCAGAAGAGCATTTCAAACATGAGATAGGCCAAGTTGTGATTATTTAAAGTGATGCAGTTTAAAATAGGGCGTAGAAAAGGTCAAACCTTCTCATGATTCTCTCGACCTCGATATTGCATCCATGAGGAAGTAAGATTTATCTGACCAAAAAAGGTCTGTAGAAAGTAGAAAAGCAGGAAATGGTTCAAATGCACAGAAGACGCAATTCATTGACGTAGTCATGATGTCAAATGCTAGGCGCAGTGTGATTCTTAGCAAGTATTGTCACATACAGAGGGAAGCATCATAAACGATAGTGACGAATATCAAAAGTTCAAAGGCAGCTTCTACCACAAAACTGAGGAATCTCGGGATATTGCGTAAGCGAGGAGCCACTACGATCTATACCACCATCGAAGCTTACACTTAAGTCTTAAACATAATACCGGATGTACCTATATCTATGACATCCCAAAATTTCATAAGAAAACTCCAAATACAGGCCGAGTTATTGAGCTCTACAATTATTGTCTTCTTTTTTGAAACACCCGGTATTATGGTGAACCCTCCTATATTAAAGGACGGTGCAATATAATGTTAACTGAAACAATCAGAGAACGATCATGATCTGTAATCCCTTCATCCAGATTAATAGAATTCAAACATCGCCAATCATAATGAATTCCTCATCATCCATCAACATGCAATTCAAAACACAGAAAAACTCGGAGATTTCGTGTAAAAACAAAAACAGATGCCGTTCATAATCTAATATGCAAACACAAACATTATTCACATTTTATTGACAACAAGTCAAGCATCAAAGGGCGACCTTCAGGAACGCATCTTGGCAGAAAATCCATGGATTCCACACACCATTCAGAGCATACGACAAAACCTGGACTAGTAATAGCTGTGCACGAAAATAGGCGCGAAATAAGTCATCAGCTTATCACTTGGAGCTATGTTAATGACATCATCCAAAGTGGCTATCAGTCTTGTGGAATACTATGAGACGGTAGCAAACTGCTAAACTGGTGGCAGCGCTAATCGGTCGAATGATCAAGAGACGCAAGGCAAATTGATGAGGGTTACACAATTAAAGACAACTTTTAAGAATATGCGAGGGGAATTGACGTCATCATAGTAGTTTGAAATGGAGGATTGGTGCCATAAAACCGCCTATTTTCCCGGAGTAAAGTCTGTAAAAACACAGAGAGAAACAGTAACGGTGGTTTTCTAGAAGGGTGGAAGTAGTGAGTAATGGTTTTACATGTTGCTCGAAAAGGGTATAATGGGATTAACATGCATGTCCATTAGAGTCAGCAAGGTATTAGTTACCTTACCCATAGAGACATCCTGCCACACGAGAGCGCGACATTTCCTGCCGAATTCGTAAAATTCCGTCTTAAAATAAAACCTGACGATAATAAGAAAATATGACACAACCCGAGCAAAACCTAAAAAAGTAAAAACTCCACCAAAGTTAAAACCCAAAATAAATGACTGAAACCCGTCTTGAACCTGCCGTCAGACCAATCAGAGGTAAAAGGGTCAACCCACGTGCTGCTGGGTCATTGTAAAAGTGACTGGTTAGTAAAGACATTGATTTATGAACAAATCACCAGTTTGCTTACTGATGTCGCTATGAATACATCGGACCACCATTAACCATATACTCATATACGTCAGAAAGTATAACATGATATGCTTTAATAACATTTACCTTCCTCAATTTAGGTACATTATTAAGGCACAATTAAAACATATAGTTTATTCTAATATCACTATTAATAAAACTATACAAAGCTTGAAAGGTGAAAACTTGTGCACGCTGCGTTTCCAGTGAACGGGGAATTAATAATAATAATAATGGCATGCATGGTTGATGACAGCACAAACCATTACTATTAAGATTTATGCCCGGTTATAATAACAAAACAAATCATAACAAAACAGAAAACATGAATAATACATACATAATCTTACGAAAACATGTTATGAAATATTTTGGGATGTTTATGGAATCATCATGGATCACACACGCGCATAACAAGCTGGTTCAAGTAACCAAATGATCATTCTAAATCATGATAATGACATCAGTCAATATTCGTTATTAAAGTCCTCTTCATAGATTCGATATTTTGTGGTGTTGGATATATGAGGATGTACTCAAACAACAGTTCTTTGGTAACTCTACCGCCATAGGAAGGAAATCCCACGGGAGGATACAGCGGCCAATCAGGTTGCAGGAAATTAGGAAGGGAGGAAGGACAGCCAATCAAGTTGCAGCTTTGCAGGAAGAAAGAAAAGACAACCAATCATGTTGCCGGATGAAGGAGAGCAATACCAATCAACGTACAGATTACAGAACCCATGACATTTTCCAATCAAAAGTCAAAATAAAGTAAAATGACTTACCAGTGGGGCCAAAGAATGGATTTCAAGAGTTCAAGGCAATCAAAGGAACTGGGAACTGCATAACGAAAACCAATTAAATTGAATGAATCATAAAATATTCAATACATTCAATGGATAAGAATATTCATGAAGTAAAAGTCGACTAAAAGCCTGTGAAATTATCCCACCAAACAGCCCTAAAATCATTACCATCCGGTTTGGAGGATACGTTATGGAAGTCAAACCAAACAAGCTGAGATATATCACAATATAGAAAAGATAGCATTGACCGAGGTCCACAGGAGTATTATCCCAAGAAGGGACAGTGCCTGGCTCTAAACAGACGTGTACAGTCACCAAATGGAATTAGACACGGCAGAACGGAATACCGACATTTCTACATCAGAGCCATGGTACAAGTATAAATGATATCATCAGAGGTCAACTGATCAGGGATCGGAGTAGATATAAAATATCATGAGGTAAAATAAATCAAGATATATCACGAGTAGTTTAGTATGAAGCAAGGCATACCTCGCTGGAAATATTAGTTTTAGGAAAAGAAATTTAACGATTTTACGAAAAATCCTCATATTTAACGTTGTGAAAAAATCAATTTGTAGAAGAATCCATGGCCTCTACCCACAAACAAACACACGTTTAATAAAACCACATTCAACAGATGGTAGGAAGGCGCGCTTGTCCTTGGCCACATTCAAATAAACACACTCAAAAACTCACACATTAACATACATTGAGCATAATATAACTCACTCAAAACTTACACATACACACATACCTACACACATGGGATTGTAGACCCTTTGCACAGAAACAGGCAGACAAACGTCATCAATTCATCACTTTGAGCAATGATAATGACGTCATCCCAACGATATTCACATCGGATAGACGTAAAAACTCCGGTTACGCTAGACTGACACATTTCGTCACACTAGTAAACACTGTTGAGTGATTGGAATGTGAATTAATTCTAGTATCATGACGAAAAACATGAATTAAAACACTATCATTTGGAATCAAATAAAGTGGACATTGATAGATGAGAGATTAATGTTTTTTTAAAAGTTCAAAAAAATTCGTTGACGCTTCAAGCTCAGTTTTAAAATCGCCCCAGGCATTCTAGGTCTAGAGATTTTCTAAAATGTTCCAATTTCACTGAATCAAACCAAACATATCCGAATGATACACGTACACCAGAAGCCCTCAAAACTCCGGGTCGGTCAAATAATAATCAAATATATGACTGAATGGAAATCCCCATTACACCCAGCAGCAGAAGTGTAATCCAATCCAGTGAAGAAGATTGTGAACCCTCTCCACATATAATTTTAAGAGGTGTCCTCCAGTGTGATCCCTGATCACCCTGCACTGCACACAAATACCAGACACAGACACACAAACATACAAACCAGACATAACGGCGGAGAGGTAGGGTAGGTACAGGGGTGGGTGACGTCATTATCAGGTTTTAGAATTGTGAATTGATGACTACCTTTGCATTTTGTCGATAGAGAGAGGGCGGTTTAATGGTACCTATATAATAGCTCACTGTTATAAATAGTAGTGAAAATTAAATTCCAACAGTTCATAGTTAGACCTGTTCTAGACAGGAGCTCTCAGGGGCTATAGCCCGAGCTATAGCTCGGGTCAGAGTTACTTTCTATACAGGATGACCCTTTACGCTGACCCGGGATATCGTCCGATACAAAATTCTTTCTAGACAGGGTTGCTCGAGCTATAGCTCCTGTCAGCTTACGCCTAGTGTCACGTGTGCAAAAAGGTGTAATGTTACAATAACAAATGAGATGATGCGTAACTACGATCTGCTTCCTATTTCGCGTTGTTTTCATGACGCGCACCACGTGACAGGGTCATGTGTATCAGAAAGAGCTATAGCTGGGGTCAGAGTGCTTTCTAGACAGGAATGATGACCCGAACTATAGCCGGAGCTATAGCCGGGGTAATACCTCCAACTATTACCCCTCCTATAGCCGGTACTATAGCCGGGGTCAGCGAAAAATCCCATTCTAGACAGGCTTGCTCGAGCTATAGCTCGAGCTATAGCCCCTCAAAAATCCCTGTCTAGAACGGGTCTTAGATACTTGTGTTCATTACTCCTGAAGTTGACAGCTGGCTCACAAACTGAGTTTGTCTTTGGAAAAGTAACTGATATATTTTGACCAGTATGTCCATCCGTAGTCGTAAGTCACAGGAATTGCTTCCATCTTTTCAGTAATTGTGCAGTGTCTCGATGGACAATTTGTGGAACACAAGACTTCAATAGAGCATTGAACTTTGATGATTCAAGACGAATGATCCTATCAAAGGACTGATGACCGAATAAAAGGGTGGGGGTATGAAATATCGTTTGAATTAAGTACTAATTTAGTATGATCTAAATATGAGTTAATACTTTGATAGTGGGTAGTACCTAATACCTATGCCCTATGGCCTTTGCCTAAACTTATGAACGATTAAAGAAGGTGTACAGCGTTGAAAAATGTAGTTCAAGAGACAGCCATTTCCCAAGGACACAAGTTAGAGACAATTTAGATATTGGATATCGAGGCAGTCTTTTTTGTTATGAGATACTTCAAAACAAAATAATCAAATATGAGAAAAATTCTGATACACCAAAATGGCTGAAATATACTTTGTGTATAAGGACAGACCCACCCCAGCGATACAAAGCAAACTCTACAACATACAAGGTATCTTCTGCCAGACAACGCCTGAAACTTTACATACGTAGGTAAGTACCGTGCCAGCGATACATATTGGAAGAAATGAGTGCTTTTCTGACGCACATATGATATTGTAATGGCAGAGTAAACTGCTTTGAGATATTCGAGTCAGTCACTCCCCGAATCATAGCCGGTCTGAGTTCATCAGACTTTACAATAAAAACTGTCGTGAATGATGTCAGTCTCAGCCACCTATTTTTCGTGTACAGCTTTTGTAATAAACCCCAATAAAATGGTTAATGAATGTTTACTGTCGATGGAAATGGCGAGTTTCATGAACAACGTCCACTGAGGCAAGCATAAGCCATTAAATAGTGCACTTCTCCGAGTAATTGTATCAGAGAATTTGTCAATTTTGCTCGAATCCCAGTATCTTGCAACGTATGTTGATGTATTGGATTCTTTACTTTGGGGTAGAGTCTTTTTCAGCGCTGCGGCGTGAATTTCTCTCTTGTCCATCATCCAATCATTATAATTAAATTTAAACGGACACTCTATCCATATAGGCTTCGAGCAATGTAGTAAGTTGATGACGTTGCACCTCCTGTTTCAGGCGCGGGTTTTACACAACTTCTATTCCTCTGAGGAAAATCCTCAGAATTCATTCCCTGCTGTTGTCTAGGTAGACTCCAGGGCGTATCCAGCTTTACCCAAATCATTAGCATGATGTCATACTATCATTAGCTTCCCTCATTAGAACATATCATGAATCATACCCTTATATACAATCTGTTTGCGGTAAGCTTCTTGTGGCACATAATATCCTTATCATTTTACCCCTTACTTCCGGAGGTTATCGGTTGCTTCCGTTTACCGGTCAGTTTCGAGGCTTTCTACTTATAGTTTCCTTTACGTCACGAGCTCGTGGCTTCCCTGTATCTTCTCTCTTTTACGAATTTGTTGCTTCTCTGATTTCTATACCTGTATCATGGATTGTAAATTATCCAAAACATCGGATTCCACTGTTTTTTCACTGCAGCATAATTCGACTGTAGTGAATACTTGATGCAGTGATAATTTGACATTTCGCTGATAATGTTCAATAAGTATCTTGAGTAAAATTAAATGACATAATGATGACTGAAGCGAAATCATGACTGAATTCCAAAGAATACTGAATAATTGCAATACTAATCATTGGCGACCATGAATTATGTCATGTTTCTTTCAAACCAAACCTAATTAACCAGTAACCTCCACCTAATGATTTGAAATACCCCATCATTTATAATTATCTCCAGATTGGCTTATCTTAAAATCTAATTTACTCACATGACCTTTGAACAATGCCCTCTGCCGTATCATTTCATCCTTTCACCTTCGTTTTATGATATTGGAATGTCATTCCATGTTTGACAATAACCTTTCTGAGGAATTTATCCCCATTGACAAAAAGACACATACCAAGTACATTACACTCCCCATTTGCAAATGTATACATTCCTAGGCCCGCAGTAACTCGTCTCACATTCCTATCAATGCTGTAATCTAATTATCTGAAATCATTCGATTATCTCCTCTAACCTCAAGTCCATGCAGTGTCCCAGAGATACAGATTTTCATTTGTAGATCGCATGATTTTGTCTCACCTTGAATTTTGTCCGTTTACCGATATTTTGTAATCTTGTTATCAGCTGCTGTGTTGTATGCAATATTTTTTCTTTCTTTTGTACATTTTTCGACGATCTAGTTTTCTCAGAGGTTTGGAATCAAACCGATTTGTCATTCCATGATTTAATGTCCAGTACTATCGTCACTAAAATGTGAATGTGCGTCATGTTCCATTGTCTCATATTCGAAACAGTTCTTGACGTCATCATTTCTCTCCCCACTTTCCTCATTTCTCATTGCTCTTGCGACGAATGTGGTTATACAGGCAAGATTTAGATTCACTCCCCTCTTTCTCACATTCGAAACAGTTCCATATCATGCCTGACGTCACCATTCCTCACTTCACTCTCTTCACGGGGGGAATAACCAACAAAATCATGTAAATCATGAAATCCCGTAATTCCATTATCTAATGTACTTCCTAAATGGACTGTGGAAAATCAATATGCGGCTAGGAGTGACGTCATTATCATGAGTTAGAATAGTGTTCTGATTGCGTTGAACCGCCTATTTTTCATGTCCGGTGGTGAAATAACGCCCCTCCTGCATCACTCACAGTCCTCTCTAGTCTATTTGGTTCATTGCTTTACCTTTCCCGCTGCGATAAGTGATTTATTTATTCGAATTTGTTGAAGCAACACGCACGATTTTAGCATCCTTTTAGTGAATTCTGCTGAAACAACATTTCACGTTTCACCATCCTTTCAGTGGGCTTTCCGAGCAACATCTTACTTTACCGTCTCTTTCCTGAAGCAACATTCAGCTATGTGATCTAGCTTGTTTACTTTGTGGCTACCGCTGCGATAATTGCTTTGAATTATCTTATTGGAATTTTGGGACCTTTGTAATTTGAACTTCGCTATTATTTTGCGAATAAATTCCAAGTCTTTCTGGTGCCTGCAGCAACACATAACTCATTAAAAATGAATTTCCAGAACACAGAGAAGTAAATTAAAACAACGGTTTTATTAAACAAGAATTAAACGTGGCGCAACAAATTTGGTGAGCTCTCGTTCTGCATTTCCCATCAAACCTCGTGAGGCTTGTTTTATCGCCATGTGATTGGTCGTTTCAAGTCACGTGATTAAATCCTTTGTTTCCTATTGGTGCTCCACCCTGGATCACCATGGTAACCCGACACGCTCTAAGAATGTTGTTGTGGTGGCAGCTGTTTGCTACAAGTTCCATTGTCCCACTCTATGCTGTGTTCTGGTAATGTAGAGGGGTCGGGGGGATTCTAAGAATCGGAGGGGCTGTTCTTGTTCTCTTCTTCAATCAAGGTCTCTGTTTGCTGTGTTCTGGTAATGTAGAGGGGTCGGGGGATTCTAAGAATCGGAGGGTTCGTCCTTGTTTTCTTCTTCAATCAAGGTCTCTGTTTGCTGTGTTCTGGACTCTGGTAATGTAGAGGGGTCGGGGGATTCTAAGAATCGGAGGATTTTCGATATGGTGATTTGTGCCCCATTTCCATATTTGGCAATTTTTCCACAGGTCTTGACCATAAATGGAATAATTGGCTTGTCCGGTCATTTCATTTCAGTGTGAAATGTGACAAAATCCTTTTTAAATCACCTGCAAAACATGTTCGCTTCTGATCGACTCTCATTCGATAATCGATAAGCGTATGTGCTTGCGATAAGTGACTTTATTCCGGTCTTTGTGAGATGTTAGAAATATTCAGATGAGCTTTCGTGTCTATTCCGCCTCATTTTTTCCGTTTTTACTCCGTTCAAATCGTCTTCTGGCTTGCCACAGCGTATTTTAAATGGTTTAGATGGTATTTTAAGTTTACGAATGGTTGTACGTCGGATTTTATTTTTCTTATGGCTGATAAAATATTCTTTTACCGCACCGCTGATTCGATGTTATTGTTAACCATATCAAACAGTGGAATAGGAGGGACCACACCCTCCTTTTTATCAAATAATAGTCAAGTTGTGAAGGAGAATAGCACAGATATAGATATATCGTCAAAAATACCGGGCGGGTGTTGCAATGTTCTAATGACGTTTCAATGACGTGTATTACCGTATTGTCTTAGAGTACTGATGGTAGCATGGCTTCAAACATGCATTCACAGAGGAGGCAGGTTTACTATTGCCCAACCAGGGTGCATTGTTACCATGGATTCTATCTATTGCCCAACTTATACCCTCACTATTATCATTTGTTGGAATCCAGGTTGGTTTTTGTCACCTGCAGGAAGCAGGCATTTTCTGCATCAATCATAACATTTCGAGGCCATTATTAACCTTCTTGAATATTGATTCTTGACTATCGATATCGATCCTATTGATGTCATTCCATTTTTGGAAATAACCTTTCTGGGGTTTTTTCCCCCCATTGACAAAAGACATAAGTACATTACTCCCCATTTGCAATGTATACATTCTAATTTTTATTATTTCATTCTCATTCCTATCATTGCTGTAATCTAATTATCTTCAAATCATTCGATTATCTCCTCTAACCTCAAGTCCATATTGTGTCCCAGAGGATACAGATTTTCATTTGTAGGGAATGCACAGATTTTTGTCTCAATGGAATTTTGTTCGTTTTACCAATCTCTTGTAGTCCTTGTTATCAGCTGCTGTGTTGTATGCAATATTTTTCATTCTTTTGTACATTTTTCTGACGATCTAGTTTTCTCAGAGGTATGGAATCAAACCATTTGTCATTCCATGATTTAATGTCCAGTACTATCGTCACTAAAATGTGAATGTGTTACATGTTCCATTGTCTCATATTCGGAAACAGTTCTTGACGTCATCATTTTCTCCCCACTTTCCTCATTTCTCATTGCTCTTGCATTAGATAATGATTATACAGGCAAGATTTATCTTCCTCCTCTTCTCATTCAGAAACAGTTCCATATCATGCCTGACGTCACCATTCCTCACTTCACTCTTCACGGGGAATAACCAACAAATCTTATGTAAATCATGAAATCGTAATTCCATTATCTAATGTGCTTCCCTAAATGGACTGTGGAAAATCAATATGCGGCTAGGGAGTGACGTCATTATCATGAGTTAGAATAGTGTTCTGATTGCGTTGAACCGCCTATTTTTCATGTCCGGTGGTGAAATAACGCCCCTCCTGCATCACTCACAGTCCTTCTAGTCTATTTGGTTCATTGCTTTACCTTTCCCGCTGCGATAAGTGATTTATTTATTCGAATTTGTTGAAGCAACACGCACGATTTTAGCATCCTTTTAGTGAATTCTGCTGAAACAACATTTCACGTTTCACCATCCTTTCAGTGGGCTTTCCGAGCAACATCTTACTTTACCGTCTCTTTCCTGAAAACATTCAGTTATGTGATCTAACTTGTTTTACTTTTGTGTAACCGCTACGATAATTGCTTTGAATTATCTTATTGGAATTTTGGAACCTTTGTACTTTGTTTGAATTATTTTTACGAATAAATTCCAAGTCTGTCTGGCGCCTGCAGCAACACATAACTCAATAAAATGAATTTCCATAATACAGAAAAGTAAATTAAAACAACGGTTTTATTAAACAAGAATTAAACGTGGCGCAACAAATTTGGTGAGCTCTCGTTCTGCATTTCCCATCAAACCTCGTGAGGCTTGTTTTATCGCCATGTGATTGTCGTTTCGGTCACGTGACATCCTTTGTTTCCCTATTGGTGCCCCACCCTGCATCACCATGGTAACCCGACACGATCTGAGAATGTTGTTGTGGTGGCAGCTGTTTACTTTACAAGTTCCATTGTCCCACTCCTATGCTGTGTTCTGGTAATGTAGGGGGTTTGGTGGGATTCTAAGAATCGGAGGGCTGTTCTTGTTCTCTTCTTCAATCAAGGTCTCTGTTTGCTGTGTTCTGGCAATGTAGAGGGTCGGGGATTCTAAGAATCGGAGGTTCGTCCTTGTTTTCTTCTTCAACCAAGGTCTCTGTTTGCTGTGTTCTGGACTCCTGTAATGTAGAGGGTCGGGGGATTCTAAGAATCGGAGGATTTTCGATATGGTGATTTGTGCCCCATTTCCATATTTGGCAATTTTTCCACAGGTCTTGACCATATATGGAATAATTGGCTTGTTCGGTCATTTCATTTCAGTGTGAAATGTGACAAAATCCTTTTTAAATCACCAGCAAAACATGTTCGCTACTGGTCGACTCTCATTCGATAATCGATAAGCGTATGTGCTTGCGATAAGTGACTTTATTCCGGTCTTTGTGAGATGTTAGAAATATTCAGATGAGTTCTCGTGTCTATTCCGCCTCATTTTCCGTTTTACCCGTTCAAATCGTCTTCTGGCTTGCCACAGCGTATTTCAATGGTTTTAGATGGTTTTAAGTTTACGAATGGTTGCATGTCGGATTTTATTTTCTTATGGCTGATAAAATATGCTTTTACCGTACCGCTTGATTGATGTGATTGTTAACCATATCAAAACAGTAGAACAGGATGAACCACGCCCTTCTTTTAATCAAATAATAGTCAAGATGAGAAAGAGAATAGCCGAGATCAAGATATATCGTCAAAAAATACTGGGCGGGGGTTGCAATGTTCCAATGACGTGTATTACCGTATTGTCTTAGAGTACTGATGGTAGCATGGCTTCAAACATGCATTCACAGAGGAGGCAGGTTTACTATTGCCCAACCAGGGTGCATTGTTACCATGGATTCTATCTATTGCCCAACTTATACCCTCACTATTATCATTTGTAGGAATCCAGTTTGGTTTTTGTCGCCTGTAGATCGCAGGCATTTTCTGCATCAATCATAACATTTCGAGGCCATTAACCTTCTTGAATATTGATTCTTGACAAATTGAGATATAATCATGAGCTAATCATGGGCATATCGATATCGATCCTATTACCTTTATTAGATGATAATTGTAATCATTAACATCCCATTATCAACTGTTATCCTAGATAAAGTTATGTTCCAAGGACAAACAATAATCGCTTCTTCCTGATGAAACAAGCGATTATCGTTCAACAGAACAGATGTCCGATTTATTGACATAACTGGATATTGTATGCAGAGAAAAGAAACAATTTGCCCACTTATATATTACTTTTTCTCCTGCTCCTAACTTGGGACAACAAAAAATCACAGCTTTTATGGAGATTTGCCAGCGTCAACCGGCGTCAATGGTATTCTCTGAGCTACTGCTTCAAATACTGAATTTATGGAATATGTGGATCACTTAGCGTTGAATAATAATTAGAGAATTTGCATAATATACTAGCCTCCGTAGTATTGACCCATGCTGTTCTTTGTTTATGTCCGTGTGATTGTTCGTTTGACGCTCGGGTCTGTTTGCCTTCGTGGATTTTCTGTCTTTTGTTTACGTGTTGCTTCAACCTTGCGTAGTGCTTACATGGACAAGATTGTTTGCTTTGGTTTGTGAGTCAATGTTTGAACTTACTACTATACGAACCTATTCTTAAACATTCATAGGAATTGGATTGTAAGCCTCATGGAGGGAGGTGCAGGTGTTAGAAAGCTATTGTTCTACTCGAACGCAAATATGCGGTGTTTCTGGCGTATATCCAGAAAAGCGCTTAATTTGTGCACCGTGTAATCCATGATTATGGGATTCCATATTACATCTTTAACCTTTATCTATGGCCTGCCTGGCGCTATCTAATGGGTTACCGTATATAATATGCTCCTTTACAGGCTCTAAGAAGTCGCTTAATTGCCCCTGCCACTAATTACTTCGATTATAATAAGACTATGTAAAGTTAACCGGTCTCATGGCACTTGTTGTACACTTCTTTGTGCTCTACACTGTAAATAGCGGTCTCAGCTCCATCCTGAAATAGCAGACATCTCCACCTCATTAACACTCCATTCTAACCCCTGATAATGATGTCATTCTAAACCATCTATTGTTTGATCTCTGGTCTTGGATCATCTGTCTTCCAGCCGCTAAATGAGCTGTTCGCGAATAATAGGCGGTTATCAACGTCATCAACTTTCTACATTGAGCTATGATAATGACGTCATCTTAACCGCCTATATTTTTCGTTTGCTGGCATATTTAACCACTTCTTTTTCTCTCGCAAGGATACTTCAGGATCTGTACATATTTGCTCACTAAAGTAGGCGGTGTCCTGCCACCATACCAATCTCTCACCCTCGTCAATTTTCATGACATCATTCTCCTCCGCCTAGTTTACATTGTGTGAAATATACTGAGAGAGATGAGTACATCGTGTGTACAATCCATTCTTCACACAATCTATTGCCGCCTTTTATATTCCAACTGCTCAATACATTCTCTCCGCGATGTGTTTGTTTTGTTGTAGGGGTGCTTTGAGCATTGTGTATATTGGTTAATGGACGTGTCAACTAAGTAAAACGTTTTTAATATTTCTATTTCTCATAATTTAGATTAGCTTAATTATTAGCTGATCATAGTTTTTAAAGTGCAGTTTTATTCTAATTATTTTCTGTGGGTTGATATTTGTTCCACATGTTATTGTTAATCTCTTTATCACTATTTAATGGGGTTATATGAACTCAACCGGAAGTTCGTCACTAGATGTTATGTATGACTTCAGAATTATGAAGGGTGGTTTAACCATATCGTAATTATACTGCGAACGGACCTGATCACAGGCAGATCATAATCAAATCATATTTGTGTCGCTCTGTTGCCTTTCTACGTTCATGTCTGTCATTTCAGCTCGACATTTACCATGACAATTGACATAAATGTCAGCTGTCCCTTGAGTCTTGACCTGTCTTCTTTTAATCCCATAATTCCTTGAGGATATTCCAAGTTAGATTAGTCAGTCCCCGACCCTTTTGTCAGTCTGCTGACATCTGGTTCTTTGGCTCTTTAGGACGAAAGCGGAAGAACTGACAGTGACACATAAAATCCATCCTTCCCTTTTCTCCTAGAGAATATACCTCTAGACCGTTCTCTTTTCTTCCGTACTCTGACTTCTCCCGTCATTCTGTAATCAGTTCACATGACCAAAGCTCCGGTTTGATGTACCAGGATGAATTAACCCTGAAATTGCTCGAAAAGGGGAGCTTGTGTCACGGGGATTCACTTCCTCAAATCTGATCCATGTAATAAATGGATCATTCCTCCTACTTCAACTTGGGCTGCTTAGTGCTTGGATTGGGCTTGGATTCTTGCACCATTAACCCCAAATTCCCCGTCGAAAGAATTTGATATGCTTCAACATTTATTTACCTCAATTTAGGTACATTATTAAGGCACCATTAAAACATAGTTTCCAGAAATAAAACGCTTGAAAAGTGAAAATTTGTTCACGCTGTGTTTCAAGTGAAGGAGGAATTAATAATAATAATAAAGTAATAATGGCATGCATGGTTGATGACAGCACACACCATTATTATTAAGATTTATGCCCGGTTAAAATAACAAAACAAATCATAACAAAACAGAAAACATGAATAATTCATACATAATCGTACGAAAACATGTTATGAAATATTTTGGGATGTTTATGGAATCATCATGGATCACACACGAGCATAACAAGCTGGTTACAGTCACCAGTTGATAATTCTAAATCATGATAATGACATCAGTCAATATTCGTTATTAAAGTCCTCTTCATAGATTCGATATTTTGTGGTGTTGGATATATGAAGATGTACTCAAACAACAGTTCTTTAGTAACTCTACCGCCATTGGAAGGAAATCCCACGGGAGGATACAGCGGCCAATCAGATTGTAGGAAGAGAGGAAGGACAACCAATCAGGTTGCAGCTTTGCAGGAAGAAAGAAAAGACAACCAATCATGTTGTAAGATGAAGAGCACAACCAATAAATGTACAGAACCCATGGCCAATGGCCATTGCCGAATCAAAACAGAGATGAAATAAATAAAGATAAAATGACTTACCAATGGAGCGAAAGACTGGATTTCAAGGAAATCAAAGGAACTGAGATCTGCATAACGAAAACCAATTTAATAGAATAAATCATAAAATATTCAATGGATATGAATATTCATGAAGTTGAGTTGAGTAAAAGCCGGTGAGATAATCTCACCAAACGATCGTTCCTAAAATCATTACCATCTGGTTTGGAGCATAAGTTATGGAAGTCAAACCAAACAAGCTGAAGTATATCGCAATATAGAAAAGAAAGGGGGGCAACTTACAAACCCCAAAATTTAACCCCCATTTGCCTTTTTCGATATCCACTTGGGGGTTTATGGGGGTTTAATTTTCCAGGTACCATTTCCAAAATGATCAAAAATTTCAGACAAAAATGGCTCCATTGTGGTGAAAATGTAATTCTTTTTGATCCTTGCTCAATTTTAAAGGCGTATTTAAACTAAGAAGCGAAGAAAGGAAGAAAAGTTAAGCCAAAAATCTCTAAAAAGGGTACCATTCTAGAAAAAGGTCGAAAATCATCAACAAAAAATGGTACCATTTCAGAAAAGGGCCAAAAATGGTACCATTTCAGAAAAGGTTCGCAAATCGTCAACAGAAAATGGTACTATTTCAGAAAAGGGTTGAAATTTGTCAACGAAAAATGGTACCATTTCAGAAAAGGGTCGAAAATCATCAATCGAAAATGGTACCATTTCAAAGAAGGGCCAAAATCGTCAACAAAAATGGTACCAATTTAGAAAAGGGCTAAAAATCTCCAACAAAAATGGTACCATTTCAGAAAAGGGTCGAAAATCATCAACGAAAAATGGTACCATTTCAGAAAAGGGCCAAAATGGTACCATTTCAGGAAAGGTTCGCAATCGTCAACAGAAAATGGTACCATTTCAGAAAGGGCCGAAAATCTTCAACAAAAAATGGTACCATTTCAGAGAAGGGTTGAAAATCGTCAACAAAAATGGTACCATTTCAGAAAAGGGTCGAAAATCATCAATTACAAAATGGTACCATTTCAAAGAAGGGCCAAAATCGTCAACAAAATGGTACCAATTTAGAAAAGGGCGAAAAATCTCCAACAAAAAATGGTATCATTTCAGAAAAGGGTCGAAAATAATCAACGAAAAATGGTACCATTTCAGAAAAGGGCCAAAAATGGTACCATTTCAGAAAAGGTTCGAAAATAATCAACGAAAAATGGTACCATTTCAAAGAAGGGCCCAAAATCGTCAACAAAAAATGGTACCATTTCAGAAAGGGGTCGAATATCATCAACGAAAAATGGTACCATTTTGTAAGAGGGCCAAAAATGGTACCATTTCAGGAAAGGGTTAAAAAATCGCCAACAAAAAAAATGGTACCATTTCAGAAAAGGGTCGAAAATCCTCAACAAAAATGGTACCATTCCGTTAAAAAAGCCAAAAATCGTGCAAAAATCAATCATAAAACAGCCAAATTTAACTAAATTAAGCCCCCAAAAACCCCCATAAACCCCCAAAAATTAAACCCCCATTTGCCATTTTTCGATATCCACCGGGGGTTTATGGGGGTTGCCCCCCCCCAAGAAAGCCTGGACGGAGGTTCACAGGAGTATTATCCCAAGAAGGGACAGTGCCTGGCTCTAAACAGACGTGTACAGTCACCAAATGGAATTAGAGACGCAGAATTTAACACGGCAGAACGGAATACCGAGATTTCTACATCATGGTACAAGTATATAAATGATATCATCAGAGGTCAACTGATCACTGATCAGAGTAGATATAAAATATCATGAGGTATAACAAATCAAGATGACAAGATATAGTAAATGGAGTATGAAGTAGGGTATGCCTTATTGGCCGTTATTTAACCGGCCGGTAAAAAGTCCGGTTAAATAAGGGCCATTGGGCCAAGGTGCGCTGTGAGAAATCCGAATTGCAGAAGAATCCATGGCCTCTACCCACAAACAAACACACGTTTAATAAAACCACATTCAACAGATGGTAGGAAGGCGCGCTTGTCCTTGACCACATTCAAATAAACACACTCAAAAACTCACATAAACACACATTAAGCATAATATAACTCACTCAAACTCACACATACCTACACACATACCTACACACATGGGATAGTAGGCCCTGAGCAGAGAAACAGGCAGGAAAACGTAATCAATTCATCAATTTCAGTTCTGAAAATGACGTCATCCTAACCACATACACATGGGATGGACGTAAAAACTCCGGTTACGCTCTAGACTGACACACTTCGTCACACTAGTAAACGCTGTGTAGTGATTGGAATGTGTATAAATTCTACGGTCTCAAGACGAAAAACATGAATAAAAACACTATCATTTGAAATCAAATAAAGTGGAGATTGATAGATTAGAGATAAATGTAATTTTTAAATAAAGTTCAAAAACATTCGTTGACGCTTCAAGCTCAGTTTTAAAATCGCCCCAGGCATGGTAGGTCTAGAGATTTTCTAAAAAGTTCCAATTTCACTGAATTAAAGCAAACAAATCCTGCAGATACACGTACACCAGAAGCCCTCAAAACTCCCTGGACCGGGTCAAATAATAATCAAATATATGACTGAATGGAAATCCCCATTACACCCAGCAGCAGAAGTGTAATCCAATCCAGTGAAGAAGATTGTGAACCCTCTCCACATAATCTTAAGAGGTGTCCTCCAGTGTGATCCCTGATCACCCTGCACTGCACACACATACCAGACATAACGGCGGTGGGGGAAGGGTAGGTAGGGGTGGGTGATGTCATTATCAGGGTTTGGAATGGTGAATTGATGACGTCACACTGCCTTGTTTGGTATTTTGAGATGGGTAGAAAGGGTGGTTTAATAGCTCACTGTTATAAATAGTAGTGAGAATTTAATTCCTGCAGTTCATAGTTAGAAACTCGTGTTCTTTGCTCCAGAAGTTGACAGCTGAATTAATAAACTCAGATTGTCTTCGGAAAAGTAACTGATATTTTGACTGATCATCCGTAGTCGTAAGTCACAGGAATTATGTCTTTCTTTTCAGGAATCGTCCAGTGTCTTGATGGACAATTTGTGGAACACAAGACTTCAATAGAGCATTGAACTTTGATTATTCAAGGCTAATGATCCTATCCAGGGACTTATGATCGAATAAAAGGGTGGGGGTATGAAATATCGTTAATACTAATTCAGTATGATCTAAATGGTGTGGCACTTTGCATCAACTTAAACGATTAACAAAGGAGTACAGGACTGGCGAAGGACATCAAAAGAAGAAGATACGGCCATTTCCAAAGGAGATTTTAGATATTGGTTATCGAGGCAGGCCTTATTTTGTTTCATTATGAAATATTTTATAACAAAATGATCAAGTATGGGTAACATTCTAATACACCAAAACGGCTTGAATATATTTTTGTGCATAAGGACAGACCCACCCAGAGATATCAAAACAAACTCTACAACATACAAGGTATACTCTGCCAGACAAAGCATGAAACTTTACATACGTAGGTAAGTACCGTGCCAGCGATACATATTGGAAGAAATGAGTGCTTTTCTGACGCACTTAGATTGTAATGGCAGAGTGAACTGCTTTGAGATTTTCGAGTCAGTCACTTCCGAATCATAGCCGGTCTGAGTTCATCAGACTTTACAATAAAAACTGTCGTAATTATGTCACTCTCAAACCGCCTATTTTTCGTGTACAGCTTTTGTAATAAACCCCAATAAAATGGTTAATGAATGTTTACTGTCGATCTAGAAATGGCGAGTTTCATGAACATGATGTCTGATATACTTTTGACGTGTTTAACTATATTTGGCCTGATTTATGATATTTTCGTTCAAAAATTGACATTTGACAACATCCTTGTCACAATTTTACAATTCTTGTCCCTATAGATGCTTAAATAGGTGTCCAAGAAGTGAGTAGTTAAACATTAGAATGGGTTAAAAACTTATCAAGGTGTTTATGTCTTACTTTTGCATGATTAGAGCCAGTTAGAATAATGGCTGATCGAGGAATAGTGCACGTTATTAACGATTATGAAATGGTGTGAGTTAATGTTTAATTTACCTGTCATTTCATAAAGTCTCAGTCGAGTCAACTGATTTCCTTCCCATCACGAATAATTGTCCATAATTCGAAGACGAACATAATTCATAATGATCATTTATGGAATCATTGATAAATTATTTACGAAATTATGAATCAAATGACTCACCTATTGATGGCACTATCGCTTGTAATCCTCGCCTTCCTTTCCACACACCCGTTCAAATTATTCAACTCCTTTCCCAGTGGCTCAACAGCCTCATGAACTTCTTTCTTCGGTGATTGCTGAAAATAATAAAATATAATTCAGTAAACAGTATGATTTGTTTACCCATCAAATTGTTGATTTGTTTACTCATCATTATTCTTCACAAGTTGTGATAGTATGTTAGTATTATGAAGTTAGATGTGTTAGTTCTTGTCATTAGTATTTGGCAGTAAACAGGTATTCAGTATTCCTATATCATAAGCGGGAATCTAATATAGATCTCAACTATTATCTTATTTGGGTTAAGTCTAATCAGTAATTTGGACTACGGCCAATTTTTTGACTAAATCGAAGATGAAATCTGTGTTCTTTCGCGAGTGATATGCCGCGCGCGCGGAAGCGAATTTGTGGAAATCACGTGATCACGGGTCGATCCTTGGGGCGGTTTTCCAATTTCCATGGTTCTTAGGTACTTCGAACTTTTCTAGGGTCTAGGGGCGAAACTTTTTGGTGGTTGAATGAGTATCAGAAATTATTTAATTTCGTGCTCGACCAAGTTCCGTTACTTCGATGAGGAAGCTGGAAGATATTCTCAATCAGACTATGTCCATTGTCCACAGATGGGATCATCAATTATGCTAACCATCAAAATTGTTCAAACAAACTCATGTCAACATAGAGAACTAGAGAAAGGTAGTTCCACCCACTAATTTAAAGTTACTATTGACAGGAATAATCCAGACTTCATGTTCTGGAGCCTCAGTTGAAATCATACACAGTGAGGACAAGTTTTTGGGAGCCGATCATTTCAATATGCCGCCATGCGCGGCGTTCGCGCGCGCTCAAATTTATAAAGACAGTAGCATACTTACTGTTAAAATGTCGCGGCGCGTTACGTACAAGACACCATTTACCTCTAGATTTTCATGAATATCGCCAATTAAGCCAACTTCAATAATAGGCCGCCCGAGACAGAATCAAGTCTTTGCAGTCAGAAGCAATAAATAACATTGGTATGTGAGACAAACAGAGTTTCACAGTAACACGCTGGTCTACTGGTGACATAGGAATAGAGTCAGGCATGTTAGGATGTTTCGAGGCAAGAATAGTGACAAAGACAGAGATGGAGCCGGCAATTTGAGCCTTATCAGCGCTTATTTTCTACTTTATCATTGTTGTGTCTGTGTTCTGCCTGTACCAAACCTCTCTTAAGGTCCTAGAATTAGCGGCACATAATTTGTTCAGTATTTTACAGATTAAATCATGTGATGCACCAACGACATTTAATATGAACCGACCTGCTGCTCTTATATTGCTCAAGTGTATCCACATTTTCTTAAGTCGGTTTTCGCACTTGAGTACAACGACTCGTCGACGAAAATTAGAAAATTTCGATTTTAAAACCACGCAGAGTGCTTCCGAGGATGCCTTCAAAATTATACATTTGAGTAAATCATTTCATTGAACATCTTTGGGCACCCCTCGCAGTATACGCTTAAAAGAGAGCATGTTATAGTGATCGTGGTGGTTCGCAGAATTACTTAGCTCTCTTAGAAGCTGAATTATCTAGACACGGTGAATTACCGGCGGTCTCACCGTGTTTGAGTCCTTGTGTCTGTGTTTGAGTCCTTGTGTCTGCGTTTGTCTGTTTGTGTTGTCTGTCTGTGTGTTTGTCAGTGAGTTGTTTGTCTTCTGTTTCTGTGTCTGTTTGTCTTGAAGATGTCTGAATGTGTGTTAAAATGAAAAAAGTTGAAGAACAATGGTCACTGCATAGGCCAGCAAGCATTGATTTGACTTTTGAGGAATGATTTAAGAAAGCAGTGATTTAAGGTTGAGCTGATGCCAGAGCACCTAATTAGGAGAAATAAGGAGGGGTTGGATGATTGAAGAGTAAAAAACAAGAGGGATTGGTTGAACAAAGAGTAGAGTCAAGACGACGCACTTTTACGTCAAGCTACTCAAAGAACTGTCAGAGCGTAGCCTGCTGCTATTTGCATAAAACAGATGTACGGAATGATCTTATTTAAAACTTCAATCTCTTGAGATCCTATTCTTGATTTACATGATTTACAGTGCCGCACCCTTCATCTGTTATGTCGCATTGTGAGATGGGAGGGTTCATGAATTGATGTTGAATAAAGGCGGAAGGGATACTTGAGTAATAACGTATCAAAATAAAATATCACTCTGTACTGTGGCTTGTAAATTGAATTTTAAAAACAGTGTAATTCTAGTGGGCAACATACTGTAGTGTACTCATGTTGAGATGATTAGTGAATTTTTAAAGAATTCTACAGGAACCATATTCTTTTAAAAATCGTGCCCTCCCCGAATACCTTTCAGCATTTCATAGCACATTTTTTCTCACGAACATAATGAGAAATTTCATTGGTTTCATATTTCATAACACATCTGCAAGAAACCAAGAAACATGGCTTGATCACATTGCAGCATAAATGCTATAATGAACAATTTCCCAAATTGCATGTTCGTTGAAATGAATGATAAATGATATGGCATCATGTTTTGACTGTACTGTAATTGACGTGACAGGTCATTCTCTAAGTCTTAAACAGGGCTAATCATTGATTTAAAATCAATTAAAGCTCACACAGCATAATTCATTAATTATGGTGTATATATACCTATTTTGTATCGAGTAAAATTGCAGTACAATCCTGGATTAAAATGAGATTATGAATCGATTAATGACATTACATATTTATGATTCATATTATCATATTACATAGTATTTATGTATTTATGTAACCACTATGGATAAATCCTGTTTACACAGATGTGTCTTGGCATGATAATAACCACATCGGATTATTTGTAATGTGAAAACAAGACGCTGGAGAAAACATAAGAATTTGTGAAATTAAGATCGCGAAAGTCATGATATTGACCAATAAGCATACGAGTTTAAAGGTTACTCGTGCACTGATTGATCAATGAGAAATGGACATTACCTCCAACATACTTATTCCGATGAATGAATGTGCTTCTAGCTTTCTAGCTTTCTGGAATCACTTAAATAATTTGAGAATTGACGAAATACCAAGTAAAATATTTGCTACGTATCACGAGTTTTGTTTACTCAAATTATATAAGTTGGTATGAGTCCAACTCGAGCGAATTGCGATACCAAATAATCGAACCGTTCGTAATGGCGTGATAATTAGGGCATGTAAGAAAGTAAATACCTTCTGATCTTTTATCATCGAAACTCTTAGGACCGCACAAATAAAATATCAAGTATGAAATACCGTTATCCAAAGATAAATTTCATGAGTGAAATTGTGAGGGTACAAACAGAAGGAATCTCGAACTATGGGCAGTTGTGAATGACTACATTACCATGGCTTAGCATGGTCGATTTAAACTAAATTTCATTCACTGAGACATGGAAGATTGGGTATGGTGGACAACAACGGACATACGGCATATATCTGCCATTCCCAATCTCTCCCATTATCCCTGGATTCACCTGTGTATCATCCTCCTCTGGTATTCTGGTGTAGTACTGTAGCAGAGGTAGACAGCACTGAGATACGGGAATACCTGCTGATTCCAGCTCAAACTGCATACCACTCATTGATAGAAGTAAAGACAGTGGCTACTTTGACCTTGAGTTTTGCAATGCTACAATACCGCGGATAACCGTACAGTTTGGCCTACAATAGCAAGTGGCGAATTGGCGATAGTATTTTTATTTGGTAAATAATTAGAATTTAGAGGTTTCAGTAACATTAATTTTCGTGAATTGAATGGAAAATGAAGTTTCGGGAGTATAGCACATTCTGCGAAAAATAATCTACCTTAAAGATTGAAGAGCAACAATCTCTTAAACAATAATAAAATTGAAAAAGATATTTTTCGTGCTGCACCATAATTATGAAAAAACGTTAAATATGCAAAGAGAGTCCATATATTACTTTGTATTATAAACGGCATAGACTTAACTCAGTAGCAAAAAGAGACAATACCTAGCCCGCACAATGTAAAAGGTTTAGCAAGTGATTTCGTTTAAATCTTCCCGGTTCACACTTATCACTTTATATATAACACTGCTCAAACCCCGAGCGTGAAAAATAGGCAGTTCAACATCATCAACTTACTCCATTTCCCTATGATAATGACGTAATCTTATCCGCTTATTTCTCGGGTGGGCATTCTCTCTCAATGGCAAAAGGTGTGTGGCGGTGGTCTATGTTCATTGAACCCACTACATGCTCATAAGCCATAGTCCCGCTAGGTGTACAGGTATTATCATGCGTTGTGGATTATAGCCAATCAGAGGGCAGGATTTGCATGATACTGCTCGCTCATTGGTGGAGCCATGGAGTTTTTGTGGGTAAACTGATACACGCACACAGTCCCTCTAGATATCATTTAGTAGATGATATTATGATTATTGGATGTGCAATAAGAACCATGCATACAGTCTTTGTTGAATGATTGTGTCTTCTTATTCTTTATAGGAAGAAAAAGAGGAGTAAATGCTTGTGTGATTTATACTTTGCTTTGAATTGTTTAATTCACTTTACTTCACTGAAGCTATAAAAGGACTGCATCTATTTGACTAAATAGTTCACTCTGAGAATTGGAAGTGTTCTATATTACACCAAAGAAATCAAAAGCTATTAGTGTTCAGTACAAGAGAGTCTGATTCAAAATTCTAATGGTGCTGCATATAATTATGTATTTATGCAGCAAGACTCAATGTTCAATTGTTCATTTGAGCTATAAAAGAGTTGACGCATCAAGACTCGATGTTTAATTGTTCATTTGGTATAAGAGCTGGTGTGATTGGCAGACAGCAGCAAATTATATGTACCAATATATTCATTGACCTGTAACTTCCATCTTAGCACATTTGGCAAGGTAAACTTAGACCTGCAATAATTATTAATAAGACTGTGTTTAATATGGTTATTAACCCTCGGGGTATATCAATTGTAACACGGCTCTGTGATTATCATGATATTAACGTTAGACACAGGATAATTATTAACGCTATTAACACTTACACTCACTCTCTCTCTCCTCTTGCTCAAAGATTGGGAGGATTGCGGAGGATTCTGTGTGGCAGTTAATAACACAAGTTGGTTTAGTAATTACAACATGGGTCTGTGAGTCTGTGACCTGTGTCATTTTTATTCAAATTTCTACACATTTGGGAAATTAATTGCCGTCAAAAACATTCTTGGGAACCATTCATTCCTAAATTTATCAGTGATTTCATGAAATTGTCTTTGCAGTGGATAATCTATGCTGTGATTTAACAGTTAGTGTTACCATACTCCAGAGTGTGATATTACATATGGTTGGAGGGAAGCAAATTTTCCTTTGAGTAAAAACAGCTCCGGAAATTAGCAACGCTTTTTGTGGGAACTTTCCAAAAGAGATGACCATTATAATTCATGTAAATCATTATAACTTTATCATGGAAAGTTGCAACCTTAGAACCTTTCACTCTTCAAATTGCTAGTCGTATTACAGTTACTGTTTAAGTTACATATTTTAAACTTTTAAAGTAAAGCACGCTAATAGCTTCCCGTTCCCGGACACATATTGCAACAAGGAAATCATGAGCTGTGACGTCATCAATTATACATTTTTAAATCTTGATAATGACGTGTATTCAACTGAGTAATAGTATATTCTAGCACGCCTTTAATATATTACGCTACAAGTAATAAATGTTAGGAATTTAAGGTTTTAAGTGCGTATTTAGCGACGCTTTGAGAAAGTCGATAACATAATATTCTACAGGGTGTTCAATCGAGTAGTTAGATAGTTTTACAGCTCAATGAAGCTGCTAGTTGCTGCAGTAAATCAACTGCCCCTCGCACGGCTAGGGTGTTACGTGCACACGAGAAATAGGCGGATCAACGGCATCAACTTACTACATTACACCATGATCTTAACCCCCTATTTCTCGTGTAAGGCTCTCAAAGTGAGAAGGTATTAATTTATCATTGTATAAGAGACATAAACATTCATGATTCCTATTTTGACTAGAAAAGACACTCCTTGGCCGTATTGTAAAAACCACGCCTTACGATGAAAATGCAAGAATATGTCTCAAATTACTCT
Source organism: Beroe forskalii (assembly GCA_011033025.1). Taxonomy (NCBI): domain Eukaryota; kingdom Metazoa; phylum Ctenophora; class Nuda; order Beroida; family Beroidae; genus Beroe; species Beroe forskalii. The sequence goes on along the minus strand of WFMF01000529.1, from coordinate 32,851 downwards.
GCATTTTCTCACATACACAGCGACAGCAGAATTTTCTCAGCCTCCTACTCAATTCTCGTCTTATCTTTTAAAGGAGACAAATATTTAAATGCTCATCACAAGCACTGTGTGATAAGGTGATGAGCAAATACCTACCGCATTTTGCTGAGTATAATGTCAAAATTTTAATAAGTTTCTTCAACATCAGATAGTATGCCACCTCGAATTCGCTAAATCAAATAATCCATATTTTGGCAGAATGTTTAATCGAAATCTCTAGGTCAAGGCTATTTTATTAATCATTAAATTCTGCCAACTCATCATAATTTTCAAATGAACTTATCGTATCAACTGCATTCCGTAATTTAAAAAAAGAAAAATTCTACACAGAAAGAATTTCGAACGCCCATAATTTGATCAAATACTTTAGATAATTCGATTTCTGCAAAATGAGTTTGAAATTTGTCATAAACCGTCAGCACACAATTTGATGAAAGTACTAGTATCACGGCTCATGACATAAACAAACAGATGTTCTCAGCACATAATTTATCACTTATTGCAGAGATGATCAGTGATATTCTTTGTAGAATTAAGTGAATTTGAGCACTCCACAAAACAGGGACATGATGAAAGGACTTTGAGGTTCGGTATATTAAAATGCCGGTAGCTATTCAAATCCGCTGCTTTACCGACCTTTGATCATCTAGTCAATGTAATACACCTGAAATTTTGCCCCTTTCGGTATCCTCTATTCTACTACTTCTCTAACTATTCAGTATAAGTTAAGTTTACGATCATTGGTAAACTGATCGTGATGTTTTATTGGTTTAGTGGTTCAGATGAATTAGTATGTTATCACCACATCCAGATACGCTGATAACGGTGGTACATGCCTCAGGATTACATGAACCGTCGAATGACGAAAGACTTTCTGATTGCGCCGAAATTTCATCCTTCGAAATGTAAAGCTTTAGCTGTAACAAACCAAAGAAACATACTCCATAATCTACCATGTACAATCTTCCAGTACAAGCTTCACAATACTTACATAGATTATGTTGCATCTCAAGTAGATCTGGGAGTCACAGTAAACTCTAGACTTTTATGGTCAGAACAATGCAACAGTCTCTTATCTAAAGCAAGCTCCCGTCTAGGACTTGTAACACGTATTTGTCATTTCACCTGTGATAAAAGACAAAAAAGAACCTTTTACCTTACACTAGTTAGGTCTTTATTTGAGCATTGCTCCATCATTTGGCATCCAGTCAGCTCCAACCAGCTCAGTGGTTTTGAGGCTATCCAAAAACGGGCCGTTAAGTGGATTGAAGGCCGTCCCCATGACCATATCTGTGATACTGAATACTATGATAAACTGAAAACCCTGCATATCCCTCCAATAAAACACAAATTTATCATAACTGACCTAATCATGATGTTCAAAATCATACACTCTCTTATCTCCATCACCTTACCAGAAGGCTTTCATATCATTAAACATACTGAAGTAAGGAGCACCAGAAGTACACATGATATTGTGAGCAAAGAGGATTGTTCAAGATTAAAATGTACCATAAGGCCCAATTGTGATAATTTTAGGAATTCATTTTTCTATAGAACAATGGTCATATGGAACAAAATCCCTTATAGTATTAGGCAAGTTAAAAGCATCTCCACCTTTAAATCACAACTCAAAACTTTCCTTTGGAAAGCAGATCTAGACTGGCCCGATTAATTCAATTTACTCAGTCTGTGAACTAGATGGTCATTAAGTTGTAAGGCAAGAGCAAAATAATTCCTTATTTAAGAAATTATTAATAAATTTGTATTTTCGAAATGATGGTCTTGATGCAGTAAAAGTAATTTCTTTGTGGCCTAGGACTTTAAGTGTGACAATTTAAATACCAATCCATGATTACAATTGACAACCATATTATTTGTGAGTTTGTGATTTAATTTTATCAGATGACATAATTATTTATTATTATTTATTCGATACCCTATTTATTGATTGATGTTTTTGACGGGCCTCCCTGTAATAATGGTTAACGCTGTGTTGGGAGTTTAGCCCAGATTTTGCACTTGATTTATATTTTCTGTGCTATTTTGGTTAAGTAGGAATGAAAGAATATTTTAACCTGAATGACATTGTAAAATATATTTCATGTAAAATTTAAATTTTGAAATAAAAAAGAAAGTGACCCAGCTATATTTAGGAAAAAAGAAATTTATGTTGCAAGATTCTAAGATTCTAGCAGATACTAGGTTAGCAGAATATTCTTCCATTACACACGAATATTAATGATGTAAATGTGTAAACATCGATACGTTGCTAGGCGAATGAAGTAAAAACATGCCCTTATAACGTCATCAAATCAGAAATCAAATTAAACCCCTGACACAAATTAGAATCAGATCTATTTTTAGAATCATGTGATATTTAAGGGTTATGACGTCATATTGACCATCATAAATTAACGTCTTGCAAGGCAAAATGATACATCGTGAAACCATGTATTAAATCACATGTATCAGCTGCCCCTTGGCCCTTCCTCTTGACTCCTCACCAACTGCTGCATGGTGCTAATGAGAAATAGGGTGTGACGTCATCAATTCCCCACGTTAACGCCTGATAATGACGTCATTACCCACGCCTATTCTATGCAAGTGACTTGTTACTGGTGTGTATTATTAGGTGTGATATAAAGCCCGGTCTAGAGATGTTTAACAGCTGACACTATTTAATTAGTGATTATATTACCATGATTACGATCTAAGATTATCACAGCTGATCTAGTCTCTCTGATCTGTGGATTAAGATATAATCTGTAGTTAAATTACACTCGATAGTGGTCGAATTTGTATATTAATTGCTTAATCGAATAAAAGTAACAATATTGGAAGCTTGAAGACTGTCAAAGTTTTGAAAGAAGGATGATACGTATTACATCCGATTGAAGGATATCGAAGAATAACCATGAAACCATGAACCCATGATCTGAATCTACTCTGTCAATACAGGCTCCCTCCTTTCCGGATATCAGATAACCTACGTCCTATGCTCCTACATAGATCTAGATTCACAGTATTGGTCAATGTAGTTATACACAGGTTATTGTATCAGTATACATTGAATACAATAGCCCCAGACAGTAGACAGGGTATTGCTGCATGGCATGTGGCTAGGATTACACGTCTTGAATTAGGATACAATGTGTACAACACTTCTCAAGTTCCCACTTTCCCACTATACATTTATACATATTAGTACAATCAATATACAAGGTGTATGACACCTATTATAGTAGCTCAAAACTCTGATAAAATGCACATTGTACACAGTACACATCATACACATTGTTTACAATGTACCCGATACCGTTGTCCGTTATCAGAACATGCATTTTGTACTCTGTCTAGACTGATATCATATCATTAGCGTTGCAGTCAAAAACCGGTGCAAGACGTGTTTGTAGTTTGGAAATTAATTTAAAAAGTTCGTGTAGGTACTCATATTGTTTTCAGGTTGCAGAATGCACAAGTCATTTGGCAACAAAATTATTTCTTTTTATGGGTAAAGAAAGAAGTAATGACATTAATTCAATTGGTAAGAACTAAGAGTTATTTTTGGGTCTGATTCTTGACAGAGTTTAATATTTTTTGAAATCAAGAGTCTCTGACTCTATATCGGTCAAAAATGGCTCTTTAACAGCAAAACGTAATATTAGCTATCCAGTATCCCAAACGTCACTGCTTTTTAAAGATACACGATCATAGATCCGGGGTCATAAACTGTACCTACTCAAAACTCGTATTCATCTCAGAATTCAGTACTCGAAATTTGATGAAGCGCAATTTCAACTCAAGGAATAGTCAGCGGCAATTGCAGACTAAGACTCGGTGCGTTCTATCATCCATTTAGTGAGGTGCACATTTACCGAATCGACCTATCAACGAGGCATCCCTCCCACATCTCATTGACTAACCTCTTAATTCCTAGATTATGATTTCACGCCCCAAGGTGAGTAAAATTGGCCAAAGTCAAAATCTTGAGTTCAGGATTTTGGATTCACCAAGCTGCCTGCTGCCTGTATGGTGAGACGTGAGCTCTTTGAAGCTCACAAAGACGGAAAAGTTTTTAAACTCTTATTAAACGGTCTATTGACGCGATAAACTATGTATTAACGTTTATCACAAGCATGCTCAACAGGTCAAAAACTTTTTAACATGGCATTCATGAAAATATTCCCATTATTTATTATCATAATTTGCATAGTTTGCAAATAATCTTGTTATTTTGTGAATAATTTACTGAGCCTGGTAGGTTATTAAACAACATTGCAGTGCTTTTAAATTTGAATCGAAAATACGATGGCATGCGGATTGATTCATAACTTTCAAACGGTCGTTCAGAACTGACACGATAATTCGACCAGAAGTCAAGAAATTTAATGAGGTTATTTCTGGCAATCGTATAAACGACGGTAAAAGTTCTTGGATCCAGAGCCTGCTCTAGCTACAACAGGTCATAACGTCTCTAATTTAGAACCTTTCAGCATCACCCGTAGAAAGTTAAAACCTAAAAGTATGGACTCGGGTCTTTGAAGCATCATTTTCAAATTTTCAACCATCGATATAGATCCTCGTTCTCTTTCCCTTTTATAGACGGCTGTGGTTATTGTGTTTTATTTCTTTATTTGCGTGCCCCACGGTGTTCCTCCATTGTTTGTGTATACGAAGTGTCAGAGTGTACATACATACATACACACATTCAAACAATTAATATATTCATAGTTCTCAAGTGTCTAGCGGGGACGCAAGAGCGCAAGCTAATTATTATTTCATCATTATTCTGGGCAGCTCCCTCAGACACCATTGTATGATATCGATAGAGATTGTTGTAATTATGACCTGTGAAAGGCTTGTGTTCCATTTAATGAGCTGCGAAGATCTACTCGTTAATAAAGGAATTATATTTCGTTAAATAAAAAGAAGCGGTGTGACGTCATAAATTCCCCGATTCAAATACAAGATAATTACTTCACTCCAATTGCTGATTATTTGTGTGTGACCACTATTAAACCGTGCAATTGATTAATTGAAGACTACGCACACGGTATACACTTCCATTTCCCTACATTTACAGAATACTTACACATGCATTCACTCAATACCATTCACTCAATACGTATAAACTCATACACACGCATTTACTCAATATTATAAAATGAGTGAACGTATCATACTTCCATCTGATTGATCATCTGATCAGGAGACCGTCAATCAGAAATTTTGAAATCTTAAATCGTGCGACTTATCTAAATATTGCCCCTCTCTACTTACTTTAAGTTACCGCTCTACAATCTGGATCTCACTTTAAGTATAGTAGCTCAGCTTACGTAATGATGTAATGTGCACCATCATCGTAAGTGATTTCCACTCATTTCTCACTCCTCACTCATGGGAAATTGGCAGTGCGTATGTTACAATTATATCTCTCATGCGACCGTATTATTACTGTGCGGGTGAAAACGCTGCGCGCAGAACATGCTTTATTACGTCATTAATTCTACACTTAATAACTTGATTATGACGACATTTTCGGTAGTTTATTGTTCATGCGAACCCGGTACCGGTGGTGTGGAAATGAGTTCTATACTTTCTACTCCTCGCTCCATATATGGTATAAGTACGGGGGTAGTCCCCGAGTGGTAGAAGTTGAGGTGTTCATAGTACAATAGGTGTAAGAGAGGTTACGTAGCATGGGCGACATGGTGGGAAAAGGGAAGATGGGGAGGAATGGGCTTGCATTTGACAATAATTGACATATGCCCATTGCCCCCACAGTCGAAATGGGCAGCTAAGATGTTGTCATTATAGCAGGTCAATGGAGTAAGTTGAACCGCCTATTTTTGGCGCTCGGGGCTTTTTACCTCTTATTCCATCGTAAAACATGTCATTAAACCCCACACCACTGCCTATTTCAGAGTTAATTGAACCAGTGCATTCATTTCATAGACCATAGAGGCGTGAGAATGGGCAGGCAAATCAATTTGCCTTGAAAGAAAGAATTTAACAAGTGCAACCATTTCATGCTCCTCATTTCGTGTGCGAAAGGATAGAATATATGCAGTGGTCAAAAAAGTAAGAAAAAGAGGTAAATTATCGGACAGGATTTGCTCATATCAGCATACCATCGCCAAAGATATTTTATACTGAGAGCAGTGTGTTGTGTGAGATTATATCATGACAGTCCATGTTTTGAAATCGTTTATTTTTCACTTATCGAAATATCCTTTACATCCAAATGATCTAAAAATAAAAGTTTTATGACAAACTAGAAAAGCCCGTTGGGCCTGCTAGATAATACAGGGCCAAATAATAAGCTCTCAAAAATTTTATGAAGGAGCAGAAGTTACCATTATTCGTTGGTTACTTTTAGTAATGCTGGACCGTGCAAGTTTTGATCATTATAATTTGCTCTTGTATGATGAATTTAAATCTGAAACTTCAAACCGAGTATCGTACTCATACTGAACGTTGAATCAAAGCATTGATTTACGCCAAGAGCAGTATTCCAAAAGCGCAATGTGCTATGCCCAAATTCGATTCAATTTGATTTTGTTCAATCTTAAATTGCTGTAAATTCACATTTTTCCGTTAACCATCAACTCAGCATTGATTTAAATCGACCAACGTCTGTCATTGATTTATGAAGAGATGCTAACGGAAATAGCCTCCACGATGCCAGCCATACCCGTTCTCTATTTCCAGATCTTGAATTTCAAATGAAAACAGTAAACACTTCGTTCGTTCAAACGCTAAAACGCAGCAATCAACAACGTATCATAACTCGCATAGAACTGATCATAATCTGCCTTTTGCTGTATCCATAGCAACGGCGCGACTTAGCCCAACAGCCTTTGTTTCTCTTGATATCTACTTGGCAAGCTCAAATTTAATTGTATACGGCGGCACAAACATTATTCACGTGTGAATTCATTTTATATTAAAGATTATCGTCATATCATAGCCAATATAACGTAAAACATTTATCTGCAAACATGAATGGTATTATTACAAGCACACTCTAGTCTGCCACTCAACCACTCAAGAAAACGCAGACATTCCAACATGAACTACACGACAATTCAGATGAGCTTCCAACCACAGAACTCCGTATTGACCTCCCCTTTCTTCTTCTTACTCCCTTTCTCCCTCTCTTTCTTCCTCCTTTTTCTCCTTTCTTTCGATTCGTGGACTATCCAGAGACTAGACAACTTGTCTGTCACGTGACTAGTCTGCAATCCGGTTTTAAATCAAAATCAATGGTCGAGTTAAAATCAAATATCCTGAGTCAGAAAAATTGGCATTGTGTAAGCACCATAAATCAGGAACCACCATTGTGCCGCCACTTTCAACCGCTGATATCATTGGGCCTTTTTTGCGTGTGTGAGTGACCCCCCCCCATGTCAAATTTTTGCAATTAGGAAATCTGGAGTATCACGCTGTTTTGTGTCTTAAACAGTGTAAAAGCTTTTAAAAGTGTAAAACGAGAAACTTTATTATACCGTGATAATTTGGGCTCATGCAACCGTCACGCTGATATTATTGCGGTAATATTTACATTTCACATACTTGAGTGGTTATGCTTGTCATGTTGATATAGCTGCTGTAATGTGTACTGTTCATTGTTCATTGTACACGGAGAGATCTGCAAAATGTACAGGGACTAAGGAAGAGAGAGGGTTGGAAGGGCAAGGAATCCTCTTGAGTTCTTGGATAGGGCACCGAGCAGAGGACTTATGAATCTGTCCACCGAGTAGATGGGTAGATTTATTTGATCTTTGAGGTCCTAATTTCCATGAAGATTTGACAAAGAATTATTCGCTCTATAGTTCTATAGACTAATTTCACTAATAATTCAACGGTTGCACGATTCACTTATATTTCACTGTTGGTACGATTCACTGGTGGTACGATTCATTTGAAGCCTACACTAGAGCTCAATACTTCCATACACTCAACATACTGATTTAAATATCCAGGAGTCAGGACTCAATTAGTTTGTAAACTTCAAATTCGATCGATGACATGTCTGGTTTGAATGCTGATGTAATATTTTAGTATGCATGACCTAAGGCCGACTTAAGAACCACTATTTACACAACAGTCAACTTATTAGGTATGTGATAGGTAGCTGATAATTTCAAGATGTTTGAACCAAGAAAAATCTTCATTCTTTATAAATATTATGTTTTAAAATACATCATAATACATTTCATTATTATTTGAGCGGTTTGAATGATGAAAATTCAATGATACTATGAATTTGCAAAAAATTGATTATATTCAGCAATTGAGTTCAAAGTTGTCCTTATTTCATACCATTGTCCTCAACAAATACACAGATAATTTAGGCCCTATAATATGGCAGGTTTCTTCTAGTTTTATAGCTAAATCAGGTGAATTATTTAAGCCTAGATTTCAGATAAATATAGCCGCCCAGTCACATATCAGTTAAATCTTCAGTCACATCTTCCTTTTCATTTTCATTCTTCACTCTTCACATCTTCAGTTTCATCTTCAGTTCCTGCTCACTCCCATCTGGAGTGCGGCTTAACCGTTTCATCGCAATAATACCCCTTCTCCCTAAAGTTCCTGATCAACTGAGCCCCCACAGTGAGGGGTTTAATCTGACTAACTATGAACGTGTCATTCCGCTTAGCATAACACCCCCGGGTAATCTGGTCGATTTGCGTGACCGGAGTCTTCCCTGAGTAGTGGAGAAGTAGTCCAATATGGACATCATCAATCCTACTAACCGGCTGCCGGTCCTCATTCCACGCTCTGACCAGCTCCTTGACGGTTTCGAAGGAGAAGATGAGACCTGATCCAATGCAGTACTTGGGGTACCAATCTGGCAGGAATTCCTCCTTGGGAGTGCCCCATTTCCCAGTCCTAGGGACCCTCCTGGCGTGGCAATTAGGTCCTCCGTAGAAGTACGTCTTGTCCATCAAACCAGACACGAATTCATCAAATCCGGCAACGTTTACAACCGTATCTTCGCTCAGGATAGCCAGGAATTTGAATTTTATATTCTTTACCGCATACTGGAACCCCCACAGTACCTTGTAGGTCAACAACTCGTACATGTCAATTGTATCTGTCAGTATAATATCCGAATAGGTACTGTTTTCTAGTCGAAGCTTCCGTCGAATATATCGGTTATCAACTGACAGACCAACAAGAAAATAATGTTTCCATGATATTGAGCGGTTTTTGGAGTCCCGCCAATCGTGAGAAAGCCAGCTTTCTTCCCTCAAAAACTTCCTCGTATCCAACATCTGTGGAGCTGATTTAGTCATGATAATGAACTTGTAACCGTTGTTGTTCACATTAATCTGATCGCTGTTCGATGTTGACGGAGGACTGGTGCCCGACATTTTTTCGAGGGCTTCGTAAGGAAATTCATCATACGAGTCCCGGGTCCGTTTCAAGACAGGTGGCCCAATTTGGCGGTACAATAATACGACTACTGCAAGAACAAACAAAAGCAAAGTTACCAGTCGCGGGATGCGGTGAACGATTGACAAGAAATTTCTTCTGGGGATTATACTCATGTTCTGAAACAGGGACTTGATTTTTTGGTCGATATGTGACAGCGACAGACAACGATGGCAAGAACTATAAATTTACTTTCTCACTGAAAAGGAGTGTGCTTGTTTCTATGAAAAACACAGAACTTAGCAATTTTCAGCGACAGTAAGCAAAATAACCACTTTCAAAATTTTAACAACATAATACTGCATAACCAAAGTTCATGAGGTGCGTTGTCGCATCAAGTTTCAACATGTACCTTTCCTGGTGTGATGGTAATATGGTATGTGTGTGGGTAATATTATTAATATGGTATTACCTTAATAACATACTAATATTACCCCCCTCCCCCCCCCCCTGATATAGTACGTTCTATTGTTACACTGTCCATATGGGCTAATAGCTAATAGCATGGCAAATAGTCAAATACTAGGAAAACGTAAATTATTACACTTCGTGTAAAATTATTCTTATTCGGTTCATCCCAAGCCATGCTCATAGCGTCAATATATTATATTGAGCTACTGATGAGCTGATGTCACGTATTGGACTTGAGTTAATTCCTGTGGCCCTGTGCTGAGTGAGTTAGACTCCTGATGAGGCACTGTGAGACCCCTCACAGAACGTCTGCTGGTTAATGGTCAAGAGTCGGCTAAGGCCTAAGGTTTAAATTTATTAATCCAAAACTGGGTCGTTGACCCCACGTACCGAACTTGACTTATTCTCGGACGAAGGGGCTATGTCATGAGACAAGACCCCTCACATAAACAGATCGTCAGAGGGTAATGGTCACAAGTCGGCTTATAAGTTGGCGTATCCAATGATCCATGTACTAGGGAACAAATATCTGTATGAAATATATCATCCAATTGGGTAATAGACCCCAATGGCCTAATAAATCCTGACTCGAAATAATAATACCCGTATTTTTGAGGCAGTGAAATCTGCCAAATGTTCTCTTCTGGGCTGAGTGATACACTTGAGACAGTACAAGGTAATGGACAATCCGAATAAATTGCTCTGATAAAGACCTTGGCTTCCATGGTGATATGTGTACATGTGCGCTTTACATTATAGCCGATATAAGTACACATCCATTAACCTCTATTGCCGGGTATAAGGGGTAAGCAGATCTGAGATCAAACACTTGCCTTGACTCTTTGCCAAAGGCCGGAGAAGGTTCTAGGCATAAAGGGCAAAGGCTGGAGTTAGGCAGTGGTGGTATGTCATTAATTGTTAATTATAATCCATCGTGATGACTTCATATTTTGTTGCTAATTGTTGCAGCACAAAGCAACTCATAGGAATAAGCGGATATTGGGAAAGGAAGTGTAGCTAGGCTGTTGGGAACCATTTAATGCATTATACGGGTACGTGATTATGAAGTTTAATGCTAACTACCTGAAACTGTTAATCGTAATTCATTATACCGTTCCCATGCTAAGTTTAGTGATCAGGCAGGTTGCAGTATGGGGTCACCACTTCGTCATGTAAACGCTTATTATACCGAGAAAGTCTATTTTGAGTAGATGAAAACAGAAAATCAAAAGCCAAACTTGTAGATCGTTGGTGACCGAAAATCCCATAGATTTCCAAAGTTCATAAATCTTTTATCCTTCATGAAATTCGTGGATTTCAGAGGGAATTTTATTAACCGCTAAATTCCTCAATCGACAGTTCTTCATTTAGTGCCATTATTAACACCATTGCACAGTTATGTTTTTAGAATTAAAGGATGGCAGAAATATACATGATTCACCCGATACTAGTGTAAACATTATTTGTCATCACCAAGAATAGAATTCATTGTTATTGAATGCGACTGATATTAAATTATTGACAAAATTTTCATCATATTATTTGAGCCGATGTACTATGGTCAAGATACTAGTGGTTCACTGCTAGATTCAACACAAGTTTAATTTAATTCATCATAGAAGGTACTCCTAGATGAATCAATAATAACTTACTCGTATGCAATAAAAAGTCTAGCCATTTGTAATCCTGCGAAATCAATCGGTATGCTCACCATTCACCAGATAATATTCCTACGTCATGACTAGACACTGTAAGACGGTATACAATATACATGCATTGCATGCAGACATATTATCATGAGTTTTATATGACAGAGATCAGGGAGGGATAAAGCATTCTACAAAATACATAGGTAGACATGCACCTATCGAATACATGTCCAGTTTAGACTCACACCCACAGCCTGAAGAACGAGGGTTCAGACCTATGCAATTTGGACCCGATCAGGCCAGTGTCCCTGTATTTGCGTATTATAGACACCAAAGAAAATGTCAGAGGGTTCTCAAATGTACAATCTGCACAAATTAGATTTACATGCATTTTCTTTCAATGCTAGTCATTCAGTGCCATGACCGCCATCGATTCAATTGGGAATTATACTCTGAAGTGGTACAGGTACTAGTGAAATTGGGAAAGTTTAATTGGAATCGGATGGTGTAGTAAAGTACAACAACTACCATCAGTCCCCGTTGTTTAGATTGGAGAGTTAATTGGTAATTAAGATGGACATCCCCACAATCAGTATTATAGGAACCGAGTACTGGCTTACTAGAACTATATAAAGGAGCAGTGGTCGGACACGAATAATGAATTTGATAATGACGTCATTATCATAGCTTATAATGGTGAATTGATGACGTTGCTCCGCCTAATTTTGGTGCTCGGCGATTATTATAGTGAACTTGAAGCGAGTGGTGCCCGGTCACTAGTCGACCTCTTCTAACCCAGCTAAGGATCCACCGTACGAAGCCTGGTGTCTATATATAACACGTAATTCGGATAGTAATAAAGTACTAATCACGTGTAATAATCGGGATTAATGATGGTTAATATATATTAAATAAGTACGCTAAATTTATATGATTTATTTGCATTGTCACATCAAGGATTATAGGATTTATAGCCCAGGAGCAGCTATATTCTTATATTGCTCGACTTATATTGCTTAAGGATTTAATAAAGGAGGGAGATTTAAACAGAGTTAATGAAGCTACAGACTACAAAGACCAGACAGGATCAAGCCAGAGAAGAGATCATGTCCCACTGGGCATTCAATTGGAATACGAAATGGGTATTTTTCGTAGAACAGTACCAACCAGACAATCCTTTCTCACTATCTAACTAGGTATCTTAGATTTTTTTTATCTTAGCAAATACTTGTTTTGTGAATTGCAATCATTCGTTATTCACACCGACTGATACCTTCCCTTCCTTTTCTCATCACTTACAGTACTATTCCGTATCATTGTACCTTCCCTTATCAGCTCATGCTAATCATTGCGTTCACAGCCGATACAACACCCATTCCCACGTCAGTGTCCAGTGTGTGTAAGATCAGATAATCAGTCATTTCTCCTACGATATAATATAACGAGTCGAGAGACACATTATCGGCATAATGGGATAATGAGAGTGTTCACTGTTCAGGGAATTGCGTTTTGTAAGACACGACTACGACTAACGTTTAGAGATATTTAAAGCCATTCTGTACTTCTGTAGGAATATAGGTGAACGTGCCTGCAGTTGATATCCAGGAAACTTTGTGGCATATATGATTATCATGAAGCAACGATTTAAAGTCTCGAAGAAGGTCTCGTTTTCCTATAGTATAATCAGATGCAATTTGCATATATAGCACGTATATATATTCGTCTCAATTATATGAAATAGAATCGAATATTCTTTAGCTGTTATCTGTTATTGACGTCATTAACAGGTTTTTAAGTGTTCAATTGATGACAGCTTCCAGCTTTCTTTTCCCAAATATTATGCAGTATCTGTAAGTCCTAAGATATTAGTAATCGCTGCTGAAATACGGTTCTTCATAATGTCCATGTTTGGACTATTTTCACAGAAATACGGTACGTATTTAACAGGAAAAAACGGGGGGGGATCATGGATTAAGTGCAAGACACGAGGGGTACTAAGTGATTTTTTGCCCAATTTTGAAATACCACCCACCACCCCTTCAGATAATCCCATGAACTAAGTGATATTTGGCACTATTTGTAGTGACCCACCCCAAAATTAGCATAAAAACCTATCCAAGCGGCAGATTGTCCCCTGTACTAACTGATATTTGTCACTATTTGAAGGTACCCACCCCTAAATGAGCATAAAACGCTGCAGATTGTCCCATGTACTAACTGAAATTTGTCATGTTTTGTAGGGACCCACCCCAAAATGAGCAGTTTGTCCCGTGTACTAACTGAAATTTAAATCAATTTGTGGGGACCCACCCCAAAATTATGACGTCATCTGGCAAAAAGGTGCCCAAATATGGAAAAATATGCTATTTGGACTAAGTGATTATGATTTTCCCATAAGGTGACCACCTCAGTTAGTACAGTGGACTAAGTGATTTCGCCAAGGGCCAAACACCACCCACCCCGGCCTCGTGTCTTGCACTTAGTCCCTGATCCCCCCCCGCAAAAAAAGAGTGTTTCATACTTTTTGATGAGATGTAAAGGACTCAGAAGTCATTTATTTTTTATTCGTCGATATGTCCGGTTCCCATGTAATTATTCTTTAAATGACAATTATTTAATCTACTGAAATGACATAATCACAAGATAGACTCCAGGCGCTTAGCTTTTGTCCAAAAGCTAATGTCCTTCACTTGTCATACAACCGAGCAAATCAGAGTTAAGATATATAGATTATGAAGAAGCAATTAGATCTGAATGAACCATTTACATTCCTATGATTCTCCAAATGTAATCCACTGGCAGAATGAGTGAAGGCAAGGTTTTCTTTTAATGAGCCAAGCTAAAAGAAAGTAAATTGTTTTAAATAATTTCTGTGGAGGTTGGAAACGAAGAGACCACCAACAGTGACTAAAATTAAGCACTTCATTTAAATCAGCACGAGATGTTCAGCAGGGGAAGGTGTGAAGTGCAGCGAACTTAAAGAGCTCTGTTTGCAGGGTGGTGAACTTTGTGATTAACTAGGTGATTTGAATACTTGAAGTTATCTAAGTTGATGCATAGTATTTTGACATTGAGTGAGACGTTAAGACAATTTCAAGTTGTAACTCAAGTGGTATTTTATTGGTGAAGTATTGAGTATGTTTACAGAAATTACGGGAAGATTACATCTTTTTAATCAGGGTATTTTAAAGTAGGGGGTTTGTCATAATTATGATCTTGCCCCCATAGCTAGCTTTTACTCTTTTAGTGGCGACAATAATTATCTGCATATTTATCTATTGTCTTATGTAAACATCATAATGACCCCAAGCATGCGGAGTCGACGATAAACTGCTGTAAGAATAACGTGTTGGAATAGTGATGGAACCAGGAACATATAATGATTCAGCAGTTGAAGCACATGAATTATTTATATACAATTTGTAAGCATGTAACCGGGGCGATTGCTCATTGGATTGGCATGATGGAATAAATTCATGCATGGATAATTCATAATCATGCTGAACTTGAGACTTTTGTAAACAAAGTATTATTCCAGCAGATAGAGTCTAGGTAGCTTCATGGTATTATTTCAGATTCTGTTATATTTTACAACAAATAATATGTGCTGTACCATTTAAAATCATGAGAGCAATTATATAAAAAGTAAGATACAAATTTGGCATTGTTCGAGCATGTCTGGACAGATTGAAGTAGATCCTACAACCGTGACTGGGATTACCGTTGGAAGTGGCATCAGACACCCAGTAGAGGTGGCTTCAATCAATGAAATACGGGTCTAGTCTATGGTATGTAATTTGATTTCATGATCGTGTGCTATGCTCCATTGGAAGTTATAAACTTATAAAAGCTTTGTGAGAATTCAGAATAAGATTCATCGTTACATTTTCATCAACTGTTATTTATGTAGTGTACAAGAACTGCAATGTGATCTGTGTTTTCAAACACTAGAATGTAGAGATAAGATTAGAATTATAGATCTCTGTCCTTTCATAACGAGATACATGGAGAAATGTGCTTTTGTGTGAAGTCATTTAGTAAGTCTTTTACCCCTTACATCAATCTTGTGATAGTCATTTCTTAATAAAATCGTACAGAGTGAAAGTGTTACAGTCAAATCACATCTTTTCATTTGACATTCAGAGTTATTAACCCAAATAAGGCAAAAGTAAAGTCAGTGATATGAATAATCATGATTGTACAAATGGTAGTGAACGAAAAGCTTTAAAGCTTTGACCTAATTCTGGATATATTTCTTTGAAGAATTTAAGAATTTTGTAAAGAACTGTACACATGTAGTGATAGAACATAGAAATTAGAATGAAGTAGATGAACATTGTACAATTGCACAACACTGTCAATTCCAGGTGCAAAGTAGCTTGGAATGCTGATGACTGAAAAGCTTTGGCTTTTGCAAAAATTAGGAATTTGCTATGATTTAAGTCATTGTTACAATTAATATTCATGTGCACATTCAGCAAACTGCATTAAGCTATGCTGATTTCCAGTGCTCAGCAGCTTGTATTGTATTGTATTGTATTGTAGGTTCCCCAAACTCGGAAGTAAGGGGGACAGTACCCTTAAGGGCACTGCCAGCACTGGGGCCACGGGACACCACTTATAGCGACGGCAAGTTGCCACTGGTACCCACTGGGTGCTCTGGCTTTATTGGGAACAGCATTTCAGTGACATTGGCTTGGTGAACTTCACTGAGCAATGGGGCCTGGGGGTCCGGGTGTTAGGCCAGACAAGCCGCCTTTACTGCTGCACACTACAGTTTGAGTCAACTATATCTCTGTCCAAAGCACAGAAAAATAGATTTACTCTCTCTGTCCACATTGCCATGGGTCAGTCAAAAAGTCATAAAGGTAAGTGAAGTTTTGATGGCATGAGCTGGGTTGCCTTCGGTATCAGGTAATTAAAAACAGTGGTACGGGTTTCATGTTAAGTGGTAGATTATCAAAATGTCAGGACCCTCCTGCTCTCCTTCCATTATTGTCTTGATTAAACTTGATTATCGTCGTCTTTTGTTGTTAGTTACTTTGTATGATTTGGTTGAAAAGGATTATCCCGGTGTTGGGTTAACCGGTCCTTTTTCCCTTTCGGGAAGAAGGGCCGGGTGAACTATACACGGTTAACGTTCGAGACAGTTCCTGATCTCTAGGGGTTTATGGATCAGTTTGCATTTTAAGAGAGAAAGTACACAACGGCTGAAAGCTTTAAGAGACTGGAACCTCACTGGTAGATCTGGAGGATTTTTTAGTTCTCATCCGGCTGAAAGCACAAAGAACTATTGACTTTAAGAGAAAAGACTAATGGCTGATACAGCGCTAGTCTGTTAGGTTGCACATTGTTCTTATACTCCAAGAGCATAAGTTGGCAGCCTACTTGTTGCTTCTTGGTCTTAACGCGCACCATCGCTGTAGTATTAGCAAGCTAATCTACAGACTACGGCCTCGGGAGCAGCAACGAAGCTCCGTTCCAGGGAATCTCACCGATGTTCTGATTTAACGGTATGGTGCCCGAATCATCAGAACCTGGATAAGCTGCTCAGCAGCTTATCAAAGGAAACTTTGAAACCTCCACAGTACAAAATTGCTTCATTTGCTAAACAGCATTGTTCAAAATTTTTAAACTAAAATGATGAATTCTGTCTGCTCACTATCTACAATGGGATAATCTAAGTTTAACAAAATTGAAAATCTCTGTTCTTCATATTATTTTCTGAAACAAAGTGCTATTGAATCTTAGCTCCAAGCTGAATCACATGGAAGTGGAGCATCAGTAAAAACAATGTGCTTACATCTTACATGATGTGAAATGTGCATGTAAGGTTTAAATCTTATTCTTATACAATAATATGTTCATGAAGGAATTAGTGTACATGGCCATAACTGTATCACATACATAATGACCTGATTGACATTGTGAAAAAACTGTTGGTTTAAAAGCAACTGTTGGGTTTGATTGCAATTTGCTAAGACTGATCAGAAAAGGCTAGTATAAGACAATTGAACTTTAATTATACAATACCAGCATATCATTAAGCAAGTGAAATTACAATCTTTTATTATTAAGCTAACCATCGATTTCATTAGGATTAAAGGGGAGCTATAGGCTTTAAAATTTTAACTATTCACATGAGGGCAGCTGGCTCCTTATATAAAATGAAATTACCTCTTTGGAAACTATATTCTCCAATCCCTCTAGCTGAGCATCAAGTGTTCTCTGTAGCTCATCAAACTCATCCACAATATTCTGAAGATTATATGAGTTATAAAAGTGAAAATGAAATTGTTATTAAAAACACTGTTTAATCCACAGAACATAGCCATTGTTCATTTTCCAATAGATTCACAAAGATCAAGATGTTAATAGTGGTAAATGCAAAGAAAAAGATAGCTCAACTGATGAATATTGATTATTGAACAAAAATTGATTCAAACTCAACCATGATATTTACCATCTGCTGCTGACGAGTCCAGGGGATTTCTGAACTTGTATTAACTTGAAGGTCAGTCATAATAGGGTCTGATGAGGGTCTAGAACATATTGCTAGTGGAGTTATCATATCAGTTTGCTAGTGGCCACTGATAAGTTTTCTGAATAGACAAAAAATGCAATGGGGGAGAGCTGTTGTGATCAGGTGAAACTCCTATAGCCATGTGATTGCAACAACTCCCTCGTACTAACAGGGAGCAAATAATTTAACACATCCTGACACTGCAAACAAGAAATTGGTCAAAGGGCAGAGCTAAATATTTCATTACAGAAAAATGGGTTCCCTGTAATTTATGGCTCTATTATATCTAGTAGTATAGTATAGTATAAGCTTGACTACAAAGATGACTGTATTTGTTCTACAAAGAAGATAATATAGTATAAGTAGTTAATAATTTTACTATCAAGTAACATGATTCATTCATTCTATAAAATTAGCTAATATAAACTTCATCCTTCGTTTCAACATATTATATTCAAGGTGTCCAAAATATCGTGGTTTCTTCTTTGTAGAACAAATAGAACAAACGAGAATAAAATTCCACAATCTATGATTTACTATGTATCTACCTGAGTACCTATGTATCCACCTGAGTACCTGAAGGGGTATGTGCCCCCAATGATATTTGAAAAAGGCAAGCCTTGGGAGTTTTCTTTATCAATGGAATTTTGTTCTCAATGAATTATTATGATTGTTAGATGACATCTAACTGAGGACCAATGGAGACAAAGCTATGTCCTACCCACATGATCATCAGATTTCCAACACTCATGGCCTATCTGAGTATCTGGTATAAGTCTTGAGCAAAATCTAATCACATGTTGATGAGGTAAATGAAAGAAACTTTGGTGTTTGAACACTATTAGAGTCCTATTCGGCTAAGGTGTCAGTGTGTAATCTCATGCTACATTCAGACAAACAGTAACATCCACCGGTCCTCTACTTCTCTTCACTAAGTGTTTTGCTTAATTTCTTGATGCTTGGAGTACAAACAAAGACCAAAGAGCAAGTTTCAGTTTCATTCAGGCAGGTGGTCACTGCACTTGACGGTGCTATACCCTGGTACCAGGGGGTGACTGCTGGGGGGCCTACCTCATAAAAAGCTCTCGCAATTTAAACACCCGAGAAAGCTGGGGTATTGGACTGAAGATGCCTGCACACCACTCATCTTGGTGTGACTCACTATGATCCTACTGCTCTCCACATTGCATTACCTAAAGGAATCATGTTGGTGTTCAAGTACGGAGTTGGAGAAAAGTCTTGCAGATTGATGTCTTGAAGAAAGATTTCTTTTTAATTAAAATAAATACAAATTTCTCATGAGTGAAAGATTGTGGAGATATCAAAAATTGATAATCTATTGAAGCAGTTTAATAGTAATGGTACTCATGCTTTAGACCTTATCAATCCAGTCTAGAGTCTTATCTATAAAGGTGTATGGGTATATGGCAAACATAAAATAATTCTTGGCGTGACTCATTTAGATCCTGCTGCTCTCAACATTGCATTACCTAAGGGATCATGTTGGTGTTCAAGTACAGAGTTGGAGAAAAGTCTTGCAGATTGATGTCTTGAAGAAAGATTTCTTTTTAAGTCCGTGTGCCACAGTGTTAGCTTTCAGTACACCATATCATTTTATTTGGATCTGCCTAGCTCTCTGATGAAGGCATTTCTTTTATGGATCCCGTCAAAGACTATGGTTGGAGTTGTTGGAGAGTTCTGTGGCTTGACTACAAAGATGACTGTATTTGTTCTACAAAGAAGAAATTCTGAATGTCAATTTTCTAATCCAAAGATCAGAATAGAATAGAATAGAATAAATTATGGTATTAAACCATCACGATCACACTTCCTTTCATTATATCAAAACAATAGCTTCCACTAAAACACACCTTTTAACCCAGGTGTCCATTTATTCAATTTTCAAGAACATTTAAAAATAAAATAACAGAATTAATCTAGAGTGGAGAGGGAAGAGACTAAACTGCGAATGATCAGTGGTTACCCTACAGATGCAAGTTGATATTAAGTTACAGATTTGACCTTTTTGAGTGGAGGCAACAGCCGGTTGTATTTCAGTATTTGACTTTTTGAACAATATAGATGCAGTACATATCTTTGCAGAGGTATTAATATCAATCATCTTCAATCCAATTCACCTATCTAACAACAACAATAATGATAATATATAAGAGTTTTGTAATGAATACAAGCAACACAAACAACAAACTTTCTCTAGCTCTGAATGCGTACAAAATGAATTCATTTCCTAATAATTCGTTAGTCTGCGTACGCGCTCCGCTTCTGAGGAAGCGCCGCGCAACGCAAACAGCTGCAGGACCAGAGATATACGTGTTAAACAACATTTGATCGATCTTCTTTTTATTGCTCAAGGGCCGCGCGGCGCACTCCTTACCTTATACTCACCAGGGCTTTATTGTGTGCGCAATCGTTCCTCTTCAGAGCTAGTGTAAGGCTATGCGCGCGTCTGAAAATCTGCTAAATCCCCAACTGACCAGGTCATTGCGCTTGCCGCGCCGCGCATTTTTGTCCTCAGTTGCGATGCAGTTGTAGGACCTATTTTGCTCGCACAAGCGGGCGTGTTCAAAAGTTGCTTGCTAAACACGTATATCCCTGTGTTGCTCGCGCGGCGCGCTTCCCCCGTAGGGAAGCGCGCGGCGCGTACACACACTTATGCGGGCTTAGGAAAAAAGTTGCTAAACACGTATATCTCTGTATGCGTTGCTTGATGCTGTGAAAGACACAATTCTCAAAAATAATATCAAACCAACACAACATGTATACCAATTATCGACTGACAGCTTTGAAATTATTTTTTTCCTTCAAGATCTCATAGTTTCTCTTTTTGCTAAACACGTATATCCCTGTCTGCGTTGCGCGGCGCGCTTCCTCAGGGTAGCGCGGCGCGCGTACGCACAACTATGCGGGCTTAGGAATTTCTCTTTGGGCTCACAATTAGGAGTGTATTAGATAAATTAATTGATTATTCATAGTTTCTCACAACATTCTAAGGTCAGTCATTGATTAATTAAATGAGGGAGGCCGTGTATCTGTTTTGAATGCATGGGCTGAAACACAACATTGAGATGCTCTAACAATATTGCTAGAGTTGATGAGTAATTGATTTATTCTCTTTTGACTCAATGGTACAGAACCACATCGTTTAGATTCGTACCTGTACCATTGAGTCAAAAGAGAATAAATCAATTACTCATCAATTGTAATCATGCAACTCTTATTCAACAACCCGATCCTTGGCATATGCTTGCTGTCAATCATGGCCCAAGCATAGTATGGCAGAGCCCACACCTTGGAATTACCCATATTATTTGAAAGATATTTGAATTAAAAAGAAAACTTTCTTCAAGACATCAATCTGCAAGACTTTTCTCCAACTCCATACTTGAACACCAACATGATTCCTTTAGGTAATGCAATGTGGAGAGCAGTAGGATCTTAATGAGTCACACCAAGATGAGTGGCGTTGCAGGCATCTTCAGTCCAATACCTACCTCAGCTTTCGGGGTGTTTAAATTGCGAGAGCTTTTTATGAGGTAGGCCCCCAGCAGTCACCCCCTGGTACCAGGGTATAGCACCGTCAAGTGCAGTGACCACCTGCCTGAATGAATCTGAAACTTGCTCTTTGGTCTTTGACTTTACTCCAAGCACCAAGAAATTAAGCAACACACTAATGTGAAGAGAAGTAGAGGACCGGTGGATGGATCCGGGTCATTTGTGTCCTTTCACATTGCACATTAATGAAATTAATGTGAGTGGCATGCATCCTGATCCAATACTTCATCTTGAGAGACGCTTCTCCTGAAAATCAGGGTTAAAACATATTTGAATTAAAAAGAAAACTTTCTTCAAGACATCAATCTGCAAGACTTTTCTCCAACTCCATACTTGAACACCAACATGATTCCTTTAGGTAATGCAATGTGGAGAGCAGTAGTATCTTGAAAGATCCTGAGCATATTGTAAGGTCTCAAATTTGCATTTTTGGGGCTCCAATACTCGCCAGCCCTATTAGGGTCACATTAATTATTATTGATTCATTGTGACTTATCAGTAACATACAGAATTGACAAATTTGAGGTTTCATATAATGACAGTGGTATATCATGGGTTCACAATGCTACACTGTTGAAGATCCATTATACATTGAAGTTCCAAGTAGTATTGTCCTTAAAAGACACTCAGACAACCATATTGCACTAGAGAATATAGGTGAGTCTTGAGCTTATATAGTTTGAAGATTTACCAAAGTGTACTGGCCATTTGGTTCCTAGAAATTCTACTTCACTCTTTTTTGTGATGAAATGACACTGTGTTGTAAGGAAGCTTCAGAAAGTCAAACCCCTTAGAATGCAGTGTATTTTTGCTATAAGTGTGAATGAAAATTTCTAGGAGCTA
This sequence comes from Beroe forskalii, assembly GCA_011033025.1. Lineage (NCBI taxonomy): Eukaryota > Metazoa > Ctenophora > Nuda > Beroida > Beroidae > Beroe > Beroe forskalii. Next base: position 10,366 of record WFMF01000529.1, on the reverse strand, counting down.
TAGTTCATCAAAAAACCTGACTTAGGTAAATCAGATATTTGTTATTATACACCCTGATCTTATTCTGAACAGGTGTTTCAGAAATGCTGAATGACAATTCACTGAGGAACTCCAAGAGGCACAAATTCAATGTATATTTGTACCAATCTGGGAGTCATACAAGCCTGCCCTATGCTGCTAGATCGGCAATATTTTTTCACTAAGATTGTGATTAAGTTGCCATTAGAGCATTAGGATTGCTAAAGGTGGTATTGCCTAGTCATTGATACTCATTAACTCATTGACATTGTATGTAGCTATTGTGTAATTATGCTATAAATAATATATTCAGATTATATATTTCTATCAGTTCATTCAAGGTCAGAATGAAGCAGACTGAAAAGATTATATGGATCTGTTTGAATGTTTGCTAAATCATTATTGTTCAAATATTAGTAACTTAAATGAATAAATAACAATATATTCAATTGATTTTGATTAATCATAACCCCTCAAAATATGATCCCCTAAACCAACAGGCAATTGAAGAACCTCCTAGCAACAGAGTGGCCTACCCTGGACGTGTAAACAAACATGGCATGATGCCAGTGTACAATTCATTTGATGACCCACACCTTCAGCACTACTATAGGAACAAGTTCAACCAGGCTCAAAATGCCAGGAGAAAACCAGTTCCTGCTGTGAGTAACTCATCAAGACTTACTATGGCCGGAGGCTACTTTCCCAAGATAATAAAATATCAAATTTTATTCTCTCCAGAACCTTATAACACATGTTCTTCCAACCTGCACAAAATTATTATTGTCGAAAAATCAAATATCATGTTATTGTGCTTTAAAAACTTGATTCAATTCAATACAATTCCACATTCCCTGCAGGTTGCAGGAGGTGCATATCGTCCAGTGGGCCAGCCTCCCTCCCGACCAGGGAGTGTGAGGAGTGACCGGAGTGTGTCAGGCAGCAGCAGTGGAGGGCAGGAGTATCACGTGACAGTGAAGACAGGGGATCTCAAGGGAGCTGGTACTAATGCCAGGGTATGTTACGAAGCTTTTATTACATCTGATCACAAATAAAATAGCACGGGGATGGAAAGAATTCAAAAGGTATGTGATAGTTCTATGTTTTCCATGAATTGTGATGAGGAAACAACTAATTAAGTAATTAAACCAAAAACATGTGTTACAAAGATACGATAGTCCTAAGTAACCCCCAGAGATTGTATAACTGACAGTTAGGTACTTCATTAAAATGTTCTTTCTGGAATGCATTTTTCTGTTTATGATTCATTGGCCACAATGTCACATACTATCTTGTGTACATTGCATGTTGTTATGATTTAAAACATTGCCATGAAATTAGCTAAGCAATGATTTCGCTTGGCATTGCTCCATCATTAGGAGATTAGTCTATGTATTCAAATGAGAAACATAGGCATGTAATTTGTTTAATGAATGAGCAATGACATGCTATGTAGTTAGAAATTGGAGATTTAAATTGAGTTTAACACTCTTTGATTTTGGTTATTTAAGCCTGAAACTTATGCTACTTTGTTATGGAGCTATTAGGTTAACAAAACAATTTGTGTATAAATAAACTATATTGTTCAAAATACATAATCACCTGATTCATAATTGTGCTTTGTAGGAATGCACGAAAATTGGAGTTAATAGGGGGCCGGGTTAATGTTGATTTTGTTCTCTGAATCAAGCATGAAATGAGTCATAAACTTTTAATATAACCTTATTTGTAATTCCCTTAATCTCTATACTCACAACTGCAGCCACCTAGATTGCTGCAGTTGTGAGATGAGAGAGAATCAGAGAAAAAGAATCTAGCTGACGAGTTTCAAGAAAAGATAATTCTATATGTACTTAAGTACTTATTTATTTGAAAATTCTTTGACTATATCATACCTACTCACAACTGCAGCCATTTAGTTCTATAATATAGCAATAATAGCTGACCTCACTATGACATAGTATACCTAGAAAGTGTATTGTACTGATGTTTGGCTGTCTGTGGTATTGTGTTATGTTGCCATAGCAACCTGCCTCGAAGGATGTGTGTTAGGCAATATGCATGATGTTATTAGGGCTAACTTTGCTAAATAGTCTGTTATACTTACTGTGAAAATACAAGTGGTTCATATTACAGAAGTTTAAAGTACAGAATAACTGGAAACTTATTATGTTATTATGTTATTTGGTCATCCATAGTTACATTGTTCAGTCACTTCTATCTTAGAAGCCTAATTGAGCTATTAGTGTTAACTACTCTTCCATTCAGGACGACTTATTGGACATTATCACCATTTTTTATGTCATTATCGAGTCAATGAACCATGAAATCATGGTATTTTCATCATAGTTATTATGTAATGGACATTTGGATAACAATTACACGTACACCCTATTATCGATTCATGGATTCCTCCGGCAGGTATTTATCACCCTGCACGGTACGCGCGGTAAGATGACCAAGCGTCGTCTCCACAACGACAACAACAACGTCTTCCCCCGCTCCTCCGAGCTGATTTTCACTGTCTACGGCCCGGACATTGGGGACCTGGTCAAGGCAGACATAGAGGTACTTTATGTGTCCGTGAAGCAGGCTGAATTCTTCCAGGTAGTCTGAAATATATGAGATGTCTTAGAATGTATTCTATGAATTTTTAGACGAATAAAACTTCACACTTGTGTCGTTTTATTCGTCTTGAAATTAGCTGAGAATGCTATATTCTATGTTCTTCATTTTATGATTTGAATCGTAGGAAACCTTATGAGAAAGGTTTATATTAAACCAAATGAAACTCCAGCATGAGGTACATTAGAAGCCTTACCACTTCTTGGGATGTTTAGATATACATGGTTCACATTTTGTACCTGAATTATAAGACATGAAAATATATAATAATACTACTCTACAGAAAATATCAGCAACGCAACAAATATGACATTTTAAAAGAAATTTAATAAAATTAATAAAAGAAAGCGTCTTATATCGCATTAAATTACAAAATTCATACTAAAAGAATATCTACAAACTATTTTCACGGCTATGTACAAAATATTTACAAATTATTTTACAAAATCCAATATTAAAAGAAAATATTTAAATTTTGCTCCTTTATAAATAAAATAAGCATATTACTGATAACAAAATTTGTCAAATAAACATTTGTATCTTAATTGTCGACCAGAATTTAAATACGCACGGATGATTCCTATTAATAAACTTCTTGATAAAACTTAATAATACATACTTTTCAAAATTTTGCTTACTCAATTTGTTAACCAATAATTTAACATCAGATACAAAGCCTTCTAGAGACGAATTTGCGTGACATAACCTGAATAACTGAGAATAAAAAATACCATACATTTGCCTTTTTGGCACATTCGATTTTAGATTAGGCATAGATATTACATTAAAACTAAAATCTGCCCTTTTATCATATAATTTAGTACAAAACTTTTTATTTTCAATAGTTACATTCAGATCTAAAAATGTCGTATTTAAACTACTTTCGTTAGTTTTTTCTAAAACCAAAGCATCAGGATAAATACTTTTTGCTACATTTACAAAGTCTTTGACGCCATTTGGAACACATAAGTCATCTATGTATCTACTACAATATTTAAAATACACTTTACTATTATGGTTTACTGAATTATCTAAATCTTTAATATACTGATATTCATACCAAAACAAATACAAATTAGCTAAGAACGGAGCACAATCGCACCCCATAGGTACACCTATATTCTGTTTATATACTTTACCTTTAAATTTAATATATATATATATATTCTCAATTAAATACTTCAATAATGTCTTCACTTCGTCTTTACTATAACTATACTTCATTCTAGAATTCTTGGATTTCGACCAAGAAACATTATTCAAACTATCATTAACATTAACAAAGTCACGTTCTTTCAATTCAAAAGTAGTATCTATTAAACTAAATATCTTTTCTAATAGATCATTATGCGGGATATTTGTATATAGAGTCTTAAAATCAAAACAATCAATACGATTCCCTGAATTACAGTTACTTAGCATTTCAAGATCTTTACGTAATTTAAAATTGTTATCGGCTATCCAATAACCGCTAGTGTTTCTGAATTTAAACTCATAGTTGACTTTACGTTTACAATTAATCTGAATATCTTTTAATATAGGTGATAATATTTTAGCTAATAATTTAAGTGAGGAACGGCATGATGCCGCAATATATCTACTACCAACTGGAGATTTATGAAATTTTGGCATCATATAAAAACTAGGGAGTTTCTTACTACTTTCTTCTACTTCAATACCATATTTCTTACAAAATTCTACATGTTCATTGATTAAATCACTCTCACTATCATCACACTGTTCATAAGTGTCAGTGCTCTGCAATTCATTTCATATATTTTCAACAATATTATTCTGTGGATCAAAATTTTGGGGGTTCAAAAATATGGGATTTTTTGGATTACCCATGTCAACGTAATAAGATGATAACGTTATACTGAAATTGTGAAAATATGGAGTTTTGCGTAAAAATTTCAAAATATTGTTCGGTGTTCCTTATAGACATGGCTCGAAAGGTATTTTATGATTTGTGCGATGCGTTTTTTTTCTTGAATGCGTATTTAATGTTGAATGTAATGGGGGCCCTGTAATTACTTCTTCAGGTTTTTAGTGCTACGCTTGCTGAAATAACTGTTGCATGTGCATCATGTTTTCCTCTCTTTTGGATTATTCTTTCTTCTCATTTTGCAGGATGGATAATATCTTACCTTATTCATTTCTAGGTTCCGTCAACCCCCCCTTATCCCTCCTCCATATACTCTTCTTAGCTCGGATGTCCTCATCAGCGTCTAACTTAATAATTTCAGGACAGAAGATGATTTCGATTAATTCAAATAATTTTTCAGAGTAATAATCCATTATTCCATTGATCGTTCGCAAATTAAGAGGACTTTTATTTTTTTTCAAACCCAAATGATGAAACTCAAATGATGAGACTCTGAGATATAACCCCACTGAAGTAACTGAGCCTGTATGTGCACATGATATCTGATTAAGCATAAATAGTCCAACGCATTTTTGCACTGACCCCCAAAATCGAATATAACAAGCTGATTTCACTTGGATCTGTTCATATTGAGTCCCCTGAGGTCCCACAAAAAAGTCTACCAAAATCTGAGTGGGGCAAATACGATTTTTTTCGATTTTCCCTCAGGCGCATGGACGCGTATGTTCAAAATACAATATCTCAGCTTCTGAATGAGATACAGACCTCCATGAGCACCTTAAAATGACCGCAATGGTCGAATTATGTTGGGCGGATGAGGTTTGCGAGGACCCAAAACCTTTACTTTTTGAGATATCGTCAAAAAACCTATGCGCGAGTAGCTTATTTGAACATATGCAGGTAATATGTGTACAAATCAAACAAATCTCGACATTATTGAGCTATTTATGCATTTATCAGATGTTATTGGATTAGATGCCGTTACAAAATAGTTCTGAGTGGATTTAATAATGGTATTTTGGCTATGCAGTATGCAATTCCCTCATCTCAGGCACATCTAGAACCGAAAATTATGATTAGGTTTATAAGTTCATCGACTCCACTTTGGAGCTATTTTATGAATGACTAACAAGATAGTAGGCAGGAAAATAAGTTATTGGTTTACTTAATAAAAAACAATTTCCTTGGATAGTGGGTACTTCATTGCTAATTATTGGCATTTCATCAGAAACTATCAGTATCAAACATATTGGTTCTGAAGCATCCAAAACTACAAGACCATCAGAAAAATTAATGACACCGGATACTTTTCTATGATATAGTCTAGATTAGTATAATGAACCTTTGGTTTTATAGCATATGTAACAATAATGTTAGCCTATACCTATCATGGTGCTGGACAGGAACTCAAACTTAAATTCCATCCACTCAACTTGTCACATGATTGAAAAGCATATAAAGTTAACATCAATTATCTAGATTGATAGATAGTATGAAGGCTCACAAAAATCACGAAGCTTAGGTCTGGCATGGGCAATGGGCATACACACATTCGTTTGCTGGCCTCATGCAATATGGACTATCATATTATCCATTGTCTTCAAACCAACTCTTACTTTTGAAGAAAATGTCAATTGATCGTCTTGAATGGGATGTATTCTGTTTGAAGGAGAGGGGAACTCCCAGGAGAATTCGGAGTCTTGATTAGGTCATTGTGTCAGTTTCTATCTGCTCTCTGGGATTCTGAGTTTTCATTGCTACAAAAGTATAGAAGTCACCTCACACCTGGTATACTGGTATTAGACCCACATGCCCAGTTGCAATCATTATAGTTAAGTGTAACTCCTATGATAGTAACCATAATAATTTAGGTGAATGCATATCAATATGCTGTTCTGGATCAATGTTCATTGAAACACTCTCAATCCTCAGTAAATATTCCTTCGCTATCATGGTATGGACATTTAATGTTTAGTTGAGATAAGTTAGGGGAAGTTATAATATTGTTTCAAGTCTACCTTATGCATTATAGATTGAATCTGAAGGAAATGACTAGCATATATAAGTTATAGGTAGATCATACATTTTCCGCACATCTAACTGTCTTTTTGAGTTCAAAATTAAATAAATCATTCACACTCAATCATCATTCCCTTATTGTGTACAAATCACTACCACTCTTTAACCAAATCATCCTTAAGCACAACTCAAGAATTTCACTCTGTGAATCTTTCCATGGTCATCGTCTAGATTCCAAAAGGATATATAATGACATACCTAATGGTTTTGGAAGCACTCCAAGATATAAGTAGGCTGGTTTTGGGATGTATTCAATATTCACATATCCAAACATTACTGCTGAACTTTGAGAATCCTTTGGCTGGGCAGTTCTATGCCCCAAAATAATATGTTGGGCAAAAGCCTCGGAAAAGTAGGGCAATTACAATTGAGCCTCTTCCTGGCATACACAATTAGGCGACCTTTCTTTAGGTGTATTTAGAGAAGCCCAGGCATAGGGTAAAAAATCCAAGGCAGGGCAAAGGAGGGCTTTACAGGGCAACGTCCAAAAAGCAGGGCATGGCAGGCACCCTGCTGAAAATAGTATCTCGGCTTCCAAAGCTAACTGTCAAGAAGGAATTCACTCCAAAAAACACTTGAGGTTACATTTGAACTGCTTGCTGTTGCTTTGATAGACAATAGGCATTTCTATAACATTTGCCTCTTACTCTCTTAAATTGTAAAAGTATGTCGCCACTGGTCAAATGTTGGTTTTGCTTTTCTTGTAGAGTTGTAGAAGCTGCCTTCTATCTAGACATACCTGCTTACTACCATGAAAATAGCTATATTTGGATTATTTAAACTCATTTAAGCCCAAAGTGGAGTCGACACAACTTCATGAACTTACAAACCAAATCAGCATTTCGGACAACTTAGTTTTTGGATATAGATGTGCCTGAGGGAATTGCATACTGCATAGCCAAAATACCATTATTAAATCCACTCAGAACTATTTTGTAACGTCATCTTATCCAATAACATCTGATACATGCATAAATAGCTCAATATTTTCACTTTGTGATGGTTAATGTTGAGATTTATTTGATTTGTACACATATTACCTGTGTATGTAACATATTATTTTGGGGCATAGAACTGCCCAGCCAAAGGATTCTCAAAGTTCAGCAGTAATGTTTGGATATGTGAAAATTGAATACATCCCAAAACCAGCCTACTTATATCTTGGAGTGCTTCCAAAACCATTAGGTATGCCATTATATATCCTTTTGGAATCTAGACGATGACCATGGAAAGATTCACAGAGTGAAATTCTTGAGTTGTGCTTAAGGATGATTTGGTTACAGAGTGGTAGTGATTTGTACACAATAAGAGAATGATGATTGAGTGTGAATGATATATTCAATTTTGAACTCAAAAAGACAGTTAGATGTGCTTAAGGAAAATGTATAATGATCTACCTATAACTTATATATGCTAGTCATTTCCTTCAGATTCAATCTATAATGCATAAGGTAGACTTGAAATAATATTATAACTTCCCCTAACTTATCTCAACTTAACATTAAATGTCCATACCATGATAGCGAAGGAATATTTAATGAGGATTGAGAGTGTTTCAATGAACATTGATCCAGAACAGCATATTGATATGCATTCACCTCAATTATTATGGTTACTATCATAGGAGTTACACTTAACTATAATGATTGCAACTGGGCATGTGGGTCTAATACCAGTATACCAGGTGTGAGGTGACTTCTATACTTTGTAGCAATGAAAACTCAGAATCCCAGAGAGCAGATAGAAACTGACACAATGACCTAATCAAGACTCCAGAATTCTCCTGGGAGTTCCCTCTCCTTCAAACAGAATACATCCCATTCAAGACGATCAATTGACATTTTTCTTCAAAAGTAAGAGTTGGTTTGAAGACAATGGATAATATGATAGTCCATATTGCATGAGGCCAGCAAACGAATGTGTGTATGCCCATTGCCCATGCCAGACCTAAGCTTCGTGATTTTTGTGAGCCTTCATACACTATCTATCAATCTAGATAATTGATGTTAACTTTATATATGCTTTTCAACCATGTGACAAGTTAAGTGGATGGAATTTAAGTTTGAGTTCCTGTCCAGCATCATGATAGGTATAGGCTAACATTGTTGTTCCATATGCTATGAAACCAAAGGTTCATTATATTAATCTAGACTATATCATAGAAATGTATCCGGTGTCATTAATTTTCTGATGGTCTTGTAGTTTTGGATGCTTCAGGACCAATATGTTTGATGATACTGATAGTTTCTGATGAAATGCCAATAATTAGCAATGAAGTACCCACTATCCAAGGAAATTGTTTTTATTAAGTAAACCAATAACTTATTTTCCTGCCTACTTTCTTGTTAGTCATTCATAAAATAGGCTCCAAAGTGGAGTCGATGAACTTATAAACCTAATCACAATTTTCGGTTCTAGATGTGCCTGAGATGATTGCATACTGCATAGCCAAATACCATTGTTAAATCCACTCAGAACTATTTTGTAACGGCATCTAATCCAATAACATCTGACAAATGCATAAATAGCTCAATAATGTCGAGATTTGTTTGATTTGTACATATTTCCTGCATATGTTCAAATAAGCTACTCATGCGCATAGGTTTTTGACGATATCTCAAAAAGTAAAGGTTTTGGTCCTCGCAAACCTCATCCGCCCAAATATAATTCGACCATTGCGGTCATTTTAAGTGCTCATGGAGGTCTGTAACATCTCATTCAGAAGCTGAGATATTGTATTTTTTAAACATCGTCCATGCCTGAGGAAAATCGAAAAAAAGTATTTATAGTTTTGGGAGACTTTTTTTTGGGGCCCCAGGGGGCTCAAAAATGACAGATCCAATGAAATCATTTTTTATTGATTTTGGGGTCACCCATTTTATAAAAACGTTGGACTAAAAGGTGATGCACTTCAATATGAGTGGAATTTACTCAATGATTCGAATCAGAAAAACCCCAACCCTAGCCCCAATAACGCTCGACTTACCCCTCTCCCACTCACCCCCACTCCCAGTCGGCCACTCCTCACTTTCTCCCCAGGATGATGGTATAGGGGAGCAACAGTCCTGGTACCTAGAACAAGTCTCTTAGCCCTCCCCTACCCCCAATAACCCCCCTCCATCTCCCACTCACCCCCATTCCCACTCACTCCCCACTTCCCACTTCCCACTCCTCACTCCCCCTCCCTCTTCCCTCAGCATGATGGTATTGGGGAGCAGCAATCCTGGTACCTTGAACAAGTCCCGTAATGTGGGCTCATGGGGCTTCCCCCAACCGGGGTTTTTCTCAACCCGGGGGGATGGGAAGCTGGGCAACAGTCGCCAAGGGGGTCCAAAATTAAAAAAATAAAAAGAGGGGCCCTTTAAAAAATTAGTTATGATTGGCAAGAGGGTTTTGAATCTCAGTTCAATAGTGTTGAAGTTATTGCGATGCGACATTTGATAGATAAAGCATTTTATCGTCAACTCATCCTGTCAGTAAGCGAGACGGACAATGGTCGACGGACATGTTTTTAAAAAGGGGGTGCTTTTACCAGCCCCCGGGGCAGGAAATTAAGCGCCTGCATATGGGAAAAACGGGGAAAAAAATTTCCGGCAGGCCAATTTTTTACCCTGAAACAGTGATCAGGCGTGTGCTTCATTTCTGGGGCCCCAAGATCCCAAATCAAAACTTTGGCCGATTGGTGAAAATTTACGCCATCCATGGACATAAGAAAAACATACCATACTTCAGAATCCCGAAATCAGCCATTTTCTGTCT
>WFMF01000528.1:23886-115449 GCA_011033025.1 Beroe forskalii | reverse complement strand
AAACCAATAAATCCAAAATAAAAAGAATAAATAAGGTTTTTTTACCAACTTTTCCCTTTAATTTTTTTTAAAGTAATTTTTTAAAGGGCTAAAAAAGGGGGGCCTTTTTTTTTTGGGGCCCCAATTTAATTATTTAAACAATTTTTTTGCTTTTTTTTGTGATCAGCATTAAGCTTGCAATTTATTTCTTTATTTCCAGTTGTTGGTATGTAACCAGTGTATGGGGGGGTGATACAGGTCCCAAACTCAGAAAAGTGAATTGGGACAGGGACAATTGGGACATTTGGGACAAATGGACATTTGGGACAATGGGGGAGGACAATTGGGACAAATGGGACAGAGAAAATGGAACAAATGGAACTCAAAAAGTGAATTTGGACTGGGGCAATTAAGGGCAATTGGGACATTGGGACAAAATGGGATAGGATTAAATGGGACTCCCAAAATGGGACTGCAGGACAAATGGGACCAATTGGGTTCAAAAATGGGAGGACGGACTGGGATCAATGGGGGACATGGTTTGGGACCAAACAGGACAGTGCTGGGACAAATTTATCCTATCATACTTTTTTTGGGACAAAAATGGAAACTTGAGAGTCAAACAAATGGGGCTCAAATGATGGTTTGAGCAGTAGTTGAAGTGTTTCATTTAAATGAACGAAAACTTGGATCAATATAAAAATCTATCATGACTTTTTGGGATGAGTTTTTCAATTTGTTCCCCAAATGTATTTGGTTATCCCAATTGTCCCAAAAACCAGTCCCAAACTCAAAAAAAAGTAAATTGGGACAGGGACAATTGGGACACTGAAACTCCCCCCTGTATGCAACTAGTATTTATATTATCTTATGAATGATTCCCAAGATTTAAACCACTCATATCAACTATATCTACTGCCTTCAGCTTCCTGAAAAAGTGCTAAAAGCCAACAAGACTTTGGCTGTCGACATATTCAACACCATGGTTTCAGACTACCAGGAGACATATTTCTCAGGTCATTACCCATTAAATGTGCAGATCGAAAGATTACTTCTTCCTATCTGCCACTAAAATTTTGTTTGATTATCTCATTGTGAAATATTAAACAAGAATTACATAAGTAACGTTTCAACTTTTAAAGAGATCTATGTTCAGTGTTCACGTGTGAGTTTGAACATGACGCATCAATTGAATTAATAAGGAATTGTTCAGGAATTTATCCAGTGTATGATGGAAGTAAAATCATGTACACCAACAAACCAATTGAAAATCTCGATAAAATGGTGAGTGACACGTCATCATACTTTTATTTTCATATTTGTCACAAACTTTTCATCACACGTTTTCAGGAATTATGTATACTTTAATCAGCTTCTCTCAGCTCAACTATACATATTAAGAAATTACACGGCATGATACACATTTACCGAATACTATATGATAACCTCTTGCACTCCATTTCAGGCTTCACTACCTGTAAACGTTAAAAGTAATGCTGTCAGAGAGGAGTGTATCAACATTGAGATTAATCCCACGCAACAAGTCATAGACTTCGCTGACATTGAGGTTAGTATTTCTATGTAATGATGCTAGATCACGAAAGAGTGATTGACATCTCACTTCGACAATCGTAAAAATGCAAATTACTCTTGATAAAAATATCAAATCAAGATGCGTAATGCGTTTACATTGTAAGCCTGATGTACGTATCCACACTCCCGAAATCACCTGAACATTCCACCAGGCGCTGTACCGGAAGGAGAAAGACAACCAAACAATCCCTCACAACTTCTTCTCCTGTGCTGACATCATCCTTGGCTTCATGCCCAAGATGAGTTACATCAGCTACGGCCGGAACTACTTCCCTAGGGGACAGAACGTGGCCGATCTGGGAGATGGCATTCAGTTGTGGTCAGGCTCCGTCATGGCAGTTAAACCAGGTTAAACGATATACATAGGTTTTAATGTTTAAAGTGGTTTACACAAATGTAACTTAATTTCACGATATTTATGACATGAACTCTAGTTTATTTCCTAGTTGTTTACACAAATTTCTTTAAATTTCTTTTTGCCGGAAACCGATCATCAGATCCGTCATCACATGAATGGGAGCGATTCTTCTCTTGGAATTGTTGCACAATTTTCCACTGTTTCTACCCAGTGTCCCCGCTCTGTAGTAGAGCTACACGCTTAATTGTAGTGTGATTGATTAAACCCGGTTTAATCAATCACATATTGTACAATACAATCATATTCACGACCGTTGGAAGTTCCATTCCTTCGAAGCTTATCCTCTAATTAAACCGTATATGGCATAATAATCCCTCTCAGACTGGCCACACTCTATTGTAACTGTCTTATGTAATTGCACGTTCGGTGACGGTGACGGTGAAGCATAATGGATTGTTTACATGTTCAGCCAAGGTGTTCTAACTCTCATAAACCTCAGGGCAATGGAAGCTGCTGGTCAACATAGACGAGAAACACACTGCGTTCTACAAGCAACAAAACCTGAGGGAGCTTGTCAACTCCCTATACCCTAATAAGGGCACCTTCAAACCTAATGAGATCAAAAAGATTCGAACTTCAACTGGTTAAGCATATGAATGAGGAATAGTGGTCTGAAGATTGAACAGGTGTCCATAGTCCACACTCCAGGCCTTGCTTAATAACATTCATGTATTCTTGCTGACTTGCTATTTCAGCACAACTTTGTGAATGTACATGAAACTTTCGTATATGAAACTTTCATGTAACGAGCATGACTGTCTTATTAATTAACATTACTGACTTATTGCCTTGCAGCACGTGCACTGAACTGAGTTGTGGTACAATGTACCTTGATATGATGAAAATATCCGTTACTGTTTACCATGGTAACATGCACGTTTATTAATCACTTGCAATAAGTAAGTCCATTGAGTTTTAGCCCGTTTTAACGACCCATCCCCTCAGATTAACGACCACTTGAGAGGGTTGCAAATCCAAGTTAGCCACAACGGCTATCCTAGGAAGCACAGGATCGTCGGACTTATGGAGACACCTGCTAATAGACACATGATAAAAGGTATAAGCTAGGTGTTAGTGGGAGTTCTTCTGAAGTCCTGTAGCCAATAAGTTTTAGGTGAAAGAACTCCCTCAAACTGGGAATTTGTGTCAGAAAGTAGAATTTATTTAATGTGTGAAAAATGCATTTTTCCAGAAATGTTATCGTTAATCCTGTTTGATTGCTGTGATTATGTGTCAACATATTTTCTCAGTTGCCATGACGAAATAAATTAATTTTCTGAATATATGCGTAACTTAATGATTACACGCCCCACACACGATCAAAGACAACGAAACATTAGCCAATGTGTCAGTGGCGGATTACTTTCTGAGGAAGAAGGAAATCAAACTGGAATACCCCAACTTACCTTGCGTACATGTAAGTACCTTAGCTTACTTAAGAAATGTGTCACTTAATTAAGTAATTGGGACGATTAAAGACTCGCACGAGTAAGCACACAATGTCATGTTACTAGGGGATGCATTTCTTTAGTGTGTAAGGAGCAGAAGTAACTGAATGGTTGCAGTTGGTGTGTTATTTCATGTTGTAACTGAATGTTGCCGTCCTTGTTTCACACTCCTTTACATTCCACACGCAGTCCCCTGTAACGCAATGTACTAAGTGCTGTGTACTTGTGTAATTCTATACTTGCACCTTGATAGGTACAAGGTAACGCATGAGTTTATAGTTTTGCTCACTTACCTTTTTACTACAGAGACATGTTTGATCAAATCGTGCAGTAACTCTGTAGATAAAAATACCTCCCAGGTTGAACCTAAGAGGTCATATGTGCAGTGTGTCATGCATGATGTAACCAATGTTTACTATGTGTACAAACAATTTCATGTTCTATACCTCTCATGTTGAACCTAAGACCAGACAGGTGTACCTGCCCATTGAGCTGTGTTCGGTGGTGGAAGGACAGCGGTGTATCAGGTGTGAATTACTTGAAACAAAAATTGAATTTCTTCAATCTTCACTTGATAATTTATAACAATTACAAATTGTTCCCTTGTTGCCGGTTGGCGGTTGTAACTGACTCATTTCTTAAACCCGCTTAAACTTGGAAATATTCTCCAGGTCTCTGACAGAACGCCAGATTGCCGAGATAATCAAAACATCGGCCAAGAAACCCGATGTCAAGAAGCGAAACATTGACTCGTCTGCCAAGAAGCTCATTGATTCCAGTGCTGACTATGCGAGGGTAAGTAATAAAATCACGCGTGTCATAAATTTGCATGGATCAGGGAAATGTAAGCGCTCGCCAAAGAGAAAACAAGTGGAATTATTGTTGAAATAAAATCTGTGATGAAAAATTGACAATTTCATGCACCAAACAATTTCTTATGCACACTTCAAAGTTTCTATACAGTCTACTTGCAGGGTAAATTTTATGCACAAACTCTTTATATTGTCCGTTTTTTGTCTGAAATCCTTCTCAAACTTCTTTTCTTTCTTTTCCTCCAATCACCACCCCCTCATACCTCACTCCTTCTACCTCCTATTCTTCCCTTTTCCCATTCTCACACACTCCTCCCCCATAATCCCCTCCCCTCTGAACTCCAGCTTCAAGCACTCCCCCTCGCACCGCTTCTTCTTAGTAAACTTCCCACTGAGAGTGACCTCACTTCCCTTGACCTTCATCCGGATCTTAACGTCCTTATCACAGTGGCTTCCCCTGAAGTCGTCCTCAGAGGGGGTTGGGGTTATCAGTGAGTCGGTGAAGGAGTCGTAGAACTGCCCGTACTTCACGGATCCAAGGGTAAAACGAACTTTCCATTTCTTGCTGAGGAAATGGTAGCATCAGTAAAGCAATTCAAAGGATACCTATTGAAATATGTACCGCCAATTCCTCTCTGCTTAAACTATTGATCAAAGTAATACCGTGGAAGTTATTTAATTGAATGATACTTCTATGAAAATTGAAAGCTGTAAATTCTTTCTAGCTGTAAATTTTACCTGTTAGTGGAGACAGTGTGGACTACAGTCTTGAGAGGTATCCACTCCTCATTCCAACAGAATGCGGCTGCAGCTTCACTCTGCAGGCACGGCATAGCATCCGAGTCACTGTACTGCTTGCTAGTGCAGTCCTGGGGGAGTTTGGGTGAGAAGGGGGTGCAGGATGTTTCATCTCACGACAAGTAATCTCAGGACACATAATCTTCTTTTCATGACCCTTACCCTAAGCTTTGCTCCGAGTAGAAATATTACGAGATAACGTGTCGTGGGATGAAATGTCGTGAGATCAAATGCCCGTTCCCAAACCAGGAAGCCAGTGCTTCTGAGTACTAACGATCTTAACAAGCTATCTGCTAGCCCTTCTCCCAACATAACTAACCTGATAAGCAGCCATCACATCGCTGCCGTAGTTGTCCCACTGATAACACGTAACCTCTGTCTCCCTGAACTCCTGGTCTGTAGTAGTGGTAGTTCGTCTCCCTCCAGCATACCCCTCAGCTTTACACAGCTCACTTGCCTCGTAGTCAGACCACAGGTCCGCGCACACTGGGTGGGAATCTCCTGGGAAAGAGAGGACTAAGAATAAAAAACATAAATAAATGAAAAGCTCTTCCAGCTAGAGTAAGAAATCATGAAAAATATTGCTGGATAATAACGGAAAGGGCAAGGCAGTTAAAATGCAGCCGTAGGCAACAGCCGGCAAAACATGCTCCTGACATGACATGATGGAATCTATCATAGACATGCCCTCTGACATGCCGGATCTGACAGAACCTGCTATCGGGCATGGTGTCCCATCAAACAAACTCATGGCTTGCCATGTGATGCCATCAAACAAGACTTACCTTCATGCCTTCCTAGCAATATCCTAGCCCCTCTCATATCCTCCTCTCCCAAATAATAAGTTTTTAGGAACTCCTCTGACAGTCCTGTGTCTATCTCCGAACCAGCACTGTCGAAGCTGTGTACTTGTAGAGTAAGTAGGAGGAGGAGGAGTGAGTAGAAGTTGGATCGGAGTAGTGAAAAATGGGAGGAGAGTGGTAAAGATCGGTGTAGACTCATCAACTTGAGTTCGCGACGTAGTATAAGTATTATCTGTCAACAAAAAATCAATGATTTTGAAACAAAAGATATTTGGATACTTTATTCCAGAGCGTCAACAAATACAACTTTCTGTGAACTGATTGCTTTATATATTGAATTATTGATGAGGTAAATGAAAATAGCCATGACGGTGATTCACTGACGAATTTTCGCATGGTATCATGATTGGATTTTAGGATGTCAACGTCTTTAGTTAAATGGTTTGTAATTTTAATGGTCCCTATGTTGTTCTTGACGTTATACCATGATTGAAATTTTCGGAGGTTTTGTCCTGAGTGGGTTCGTGACTTTATGTCGTGTTTCATTGAGATCCATATTCAAGCTCAGGATTTTGTCTGGTTGTTTACCTGCGTCATGCCAGAATGAGTTTTAAATTAACTCTCCAAAAGGATCTATATATTTCATCACTTCACAAGGGTTCATCATAGATTCAATTTCAAAATGATCGCTCCAAATCCAAATTATCGAGTACTATTTACAATCAAAACAAACGTCACAAAATTTACAAAACAATCAAACTTGAATAGTTATATATGTCCATATAACCTGCCCCACCCCTCAGCATTACGGTATGGAAGTGAGTGACAAGCCCCTCCGGATCAAGGGTCGGTTACTACAAGCCCCTACACTCTGGTACGGGGGCAAGAACTCCCGACCGGTGGTGCCTCAACATGGCGTCTGGAGAGGCAACAAGTGAGCGATGTTATTCTGAATTCGGGCTAGTGGCATAATCTTCGTTGATGGGGAGTTAAATATTTCAATTAATTTTGAGAATCTGAGAAAGTCTGAAGCTTGTGATGCTTCAACCGCATCATGGTTTACAACTATAGTGACTACTGGACTAGTGACTACCCCTTGGCCCTTTTCGTATATTCACACCACACCACCAACTCAGGCTACCAAATATTATATTTCAGGTACCAGACCAGTAGACCCCTCACCAACTGGGGGTTGTTCTCCATGGCACCCCAGAACAGGTTCAACCCTAAGAGTTTCAAGGATCAGCTGGCTGCAGAGGGTAACAAAGTGGGAGTACCTCTACACGATCCTCTAGTCGTCAGATTCATCAGTGATAGAGGTTTGTTTCTTTTTAATCAATTCTTTAAATTTCGAATTTGTTGATATTTATCAATGATAATAGAAAATGCCATGTTTCTCAAATTGCATGACAAGTGACAAGGGATAGGAATCTCTTCATATCTTTCTCAACATCGTGACTTATCGATATCCCTCAGTGTTCAGTAAAGAATGAGGATTATCTTAATATCTTTGTCTAAGACTTTTCAAACCACCCTGGCAGTGCAGCTATCTTTTGACCTACAAACTTTCCCTCAGGGTTTATTAAAGCTATCGAGGGATTTCTTCATATCTTTGTCACCGTATTGAATTGCAAATCACCCCAGGTTTCAGTAAAGCTATCGAGGAAGTGCTCGCCCAGTTCCCACGTCTGGAGTACATGTTCTTCATCCTACCTCCTAAGTGTAGTAACGACGTGTATAGTGCGGTGAAGGAGCTGGAAGTCAGCTACGGAGTCGTGACGCAGTGCATCAACCTCGGTACGTGACACGTTTGAAGTATTCTTCTTCCGAAATTTATTTGAAAATCACCATTTACATTTCGTTTTGAAATGTTTGAATCTTTGGTTACATATTTTGAAGTCTTAGAGTCAAACCATCCCGCAAACATGTCATATTATTATCTATTGATAGATCTTACTAAATCTCCTTTTTCTACAGACACGGTGTTACGTAAATTCAAGCCACAGACGTTAGGTAACATCCTCATGAAGACCAATTCAAAGCGAGGTGGCGTCAACTGGTCGCTTAACTTGGAAACCAGTGATCTCGCGAAACAGGTGCTTATATATTAACAATGTTTGGATATAATTTAGCGTTTTCAGAGAACTCGAAGTATGAAGCACTTTATACTTCAAGTTCTCTGTAGCACTGGGCACTGTTCAGTAAATAGATATCTAGTTACACCTGTATCTGCCCAATGTATTCGTCATTTGACGACCATGGTAAACTTTGGTTAACTTCGAATAGAGTGTTGAAATGTTCGAATATTTGTTAAATGTAAGAATGTACTGCTTATATCCAAACAATTTACATTATCATGTACATTGTAATGCACCACACCAGCTGTGCTCTACACATTATTAGCCAATTTTGAGGGTACTTATAAGCGTGCAATAATTTGTAACAGTGCATGACCGATTTGATTGTTTGTTTTGTCATCATTTCTGCTCATCGTGCAATAACTAATGATAGTGCATTTTGCAATTAAAATGCTCATGCAAATAAGTTGTTCGAAAGTGCAATAATTTATAATAGAGCATTTTGCAATTAAAATGCTCATGCAAATAAGTTCTATATTATTGCACTCCTAAAAATTATGCTCTGAATAGTTATGGGATGATGATTATACTATTATAGAACCCTCTGACGTTTTCTGTAATATATAGACACTTGCCTGATCGGGTCCATATTGTTTTAGACCCTTGCCCTACGGGCTCGGGCCAAAACCAGATACATCCCTCGCGCTAATGCCCTCTGGAAGCATCCCAAAATGGACCCGATAGGCGTGTGTCTATGTATTTTATACATAGATTCGTCCGGGTTATTGCGTGAGGGTTCAGCCAGCGGGAGGAGATAAAAAATAGAGCGATAGACACGCAGGCAGAATCCCTCTAAATATCATTATCAAATACATTCACTGTCTCTATCACATGGTTTCAGTGTATTGTACTCCTTTCAAACAACGCGCACTAGCAAATGTATACCAAATCAAATGCAAATGTTTCATTCCCGCGAGAATCTCTCCAAACATGTAATTAACGTCCCACGTGACTCGCACACGTGCCACTGTTACTGTACCAAATCATGGTCACGTGTTGCGCGCGCGCACGTGCCACTGGTTTCTGAGCACTATCCTTCAGCAAACGATTTCTCATTCTCTCATTCACAGTTTCTGTTTTGTTTCGCCGTTCTGGCTCTGCTTTACTTGTTTACACGGCGAGAAAAAGTCCATTTGCCTCTTTTGCTTGCTCTGCAGATTATATCGCAATGCCCTTATTCGTTAATATTATTTTTGTTGTATTGATTCTTTGATCGATATTGTTTTTGTTGTTGCATTTTTAATCGTACAATAATGCTCTTTGAAACATACTCCTGTTTAATTCATTAAATTATCAATTATTTCTGTTCATGAACCATCCTTCTCCTTCAGTTATTGCTCATTATTTGTATCATAATTTTCATTGTTTCGTTCCTTTAGTAAACAAATCGTTTTATTCTAGAAGGCGTATCGTAATTAATTTCAGACTTATTTGTAACACACGGTAACATGATTTGTAGCTGCCACTGCGTGTCACGTGACCAACTTTATCATATACTCATATAGCAGCTGTGATTCATCTTTTCACCTTTTCATAAGTCAAATTGACGAAAAATAGGTTTTCATCGAAAGTGCAATAATTATAATAGAGCATTTTGCAATTAAAATGCTCATGCAAATAAGTTGAATCGAAAGTGCAATAATTTATAATACAGCATTTTGCAATTAAAATGCTCATGCAAATAAGTTTTAATATCGTTTTCCTCACATTGGCTAATACACTAAGAGCATGGCTTGGAATACGCTAATTACAGTTATTGCACTCGGCTTCGCCTCGTGCAATAACTGGGGTTATCGCACTCGGCTTCGCCTCGTGACGATAACCCAAATTATTTGCACTCGGCTTCGCCTCGTGCAATAATTTTTATTAGCGCATCCCAAGCCATGCTCTAAGCGTATATTATAGTTCTTGGAATTTGAATTCCCCTTTATCTTTCAGATGGGGAAGTTTGTGTTCGGAGAGCCTGTTATGATTGTAGGTGCAGATGTAACGCACTGGGCTAAAGGTGTGTAAAATTGATAATTTTATTAATTCTGCTCTTATACCTAACTTTTATAATACTGTGAATAACATTTAAAACTTGTAATTATAGCTTTATGAGTGATTACCATATTTGGTTAAATCAATCAGTATCTCTTGATACCTTGGTAGTACCAAGTATTTATCCCTTATAAGGTATAACCATTTTATCTCTCCTAGATGAGGGAAACAAGCCCTCCATAGCGGGTGTTGTGTGTAGTCTGGATAGGTACTGTAGCAGATACGCTAGCAGGATAAAACTACAGGTCAACAAGAAGACCAACCGAGCCTCCGATGAGATCATACGAGATTTCAAAGATACGAATCACTCTTATTGTTATCAGTTGTCATTTACATGATCAATAAATTTCAAGTTCGTAGTAAGAGTCAACTGGATTCGTTTCGCAGTCTCACACTTCAAGTGTAATTATGGAGACCTGGTACTCCGTGCATAGGTCTCCTAAGCCGTGAGACCGTCTCACTGAGACGGAGTGAGACTGACCGGACCTAGGATTATCCTATGGGACTACACGCCCCCTAGTTTCCTAACTGATCTCCCTCCTAATCCCTAGAACAAAATCTGGGGGTGTCTATTGTCTAATGTCTAGGCTCCCCCGCCATGATGGTATACCGGCAACCGCTATCAAAGTACCTCTCCTCAGATATCATGAAGGAGTTGCTGATTGAGTTTAAGTCCGCAACTAAAGCTAAGCCTGGTAAGATCCTGTACTACCGTGACGGTGTGTCAGAAGGACAGTTCATTCAGACACTCACAGAGGAGATCGCAGGGATACAGGCAGCGTGCAAGGTAGGTCCAGGGTTATGTCTTACGATCACCCTTAGGATCACCCCTATGTTTATGGCAAGAATTAGGATCCTGGATCGAGTAGGGAAGGAAACGAACTGCAGGATGGTTGTTTCTGAATTCTGATACATAGTATAGTGTCAAATGTCAGCTAGCCGGGCCCTAACCGTTCTCTGATTTTGAAGATTTAAGTTATAACTCTCTTCAAAAATCACGTTTCATGATACGAACTGTTTTTGACAGTCTAAAAGGTTGTCAAATGTGCGTGAAGCATGATCGCATCTTAGTCCCGTCATTAGCCCTCGTGAACATGCCATTATAATTGACAGTCAACCGTGTTCCCTCATGATACATAGCAAAGTGGTAGATTGAGTAGAATTTTAATTGAATTTCTACACCAGGACTGTAATTATTCAAGTTTTTCATCGAATGTCTGTTGAAATGTCTCCACGCCAATCATAGCCCAATTAATATTTCAACGGTCGTAACCCTGACAATTTAGGCAGTTATCACTTTAAGTTCTACCACCTGTCTCAATCTTCTACAGTCAATGAATATTGATGCTTATTAATTGTGCTTGTCAGTTATGATGTACAATGCAGATCAGTGAAGACCATGTGGGACCAACCCCAATTAGTAATGTTACATAACGATGACATTCAACATTGAATATTGGTGTATATTAATTAATTAAATGAGCTTATCATTAATGACACACCTTCTGGGGCCCAATTAAGAATGTATTGCAGTGATTATTGATCCAAACAATGAAGACGGTTAGCACATGTTATTAATAAGCTATCAATCGACCTCATGTCAATTAGATAGTCTCAACAACACAACCAACACCGCCCCAGCGGCGGTTAGAGGTAGGCACATCCCCACTCTGGCGCTATCCTCTTGTGGGCCCACGGGCCCAACCTCTCTATATATATAACACAACCAACAATGTACACATCTACGGAGGTACATTGAAGTGTGTGTTCTGTTGTGTGTAGAATGGAGCACCTGTACATTGTTCTCATGTGGTAGAGCTAAAGGTTGTTATGAATATGATGATATGGGCATGGGCATCAGGCATGTACATATGAATCATTTATCAAGAGCTTGAAGTATCTTATATAATGACTCAAGAACATGCCCATAGCTTCATCCTGGGTCCAATCCCCCCCTGAATTTTTGCTCCCCTTGACAAAACCTCCCCTGAATTTTCAAATCCTCAATCCCCCCTTTTGGCCACCCGCCCCTGAATTTCAAAAAATTTGAACAACCCCCACCAAAAAACTTAGAAAATTTTTTCAAAGATATGTCCATTGAAATGTTTACAATAGAATCAATCGAAACTAGAAACTTAATGACAAGATGAAAGTATGTAAACTATGAAATGTGACTGACAGACAAGACATTTAGTCAATTTTGAGTTTTAACATATAATATTTCTAATGACTGAAATGGTAATGAAGTTCAATTTTAATGTAAATTAATCCTTGAATATAATTAAAGCTATGAAGTGACACTTGTAAGGGAATCATGGCATGAAACCAAGCCTCAGGGATATTGTCAACACAATATTAAAACATAGAAACACATTAGTTAAGTTGATATCACTTGAAAATGGCAGGGAATTGAAGTATTTTAGTTATTTGGCAGTCTTACAAAAAGATATGGGGGTCTGGGGCTGTTATAAACCAAAGGGTCGGAGAAAAAAATTTTCTCGCGGAAATAGGATTTTCATCTCAAATTTTGAAATTCTTCTGCCGGATCCTAATCCCCCCTTAACTTTTTCACTCCCCCTTCTGATCAAGTCTCCCCAGAATCATTGAAATTGGGGCAACCCCCGTCCCCCACCTACCTTATCTGGCCCAAAATCTTCATCCCCCTTTTCTTAGGGGGGGGGATGAAGCTATGAACATGCCGTTAATTGTTGGCATTGCCTCTGAAATCACTATTATAGTTTAAATGCTAGATCATATACCCTGATGAAGCATAGCCCAAGAAAACATTCTGATATCGAATTGGTTTTTCGGGATATCTCTTCCGAGTGTTCAGTTAGGGCACCTCTTGGTGAGTACTATCGTAGATAATGAATTGTACTGAGCACTGTTTCAGGAGCTGGAAGAGGGCTACCAACCCAAGATCACGTACATAACGGCACAGAAACGACACCACACCAGATTCTACTGTGCCAACCCTTCTGATGCCGACAGGTAAAGTCATTCTTGGATTCTCGATAATCTTAATAGATGAATTCCAGGTGATTTCTAGGGTTTAGAGTAGATCTCTAGTTACACTGATATCATGATGACACTACATTTCCATTGTTTTATTAAACATCTGCATTTTGCTACCGACTCAACATGCCCCTTGCCTTCAGATCGTCAGGCAATGTCCCGGCTGGTACCGTAGTGGACAGGGAGATCACGCATCCCATCCACTTTGACTTCTACCTGAACAGTCACTGCGGTATCCAGGGCACTAACCGACCCTGTCACTACACTGTGTTATGGGATGACAGTGATATGTCACCTGATCTCATACAACACCTGACTTACTACCTGTGTCACACCTACGCGAGATGTTCCAGGAGTGTTTCTAATGCTGTCTGTCTGTCTGTCTGTCTATCCGTCTGTCTGTCTAGGCTGTCTGTCTGTTGTCTGTCGTCTGGCTGGTTGTCTGTTTGTCTGGATGTCTGTCTGTCTGTCGTCTAGCTGGATGTCTGTCTGTCTGGCTGTCTGTCTGGTGTCTGTCACTAGTACGAGAGATGCTCTGTGTATACAAATACTATGTTTGTGTTGTCTTACATTACATGTGTAAGTTTAAATACTTACATTGAATCTGTCTGTCCTCTGTCTGTTTGAACTTGTATCTGTCATTATACTGTGGGTTGACTGTCACTCGTACAATAATGAAAATATGTACTTTTAGAGGCGTAAGACGAACATGTCTGCTTAACTAGGGCATGGTTGTCTGAAGTCTAGCTGGATGTCTGTCTGGCTGGCTGCCTGTCTATCTGTCTGTCTGTCTGCCGTCACCCCTCTAGTCCCCCTCACCTCCACAGGAGTGTTTCGTACTGCCCTGCCTACTTTGCTCTGTCTCCCCTCACCCCCTCTGTCTGTCCCCTGGATGTCCCCCTCTGTCTAACCTCCCCTCACCCCTCTAACCTTTCCTCACCCCTCAATACTATGTCCCCTCACCCTCTAACCTCCCCTCACCTCTAACCTTTACATCACCCCCTTTAATCCCCTCACCTGTCTAACCTCCCCTCACCCCTCTAACCTTATCACCCCTTTAACCTCCCCCTCACCCCAATAGTGAATCACCTCCTCTAGTTCCCCTCACCCCGTAAGTAACCTCCCCCTCTAACCTCCCCTCACCCCTCTAACCTCCCCCTCACCCCCTTTAACCTCCCCCTCACCCCCTCTAACCTCCCCCTCACCTCCTCTAACTTCCCCCTCACCCCCTTTAACCTCCCCCTCTAACCTCCCCTCTAACCTCCCCGTCACCCCCTCAGGAGTGTTTCGTACCCAGCCCCCACCTACTACGCCCATCTGCTCTGTGCCCGAGCCCGTGTCATGCTCTCCTCCATGAAACTAAACTGGTACAATAACCCACCGCCCAAGCTTCATGAAGTGGAGAACAAGCTGTCACAACACAAGTCCCTTGAGAATATGAACTATTTTGTGTAGCATAGGCGGTTTACTTACTTACCCATAGCGCACCGTGGTATGACCAATTACCGCGCAGGATTTTCATGAACTGCACTCTGATTAGTCGAGCGATCAAGTGCTGTGGGTGAATACACAGTCGTCTGTAACAATGCACCTTAAGAGACTCCTTTCTTACGAGAAATGTATTTATGTGGGACAATCGTAATTCTAGGGATCGAAATTTTGGGGGTTCAAATATTACCTATCTATGGGATTATTTCAATATTTACTATGTTAATGAAGGATAATGACGTCATATATAATTTATGCGGGTTTTGAAAATATGGGAATATATTTTGTAAAATCGACAAATTTGTTCCACATAAATATCTCTCGTAACGTAGTTATTTCGGTATTTCAATGTTTCTGTGCGAATCCAATTTCCGCTTTTACTCTGTAATGTGACCCCAAATTTTGGTAAATCGGTGCGTTATCAACACTGAAATTTAATTGATATTGGTGAGCCACTACTCAAGATAACAAGAATAATTGAATACCGATCAATACATCTGTACAATGTATACATTTCCCTACCATATTTGTCAGAAAAGATGGGACTGTAGCAGGAAAATTGCCTTCTCTTTATATTTCAATTGAGCCTTGACTTTGAATAAACATGTCAAAAAATACTCCTAAAGTCGTGAAATAATCTATTTTTTTCGATTTTGAATCGGTTTTTCCTGGTACTCTTGCCCCATCTATTTTTATCTAATATATGAAGACTGAAATTTTGTGTGCGATTTTATTTACTTCAGATGTAGTTGTAGTAGTACATAGACATTATATTAAGGAAACATCCAGGACCTATCCTTAGCGCGCAACTCTCGGAAATTTGGACAGTTTCTTTGACGTAAGAAAGAACCCTCTGCCATTGAGGAATGGGGGTCTTAGTTCACTTCTATACAAATATTGGTAATATCAGTACTTCAATACAGAGGAATTGACTCGGTCTTTCGCAGAGTGCTTCCTGCATGCTTTTACATACAACAGACATGCCAATTATCATTGTTGTTTGAAGGTTTAATAAGGGGTCCCGAAAAAAGCCTGGATGTTTCCTAATTAGCTATTTTGGGCGTGGCCGCCTTTTTTCGGAAATCTGTATCTTGGCCCAGGAAGGTCGTAGAGACTTGGTTTTGGGCTGAAAGAACCACCAATGGCCATGTTTATATTAGACTTGTTAATAAACATATGCTCTAAAATGCTCAGGAACCGAGTTATAGGCCAAAAACTGATTTGAGGCGGCCGAGGGGTTTAAATTTTACAATTTTTCATAACTCCGGCCAGGAAGGTCGTAGCAACAACTTCGTTTTGGGCTCAAAGAAGCGCAATGGCCATGTTTATATACGACTTGTGAATAAACATATGTCTTAAAATGCTCACAAAACAAGTTATGAGCAAAAACTGATTTTTGACAATTTAGCTGCGCTATATTTGGACATATATGTATCAATCATTCAAATTTTCACGTAAAATCGCTTATCAGCCCATTTCAGGGGTTCTTCCATCATCTTTTGTGCCGCAAATGGGATCATCAGACATTTAACGACCTCTTCCAAGCTTCAATTCATCCCCAAATGTTGGCCAATACCCATTTTGAGCGAAGCGCACAGGCATAAATTGGTCACATATCAGCTTAGATTGACTTATCTCAGCTTTGCTGCTTCAATAAGTTTATCTGAATATATGAATGGCAGTTTATATAGATTTAAAAATGGTTTTAATCCTCTACCCCATGCCAACACCATGATAATCTTCACTTCATCAATACAATTATGCTACCCAATTATGCTACCCATTGGGTTCAAATCGGCTATACAGAATATTCCAATGAGTAACAATGTGAAAAACGCAAATATTGCTATAAATAATTGGTTGAATGGTTGAGCTAATCCAGTGAAAAGCATTTCAGTTCAGTGGATTGATGACCTCACTACTGACTTGTTGTCTTAACAATGACAGTCCGGTTGTTAGACAGCTGGTTGTTAAGGAAGTCATGTTGTTTTGCTGCTTCCTTAACTGCTGCACAATGCAGTTTGATTTTAACTTCATCTCTGTCCAACGAAGGTCCCCATTATTCTCGCCATCTGGCTTGAGTTTAACATGGAATCTCCAAATAGACAGCAGATTTTGGAACCCACTAGCATTGATTAAATATACTCGTTATGCTGGTATGTCAAATACTGCCAGAAGACAGAAGGGAAACAATAATAATGAAATTTCAACTTGGGGTGAACACCAGTTAAGCAGTTATATTCGTGAATCGAGGTAGCTTTATATTTATGCTCTATTTGGTCCCTTACCGAGATATTGAGTCTACAAGCCTGTTAGACTGAAATTATGTAAGGAACGAAAATGAAGAAGGTCGTAGAACTACAAGGTGGGAGCCACTACGTACTTGATTGATGGAAGTTTCAGTGCAGCATGATTATTTGATTTGGGTGATGATCAATCTAATAACATGTTGAACATTACTATTTCAGCTGTTCAGTGTTCAATAATAACCAGCCTTCAAAGTCCAGATACTCAGATAGAAGCTTTGATTTCCCATTGAGGAATTTAGGAAAAACCACAAATCAATGGGAAATATCAATGCTTTTTCATTTTCAGTACATGCATGTCAATAATAAGACTTTCAATTTAAGTGATCCGATTGCATAAAAATTTAGTATCTTTATAGACTATATCTTAGTCATATTGGTTACCAATTTGGCTCAATCATATCTCCCAAGGAAATGCATAACATAAAACATTGAAATTCAATTGATCAAGAGAAATAGCCAAGTAGCATCATTATTTGAACAGTCCATTGCCATTGATATTGAAGCCATGATGCCAGTATTTCAAATGTTGTCATTTTTGGAGTACCTACTGGCACCCAAGAACCAATCTTCAGGAATAGTATCCTCTATGATACTATTGCGCATACGAGGGCAAGCCAAAATGGCTTTGGAACATACGACTTAGTGGACTATCTTTGAACAGAAATGAAGATTGAAGCTGAATCCAACTACATAGTTCAGCAGTAAAGAAAACTGCCAAACAACCAGCTGCCTCACAGTAACTACCAAACTGTGGTTTCTAAATAAAGAAGTGACTCCAACAAGCCCTGGACTGAAAAAATGATTCCGACATGGAATCAAGCCAATCAAAAATTATCTCTGGTATGAATGCACATTGCACAAGGGTATCTCTGGTATGAATGTACATTGTTGCAACTGCTACGAGCTGTTTTCCTATGAGTGTGTTGACAGTGCTCTTTCCTGAGTCACCCCTCATTTGCTCATTTGGAATAACAATCATGTTATGGCGCAGCCAACATGGAAATATTGGGGACTATCTAATAATAAATGGTATTATGAGATGGATCATTTGATCTATCCCCATTACCTTAGCAATAGTTCATCAATGGCCATATTGTATTGAAGATTATCGTGGAGTTGGGATGAAACAGAGCATAAAAACCATTTTATAATCTATATAAACTGCCATTCAGATATTCAGATAAACTTATTGAAGCAGCAAAGCTGAGATAAGTCAATCTAAGCTGATATGTGACCAATTTATGCCTGTGCGCTTCGCTCAAAATGGGTATTGGCCAACATTTGGGGATGAATTGAAGCTTGGAAGAGGTCGTTAAATGTCTGATGATCCCATTTGCGGCACAAAAGATGATGGAAGAACCCCTGAAATGGGCCGATAAGCGATTTTACGTGAAAATTTGAATGATTGATACATATATGTCCAAATATAGCGCAGCGCAAATTGTCAAAAATCAGTTTTTTGCTCATAACTTGTTTTGTGAGCATTTTAAGACATATGTTTATTCACAAGTCGTATATAAACATGGCCATTGCGCTTCTTTTGAGCCCAAAACGAAGTTGCTACGACCTTCCTGGCCGGAGTTATGAAAAATTGTAAAAATTTAAACCCTCGCGTCAGCCTCAAATCAGTTTTTGGCCTATAACTCGGTTCCTGAGCATTTTAGAGCATATGTTTATTAACAAGTCTAATATAAACATGGCCATTGCGGTTCTTTTAAGCCCAAAACCAAGTCTCTACGACCTTCCTGGGCCAAGATGCAGATTTCTGAAAAAGGGCGTGGCCGGCCACGCCCAAAATATGATCTGACTAAAAAATAACCCCAGCTAATTTTTTAGTTCTAGGTCTCATCTGCACGATCCAATCATAAAATGGCCGGGGGCACACTTTGCCGGTGAACGCCCCTTGGGGCCCAGTATATAAACCGTGAATTGATATTTCTGAATGATCGGATTTTTATGTGATAACCTAGAATATGTTTTTACCTGTTTACATATTGTCGAATTGTTGTATCATGAACTGTTAAAATATTCAGTATTTTAAATCATATTTGTAATACATTTTAACTGCGTGCAATGAATTGACATTAAATCTTTGAATGGCACCCGAGTCATTTCAGTAATTCAATATGACCAAGAACATTGAACTAACTTCCAGTTGTTAATTAAATTCAGAAAGCATGTATTTGTTGAGGAATTATGAAATTCGAATTACGAGGGACCGTTCACTTATCACATATTCAATGCTTGGAATTCAAGATTTTACTCCCCCCCCCCATAATCATTTGTGTAATTACATTTCTAAAAGATGGCGTGTGATCATATGAAAATCTCTTCCCTCCTCAGTGATTACGTGATATTTGAACGATTGCTTACAAGTGGAGTAACACTTTAGGATTAGGTAGCTTGCATGGAATACTAAACGATTTCCAGTTAGAAAATCGATTCTGTTAGAAAAGGGTTTCTGTTCGAAAATGATATGCTGCAATATTTTTTACCATTGAATATCAATTACCCGACCGAGCCTGGCAATTCTACTGATTTTCTGAGAGTTACTAAGATGAGATTTTTCAGTACATAATACTAAGTTACCTTGATATTTATTTGTTATGAAACAGATTGCTGATTGAACTGGTCATTTCGAATTAGATGTCGCTATGTGGAATAAATTGTTGAAGATGGACTTATCTATACTTATCTGGGATTTTAAATTGTTACATTTTTCTTCGAATAGGATCAAGACGTGCTTTATGGATGGTCTCGTACTGCCATTCTTTAATTAATGGCAATGTTTAGCAAAATTTTGCGTACGTGCACTGGCAAAATTCTGAAGAAAATATTGGAGAATTTTCCGTAATATATGTAGCGCGCGACAAGTTTTATTAATACCGTCAGGGCGCAACTCAGACAATCAACGCGCGCGCGTAGTACGTTATGAATTCATGACTGACAGCCATTACGCACGTAATATCATTACGAATTCATTTACGTCACGAATGGACATTCTAGAACATCACGAGATAAACGCAATGATAGAGTCGATCCCAGGGTCAGGTTACCCATACGTGTGCACATGGATCGATCGATAGAACGCGTAAATTCGACAGAAATTGCATGAAAAGTAAATCTTCACCAGTCTTATGTGTGTAGATTGATCAGTGAACCAGTAAACCCCGTAGGACAGCACAAGAGCATATACTGCCTCAGGAAAATGCAGATACTAACAATTGCTTGCGCGCTACTTTTAGTACCATCTACACAACCGTTCAGTGCATTGTGTAGACTTGGAGTAGCGCGCGCAATTGTTAGCATTTAAATTTATCGAGCCCTCCGGCGCGGCCGTACCGTCAATCGAGCCATCTGCACAGTACTGAGTACACATGCGGAATTAATGTTCAGGACTCCAGTCCCTTAATCTAAGTTCTAGCAAATTAACAATTTACAAACCACGATATAATAGGTAAAAATGTGTAAATATTAAATTGGGATAACAGCAGCAGTACGATAAAACAGATAGTATTGGCAATGGACACCAGGAATTAAGGTTTGAAAATCAAGAGTGTTAAATTAAGGATGTAAAAATGCACAACCTTTTTATCTTCAATGGTGAAGTGTCGAACTCCTACGTGCGTGCGGCGTAATAATCGTGCGTGGCCCACTCACTGCTAAAACATGCAGTGATCCGCGCACGTAGGAGTTCAACACGTCCCCGTAACCTTGCTAAACCGATCATTGAAAAAGAACAGTTTCATAAATTAATTGAACACGCGCTAAGTCCTGGCACCATGATGCTCGTCCTGGCACCATGATGCTCGTCACGACACCATGATGCTTGTCCTGGCACCATGATGCTCGTCCTGGCACCATGATGCTCGTCACAACACCGGAATTCAGTGGAATTATCTTCTGGAGCGACGACGGGGAGAAGCGCTCGACCTCCCGCGAGACCGGCTTCGTCTTCCGCCAGATCGGCTGCGTTTGGACCGCCTCGACCTGGAATATAAGTGAGGCTGAGGGAAGGGGTCTAAATTTTAAGTCGGTGATTTAGCTACACCAGTATTTGGAAATATAACGGTTTAGTCCGAACAGCTAGTGTCAAATGTTGGCTTACACAAATTGTGTTCCTCAACAAACAAAAAAACAGACTATAATGCATCAGCAACAAAATCACAAAATCTCACCTGGAATCTCTGCGTCTTGGGGACCGGGAACGTTTCCTAGGTGATGATCGTCTCCTTGGGGACCGAGAGGACTTCCTCTTAGGGGAGACTGATCGCTTGGGAGTGGGTGACTTCTTCGGGGACTTAGATCGGCTACCAGACTCATCCCTCTTCTTGGGGGAGGAATCTCTGCTCTGAGACCTAGATTGCCGAGCAGTCTTCTTCTCCGGATCGTCCACACTTTGATCCATGGCAGCTGTTTCTCTCTCGGATTTAGTGGGAGAGTTTGAGGGGCTTCTTACAACGGGGGTTGTGTCCCCTTTGGGGGGACTCATCTTGGGCGTGTCTTCCTTGGGTTCTGGGTCTTTTTGAGGGGTCACAGAGCTCCTGTGCTTGTCTTTCTTGTTCTTCTTTTTCTTCTTCTTTTCCTTCTTGTGTTTCACAGGTTCCGGCGAAGCAGATTTCTTTCGATACTTCCGCTCTTGCTTGGGGGAATCCTTACCGTCCTCCTCTTCATCCTTTTCAGACCCAGCCTTCTCTTCCTCCCGCTCCTTCTTCTTGCCCTTCTCCTTCTTACTCTTGATATGCTTCATGGTCCTGTAGTCTCCCTCCGACCCGTCAGAGTGCTCGGCTGCCTTCTCTTTCCGAGCATCGTTCTCAGAATCGCTGTTACCGGGCGAGTACCGCTCACTCTCTCGTGGAGGTTCAGGAGTCGGGGATTTCTCTTTAACTGGAGACTTGGCAGGAGTAGCCGACCTCGATCTAGAACGGGACTTGGATTTGCTTGGCGCTTTGGGTGCTGGAGGCTCCGCTGACTTCCCGGACTCAGAGCTGGAATCCCGTGACTTGGACTTCCTCTTGCGAGCAGGCGAGGGTGACTTGTCGCTGTCGCTAGGCGAGCGGCTCTTCGATTTCTTAGGCGACTCTGGCTTTGCTGGAGGTGAGGCAGAACGAGACTTAGATCGATCAGAATTGGATCCGGATTTGTCCTTCTTTTCCTCGGAATCCTCCTTCTTTGGGGAGTCTTCCTTCTTTGCGAGATTCTTGCGTTTCACAGGAGACGCTGAGCTATCGGAAGAGGAGGAATGCCTCTTCTTCAGCTTCTTTGCTTTCTTCTTCGACTTCTTTACACTCCCGTCGCTTGAAGAGCCGCTGCAAAAAGTCGAAAATTGTCCATTGTCGTACACAGTGTTGCTCAACCATTTCAAGTAATACAGAGCAAAGTTTCAAACCATCGATCAATCAGTGAATGAATGATAGAGTATAGTAAATCCATCACAGAACTTTAGATGTATTAAGTTAGGTTTGTACTAACTCGGATGATGAGGAGGAGGAATCATTCCGTGCTTTCTTCTTCCTACCACGGGACCTGATAAAGAGAACATATTGAGTTGGAAATATACAAGCACGTAGTTTTGGAAAATGCAAGATGTCTAGGATATTTCCAGCTACTTCAAGTGTCAAACAGCATATTTTCTGCTATCTAAAATACTAGTTATACTGAGCGTACATCAACGGTTGATGTAAACAGTGCACACCTTTCTTCGGAGGATGATGTTGAGTGCCGTCGACGCCGTTTGTCCCTGAAACAGAAATGGCATAAGCTACCGGGAACCACGAAATTTACTTGATCGTTCAATGAGAAAATCTCGAAAAATGCAGTCAGCTGTTTTGTAGAAATTCTCCAGTTCAAGGGGGAGTTCGTGAGAGTCAACACAGAGGCCGTGGCATGTAACTGTTGATGAGAGCGGAGACTTCAGTAGCGGGATCAGAGGGAGGAGGTGCAGCAGACTTCTCGTATCCCAGGAGTTCGTATCCGCGCTGTCAGATGAGAGGAGGAGGAGGAGGGAGGAGGGTCCGTCCAGAGTGATGGGGACCAACCGGAACTCTCAGTTACATGCCACGGGCCAACTGTTATTGCTACAGGAAGAGGTTAGGCAGGAGAGAGCTGATCACATTGGGTCTTCTGACTTACCGAACCGGAAATTCGACATTTTGGAGCGAGGGGAATCCTCGTGAAGAGAGTTGAGATGAGGGGACCAAGGGCTTCAGATAGATTCGACGACCAGCGAGTGGCTATGGCGGCAGAGGGCACTGTCTGATCCTTTTACAATAGAGATCCCGAATTTCGATGCGCAGGTTTTGGTCTGAATCTTAACTTGTTGTGGTTTACTTGACAAAATTGTCCACAACTTAATTCAAACACAATACCTAGCTATGCTGATGCCTTTGCTACGATTTTTGGTATTACACAGACAGACAGACAGGCCAACAATGGTCAGACTTATTTTACACAAATATACCTCAAAAAATACATCAGCTATAAAAATGACAAATAATCAGCTTAAAAGGATACAATTCATCTGAAGGTGAGTAGGGATAGTGGGTTGAGTCAGGAAGCATCTCCGGTACTGCAAGTTTGCCACTGCTATCTCAGACTACCGTCAACCAGAACACCTCACACATCTGAACGACTTCCGAGTCTTTTCCACTGAAGAGTCTGTAAGTCAGCTAGTAAGGCGAGGGTTTTAGGGGCGTTCGTCTTCTATCCTCCTGATTCCATCCGTTCTGTAGAACAAGAGCCATCCGCATTCACGTTCTTAGTGCAAGGTGTTCTAGGTTTACGGTTAGTCCAAGGTAGAGTGACAAACTATGCAGTCCCTGGAACCGATGAAGAAAGGTCCTGAGTTGGGCTCCGAGAGGATATCAGATGTGTGCCTGAAATCTGTACCTGAAATCTCTTCACACGAAAAAATCTGGTTAAACTGTGCACAACATAATACACTTATATCGCAAATCAGGGGCAAAACATGAAGAATTTCAAATCATAAAAGTAGCAGAATTTAGAATATTCAGAACATCACAGCAACCCAGTAGCAAGTGATTATTTCATGTTTCACATATCAGGCCAGCAACGATTGGGCTCTTGGGAATACAATACACACGGGGTGTGATTGAAAGTATACATATCCTTTGTACACCAGCGAAATGTTGAGAATTCTCAACTATACACCTTTTGAACACCATGCATACAACAGCTTACTAAGATTGAGAGATAGAAAAAGCCACGATCAAGTATGATGAGAATAGATTGTGTAAAAGGACGCAGTAAATAGTATCGGGAAGTCTTGTTGAGAGTTCTCAACTAGAAAGACCTTTTAACATGAACCATGCAAACCAGCAGACTCAATCAGCCAGAAATGCTTCACTCCACAAATCAAGTTATATTGGAAAATACACGCCTCCATCGACAGATGATAGAACAACATATGATGTTTCGCCAAAAGTGGAACAAGTTGTTACAAAATGGAACCAAGTCTTTTGAGTCAAAAACAGTCATTGGGCTTTGAATTTATGGTCCATACTATCCAAAAGTGTCACCAAACTAGGATCCAATAGCTCATTTTGCCCCAAAACACTTGGTTACATTTTGTTCCACTGTTGCGAAACATCAACTCGAGAACAAAGAAAACCAGATCTCTCGATCAATGGGAATTATTTAGCAGACGTTCGTTGAGGCGCGCAAATTAAAGCACACAAATTTGCAAAACAACTGCTCACTACCGCGCACTATCAAGCAAATATCAACAAAATTTGCTAGTAGTTGGGTGTTTTTGCAGAAATGTCCCACACAAAACTGCTTCAAATTTCGATTAGCCGGGCATTTCTATCCGAACTAAAGCTGTGATATCTATGTTAGAAAGTGGAAGAATCTTCTAAATGAGTAAATGTTCAGTAAAATAAGTCTGCCATTCTTACAGAGGGTTTTGTTGGGATTCAAAATTTCTTTCTCTGGTAACATGAAACAATGCCAAACTGCATTTTGTTTCATTTGATGCTTTGTTTAGTTTATAAAATTGTTTGGCTGAACTCCAACAAAACCATTCACTACTTTTCCAGCAACATTTCCTAAACAACAAACAGAGGGCTAAATTAAACATAAAGATGGGGTCATACTTATCGGTGAGCTCAAGGAATTTTGGGTTTTTAGAGGGTTTCCACTGGGACGCAGCAGCTGCGATGGTGTACCGCTGGAACTCCCTACGATCCATGCACCTCACTGCTTCACGGGCTGAAACACAGGGTCACAGTAAATGTAGAAAGTAATCAATGAAATGTTGGATCTGTGAAATGCTCCCCATTGTTGGTATCATTCATCCTTCAATTCACTGATCAGTGAAATTTTAACAGAAAAAAAGGGAATTCCGGGAATGCTTTCTCACAAAAATTTCATATGGAATGTGGTATGCTCACAAATCAATATTCGTCACACGCAATTGAATACGAATGGTGTCAACGTCATAATGGATGGAATGTGGAATGCGTGCATTCGTCATACGTCATAAGCTACGAATGGTGTCAACGTCATAAGGGATGGAATGTGGAATGCGTACGAATCAAAATACGTCATACGTCATAGCATACAAATGGTGTCAACGTCATGAGGGATGGAATGTGGAATGCGCATTCGTCATGGTTGATTGGGTGTCAACAGACACATATATAAAGCCCCCCACTGCGGGTGGAGTCATTATTCATAACATCAGTTGACCACTCCTACTCCTACTACGCCTTCCTCGACGAGTGATGACCAGCCCTTCCTACTCCTACCACGCCTTCCTTGACGAGTGATGACCAGCCCGTCCTACTCCTACCACACCTTCCTTGACGAGTGATGACCAGCCCTTCCTACTCCTACCACGCCTTCCTTGACGAGTGATGACCAGCCTCTCCTACTCCTACCACGCCTCCCTCGACGAGTGATGACCAGCCCTTCCTACTCCTACCACGCCTTCCTTGACGAGTGATGACCAGCCTCTCCTACTCCTACCACGCCTCCCTCGACGAGTGATGACCAGCCCCTCCTACTCCTGCCACGCCTTCCTTGACGAGTGAAGACCAGCCCCTCCTACTTTTACCACACCTTTCTGGACGAGTGATGACCAGCCTTCCTACTCCTACCACGTCTTTCTTGACGAGTGATGACCAGCCCCTCCTACTCCTACCACGCCTTCCTTGACGAGTGATGACAAGCCCCTCCTACTTTTACAACGCCTTCTTTGACGAGTGTTGACCTCTCCTACTCCTACCACGCCTTCCTCGACGAGTTATGACCAGCCCCTCCTACTCCTGTCACGACTTCCTTGACGAGTGATGACCAGCCCCTCCTACTCCTGCCACACCTTCCTTGACGAGTGAAGACCAGCCAGTCCTACTTTTACCACACTTTTCTGGACGAGTGATGACCAGCCTTCCTACTCCTATCACGCCTTTCTTGACGAGTGATGACCAGTCCCTCCTACTCCTACCACGCCTTCCTTGACGAGTGATGACCAGCCCTCCTACTCCTACCACGCCTTCCTTGACGAGTGATGACCAGCCCCTCCTACTCCCACCACGCCTTCCTCGAAGAGTGATGACCAGCCCCTCTTAATCCTACCACGCCTTCCTTCACGACTGATGACCAGCCCCTCCTACTCCTACCGATCCTTCCTTAACGAGTGATGACCAGCCTCTCTAACTCCTACCTCGCCTTCCACGACGAGTGATGACGAGCCCCTCCTCCTCCTACCACGCTTACTATATCTAATCACACTCCTACCATTACGAGTGCTATTACTACATCTAATCACACTCGTACCATCTCGGGAGCTGTTGTAGAATATCCAAGCGACGTTTGCGGTGCTGTCCAGGAGGATGTTCTCCACTGAGCCGTACCTCTTGAATACCTCGTATACGCTGCGTACCTCCGTGTCCCGTCTCAGGCCGCCAATCCAAACCACCTGGGAGGGAGGGAAGTGTTACTTCAATGTACTTCATACATTCAACTAACCAAACATTCAAATATACATTATACAAAAGATCGCTGAATACTGGTAATGAAACTTTTTGTTGCAGTCAGTATTTTTGCAACAACGTGACGGATTGGTGGAAGCTAAATTCGAACTCGTTAAGAGGCATATCAGACAAACACCCACCTTTTCTTCCGTGAATCTGGTCTCCATGTAACTGCCACCACCGTAATATCCACCACCCCCGTATCTACCGCGCCTATCACGCGAGCTGTCACGCCTATCTCTACCCATACTAGAGAGGGTGTGCATTTAGTGTGTTTTATAGTATACAATGTCAATGTAGTGAAGGTAAACCTAATGAACAATCAATGAACAAGTTAGGTTTAGTTGAAAAAGCTTCAACTTCAAAACTGGTCATATGAATGAATTAATTTGCTTTTCAAGAGTCAATATCAATGAATATTGAGGTCCAAGGATTATAGCAAGATTCAAGTCTACAGTGAAATCTATATTATGAGTCGGATAGGGTTTGAGGATTTGAGTGAAACACCGTTTAAACAAGAAATTGTTATGGATCGATAATGATATATACACACTATACAATATATTATTATTTAAAATACATATTATACATAATTTATTAAACACATTAAACATCTTAATCTGATTTGAATAATTTATTTTATGTACAATGTGAAAAATGTGGAAATGGGCCATGGAATCAGAAGAATGCTGTGAAGAAAAATATAATGCATTCATCAAGATTTATTAGAAGAGATGAATTAACCCGTGTGTCTGTTAACTTCATGCTTTCTGATATAAAATGGGTGAAATTCTTAAAACAAATCTGAACAATAAATACATAAATTCAGCATACTTTAGTCATCTACTGTCAAAGAAGTTCGTACATTCAGGACTTGATCCATCTACTTTGGTACCGGTTTTAAAAGTTGTTCCCTCTGTTTGATAAGCAGGGCCTCAAGATGGTCTGCCCTAGCAGCAGCTGCAGCACTCTTATCCCTCAAATCCTTGATAACTTCATCCCTCTTGGAAAACGCAGTGGTGATCCTGCTCTGAACTTCGCTCATCTCGTCATCATGAGTCCTCCCCAGCTTCTCTATCTCAAGTTTGTGCCGTGTCTTACATTCAACCAGTTCTGACTTGGCGTTCTTGTTTTCTTCCTCCAGACGAACCAGCCTTTCTGAGAATTCGCCCCTGATGACCTCTTCAACTTTGTCTCGTTCAGCTTTGAGTTGGTTAGATACTTTCTCGAGGTCATCATACTGCCGTTCTACTGTCTTGATGTGTCCTCTCAGGCGAATATTGTCAGCTTCAAGCTCAGTTACCCTCTCTTTCATTACATTGAGCTTACTTTGGGTGGTGTTTTGAACATGCTCCAAGTCTGCCATCTGGGATTCATACTTATCTTTTAGCCTCTTCATTCGACATTCCGTTGTGGACTGATTTTCTTCTTTTTGGAGTGCTGACTGCTCTTCCAATTTGCTAATCAACCAGTTCTATTTCCTTGTTCCTTTCCTTCAGCAAAGCTGCCCGAATTTCACGTTCTTTAGCCATCAAATCTGCTGACTGTTTTTGCATTTGATTCTCAAGCCACTGTTCTTTCTCGACTTGAATCCTTAGTTTGATATCCCTCATTGCATTTTCATGATCCCTCTGAATACCTTCAATCTCAAGAGTGTGCTGAGCTTGGAACTTGGCCCATTTGGTGTCAAATTCTCCTTCCATTGTTTTCCGTTCACCATCAAGAACTGATCGTTGCTTGTTCAATGCTTCAGCAGCTCTATCCTTTTCCTCCTGGACCTCTGCATACAACCGTCGCCTTTGCTGTTGATAGGCATCTTCCTTCCTGTTCAACTTGTTTTTGGAAACGTTTCATTGCTGAGTCACGTTCTCTAGCACATGCTGATTCCTTCTCCTCCTCCAATTGAGCTCTCAGATCCTCAACTTGAGCAACAAATCGTTTGCTGGCTCTCTCATCTGCTGCGAGAAGCTCAGCTTCATGGACAGCTTTGAGTTTCTTGACTTCTGCTTTGTTTTTGGCAATTAGATTCTGTATTTCAGGTTCAAGACCTTTGACTGTCATTTCTTTGATTTGATTAGATTTCTCTGCAATCCATCGTTCTCTTTTGATCTTCTCAGCAGCTTCAATTGCTTCCTTCTGCTTCTTTATGTCCACCCTCTGGTTATCCTCTAGAAGTCTCACTTTGTCACTAAGCTTCTTCTCAGTGGCCCTGTGCTGTGTAATCAATGATTCCACTTTGTCACTCAGCTCTTTTTTGTCAGCAATGAGCTGATCAATGAAACCCAAATGTCGCTGAATAGTTGTTTCATATTCAGCTTTCTGATTCTCCAAACGTTGCTGGGCATCTTTTTCTTGTTCTGAAGTGAGTCTTACAGTTAGATCTCTCTGTTCATCCAATGCACGTCTCAGCATTGCAACAGCTTTGGCTTTCTCGTCACTCTCCAACTTTGTTGCAAACACTTGAGCTTGAAGCTGAGCTGATTGATTTGATGTCGATGAGAGTTCAGATTTAAGAATCTCAATTTGCTCTAATTTCCCAGTGAGTTGATTCTGTGTATCTTTGATGCTTTCTGTCACTTCATCTACAGCAGCACTTGCTTTCTGCAAACGTTTGAATTCTAGTGCTGTAGCAGATGTCAGAGATTCAGTTTCTGTAGGGCTGCAATCAGCATTATCAAGAAAATTAAGAAGATTCTTTATCTTACCATTATGCATTATACCAGCAGTGTTCAATTCACTTGCTCCCAAATTATCTAATTTGTAAACTTCTCCTTGTAGTGAGCTTTGGGGTTGGAGGTATTATGATACTTGAACTTTTTATCTCACTTAGAGCTTCATCTGACTCTGCTTCAAGCATTTTAAGTGTCTCTAATAGGGAAGAAAATACCTTTTTCTCCTCCCTGTGAGTATCTTCAGTCTTCCTTGGAGAAACTTCTGGAACATCTCCCCAGCCAACTTTTGGGGTTTTTAACTCAGAATCAAACGATTTATTGGTGGCTACTTGTCTGGTGTTTGAAAGAAATATTTCATCAACAAGCTTATCATAACTGGGGTCTTCTGTTTTTTCTGAACTTTGTGCAAGTGTACTTTCAGGGGGTTGAATTTCTACAACTTTCTCTTTGGGGGACCTCTTTTTTGGAGTAACTCCCCTATTGCCCTTTTTCTTGACATTTTTCTTTACATCTTCAGCTAGCTTTAATTCTTCTTCAACCATAGCTTGCTGCAGTTTTCTCTTTTCTTCTCGCTTCTTGTTGAGTTCTTCAATTGCTTTCAAACGAGCATCCCTTTTCTTCTTCTCAACATCAGCTTTTGCTGTCTTCTCCTTGATTTTTTCTTGTTCTTGTTCCTCCTGCATTTTCCTGCGTTCCATGTCCAACATCTCCCTTAGCTCTTCACTCATCTTGAACACAGGGACTTCCCCTTCCTCCATCTTAGCAGCACTTTTGGTTTCCTGACGATTCCTCCAGTGCCTCTGTATTTTAGCAGCAGCCTCATTCTGCTCCCCAGTTGGTTTACCAAGAGCATTGTTAACAATGTCGGGACTGTTGGTGGTTCTCTGGGTGTTTTGTAGAGAGGAGAAATCTGGTTTCATAACGATAGAATCCTTAACAGGGACATCATCCTCATAACTACTATTGTCTTGCGGAGGGAGTGATTGGGACAGTTTGTGGAAAATATCATTAGAATTTAGCAGAGGATTTCCTGTCATTTCTGCAGGACTTGGACTGAGAAGATAAGTTGTGGATGCTCTTGAGTCTTTGGATTGTGCAAGATTGGTGTCATCAGAAGATTTGTGTTTCTTTTTCGTCTTAGAAAAATTGACACCAAGAGACTTTGCTTTAGGTTTAGGACGACTTGATGCAACAGATGACCTCCCACTAATCTGAAGATCTTCCATTCTAAGCAAGTCAGTAATTGGTTAGAAACCATGTACTATAACAATCCTAAAGGAATTTTCTAGTATTAAATTTTAACTACGCTAGAATATACAATAAAAATTTCCAAGAAAATGAATCAATTTTTAATTACACTTAGTTTTTTCAAAGTCTCTCAAAAACAATTTTTAAGAGTTTCTTATGAAAGTGAATGTTAACTGAACAATCAAATTTTCTTAAAATACTAAATCATAGGGAAACACTGAAATGCCGGTTAAAAAGAGATTGGTGAAATGAACAGAAACAAGCATAAGAAAAAATTACAATCATTGCAGATTACCTTTAAATACAATGTACGATTTATATACATTTTCTTAAAACAGTATTCTTCTCACTATGGTCTTGATTTAAATTCATACAAACAATTTCATCATTGACGACATTTTGAATCCAAAGAAAAAGAAATCTTAGCTTCATAATATATTTGGCAATCCAAAAAAACAAACATTAATAAAAAAAAGTTGCAAGAAATGATTTAACAACAAATTAAACATGATTTTCACAGAGACCTAAAGATGACTGGTAGAGCTAAAGATGCACTTTTACAGCTCTGCAGTGATTGTTTCAACCTCCTCAGCTTTTGTGACTTTATTTTCACATTCATCTTATCAATCAAGTAGAGCATCCAGAGAACATTAGTCTGAAGTGGAGCCAATAATCAAATTGATGAAATATCAAATTTTCAGCTGTCTATTGACCATACATTATACCAAATGATAGATCATCACAAACGAATTAACAATGCATACAATTCACTACAAAAAGGGACATTTCAAATAGCCCATGAAAAAAGGTAAAAAATCATAGCAGTAGTAAAAACAGTAATTACCCTTGGTGTAAATTTAGCCCAGTTTTTCCTGCAAGCAGCTCTCATATCCCTATACACTCGGTACTGAATGTCCACTTTGGCATCTCCCTCGAATAGCCATTGTTCTTGCTCAAGGTCCACGAAGTTAAGACATCCCTCTGGAAGCAAAGTGGCAATAGAAATGAAATTAACTTAAATGAGGATAGAATTTAAAAATACTTTACCGTATTTCACATTTAAATCCCTCACATTTTTCACACGATATTTAGAAGAGAGCATGATTCTAACTTACCAGTTTCAAGCCTGGAGAAGGTAAAGTCTATTATGGTGGCCAAGAGCCCGTGGGATTTCAGGATGAAATTCTTTCCGTCCTGAGTGAAGTCAACGTGTGTCATGGTCGTGTTCGATATCAACACATTACCCCAGTGAAGGTCACGGTGCTCAAACTGGTACTTCTGAAAACGAGAATTGTGTAAAAATGATTCATTTCAAAAATTTGTCTCAACGAAAAGTCAGTTCAGGAAAATAGCAGATAATATATCAACACGTTTAAGACAAATTAACGGTCTGATTTAAACTGATTTTACAGGCATTTTTACAGGCATTCAATAATTGATGACAAGATGCAATCACCTGTTCCGCAGCTGCTAAACTACAGCAGATCTGCCGGACAATCGAATGAGCCTGGTCTGGAGTCAGCTTGTGTTGACTGCAGTGATCTTCCAGCTGGATGCCACTGTACCGTGCTTGAAGGACAACATATAACTGGTCCTCAGGTAACTGATCTGTCAAAAAGTCATGATGGAAGTTTGTTCATATAGTCTTACACGACATTTTAGTTTTTTGAATCATTTCTTTACAACGAAAAGCAGCCGGTAGAGCATTCAAGAAGAGTGAAAAGCCAATTAGCCAAATCAAAATGAAATCCATTCAAAATGAAGCCGACAAATATAAAAAAAAACATAAATCAATAGGTATATTATATTACCTGGGCGCTCATTTTCAGTCCCCTCGAAATCATCCCAAGCATCTAATAGCACTTTGGGATACTTTCCTCCACATATGACAACATCTTTCAGTTGACAAAACGCCTTTCCCATCTGAACCTGAGAACAACTTCATTTGTGTGTTTATGTCTAGTGATGAGGTGATAAAACACGATATTGGGAGTTTTAATATTAAATATTATTCAGGCAACAGGCAAACTAGTCTAGTCAAATGCAACTGGTATTTACTATTTATACTCTTTAGAAACAACTAAATAACTGTTCAGCTGCACTGAGTAGGACAAACCTCATCACCTGCCAGATCGGAGAGTTTCCGGCTGACAACAATCTCTTGGAAGGCGTTTTCATAGCTTGTTTGTTCGGCATCATTTATCTCCACATGACCACCAACTGGAACTACCTTGTACACGGTATCTCTACCCATGAAAACTTCACCAAATGTTCCTTCTCCTATCTTTTTGATGCAGGTTCTAAGGATTTGAAAATTGTCAAGCTATTGGTCCAATATTCTAATATTGGGGCTTTGTGTCCACAATTGTGTATCCCCTCACATTCTAATAAATAAATCATATAATGTACTGATATTTCATAATATATTTGAAGTGTAAACTTACTCATCTTCTACCATAGTTTCAAGGTCCTTAACCCTACTGCATTGAGACAGCAACTTTTTCAGTGATGGCATAGCTTGTGTTAACATCAGATGCCTGTCCAAAACAGCTACTTTCTGTGTACTGATACACCTGATCAAGTTATAGCTGTGAGATGAAAACTAGGATTGCATTGAAGAAAAATGTATTCCCTATAGTTGAAATTGAAAAAAATCTGTCCTAAAATGAAGTGAGAACAAAAAATTCTGATTGATATTGAAATTGAAGAATGTGGGTAACAAGTTATGAGTTTTCGAGGTGTTATAATTCTCAAGAATTCCATGAGAAACTGTAAATGATAATCATTCATGAATTACTATAAAAATGGCAAATTATTAGTTAAAAATCTTACTCTTCTATGGACATCTCTGTGATTGATTTATCACCATCACCTTCAGATATTTCTAGCACAGAAACCTTGCCTTCTTGTACAGACATTTTACTCATGTCCATAGATAAGTGAGCAGGGTCTTCATCAAGTAACTCTGATTTATGGGATGGTGAAACCCCTGGTAGTAATTCATCTTTCCCATTTTTATGCTGTGATTCCTCACAAGTATCTATAGCAGGAATATTTTCTGTCCTTGAAATATCAGGATTACTTTGATCCAAGCAAGATCCTATCATATTATCAGGTGTAGGTGAAACTAAATTGGGTAACACAGCATCCAGTGGCAGAGAGAGCTGATCAGAAATGGCTAAAGCAGGTGTTTGGTAAACAAAATCAGCTTGGTCCATTACTTCAGGAGACTTAACTGGAGGTGATGCCTGTCTCTCCAACTTTGGAGAGGCAAAAAGATCCAGCTGTGAGTCCTGTTAAAGATTATCATTATATTCAATTCAATTATAAATTGACATTTCTAACTCCCCTTCGAAAATTAGCTCCTGAATTTTCAAATACACCACCCCTTTTTGTTACCTTGCCCCTGAAATTGGAAAATTTGACTAATCCCCACCAAAGCACCAAACGATTTGAAAAAGTGTCAAGAATATGTCCATCTAATTTCAGAAAGCATATTCTAAATCTCAACCAAATAGCCATTCTGATTGGAATTCATTGCTGAATCTATCACCTTCAGATCAGATGACTGCACTAAGAAATCATTATTAGTTATTTATACTTACATTGGTTGAATGACTTGTGGGAAAGATAGAATGAACTGCTTGAGGAGATAGAGGACTGCTGACTTTCTGTTTAGGAGAAGTGGGAGATCTCCGGC
This sequence comes from Beroe forskalii, assembly GCA_011033025.1. Lineage (NCBI taxonomy): Eukaryota > Metazoa > Ctenophora > Nuda > Beroida > Beroidae > Beroe > Beroe forskalii. Next base: position 80,993 of record WFMF01000528.1, on the reverse strand, counting down.
AAGCACGTTTCCCACAGATTGCTCTTGGATGTGCAAAATCCTGTGGAGTTTGATATATGAATCATAAAAGTCAGCCCTAAGGAGGGGGGTTCCAAGGTCAATTTCCGGCTTTTTGATGTTTCTGATAATTAATTAATTAATTAATCTAATACGCTCCTATATGTGAGCCCAATGTACAGAATCAAGGGTTACAATAAAAGGACTAGAAACCAAATACTTAATCTAGCACAAAGCACTTATACCTAAGCAGTTAAGCACAATCAATGTGCCCCTTTTAAAGCAACAGAATTTCAGCAGAAATAAATAAAATTTAATCTCATTGCCAAGAATTTTATATAACTAATTTGATTATATCATAAAACAATTATGCTAACTCCAGAGAAAACCCTTATAAGAATCAGGAAATATTGCTTTCTTCAATACAAAGAAAATTATCATCAAATGACGATTGAGCACATATAAGCTGTACTAGTGAATTAAAACCATTCTTAACTTCCATATTATCACTAAAAATCAGTTTTAAGTGAAAGTTTACTCCCCAGGACTGTAAATCAATAAGTTTTGATCTCAATTCTGTTACATTATGGTCATAAATTGTACATTCAAAAAGTTTGTGAAACAATGAGTCAGGAAGGGACCCACATTCTAAGCAAATTGGGATGTGAATTGATTTGTCGTACTTAAGTACAGAGAAAGAAAAGTCCTGGAACCTTAAACAATGTCCATGAATGAAATCCAGGATATTGGTAGTGAAGTATCTTGAACAACTTCGAGACAGAATAGGATACTTGAAGTGATTACACATAGAAACAATATCTCTTGCTTTATCAATAACTTCAGTATGAGGTTCTAGTGAGTAGGGGTCTTTCTTTACTATCAGGTCCATATTTCCTTTAACATGTATGTCCCATATATGACATCTGTAATTGAAAATTTTTTCCTCATCATAGTACAGAGCATTTACTGGAATATTGATAAGTGGCATATTATGGGTAGATTTAGGGACAGTGAATGATCTTTGTGGATTATTTGACTGTTGTCTTCTGTACATCAGCCATTGAATGTATTTCTTGACATCTGTTATTTGATAGTAATAATGACTCTTAGGATACGACTCTATTTGATACAAAAGAGCAGTGACTGAGTCATTTTGTGCTAGAGCTTTCATTATAAACTTATTGGTTATTTCTTATTGGTTATTTCTTTTGTTTCTGATAGAACACAATGCCAATATTTTTCATGGGGTAAAAACCTGGTAGCTGGCATTCTGCTCTATCAGTAACATCTAAAAACTGAACATTGATCTCAGATCCCCCTGGCCCCCTTAAACAAATGATTACAGTAAACAGTTGCCATTCAGACCATGTTTAAACCTTTAGTAGTTAAGTGTACTCTATAATTATCTAACAACAAGAAGCCATGACTTAAATTTACCTGGAGGATATGATTTTCACCATTGTAAGGAGTGTCAAGTGCACCACTTTGTAGTAAATTCAATGGCTTCATGTCTTTGGTGAGTGGTTTTGGTATAATGGGTTTCTCTATGGGACTGAAATGGTTTGATTTCTATAACTTTTGCCAAATATTTCAATAGAACATAACATTTCCTGATAGCGGAACTCAGACAATAGAACATATCATTTCCTGATAGCAGCAAAGAACTTCGATCTGATATATGAATATTTGTTTTAAATCAAACATTTGATGCCTTTCGAGCAGAAATGTATGTTTTTATAATGGCCTCTTTGCCAAAAGTTTACAGCAATGATGAAATAGAATACAGCCCATGTGAATTCTATCAACATGATATAAAACTGTTAATTTATGATGATATACACATACGTGGAGGTCAATTGTTTTGATGATTTAGGTATCTCATTGCAGTATACAGTGTTTTCAATCTCCAACCAGGTGTCTGTAACAATTCGATTGAATTGCTTGCGCTTGCTATATGTAGCAAAAACTCTGGTTCTATGTTTTTTCATACTAGTTGGGGAGCAATTGATTATAATGACCAGGAGAAACAAATTAATTGATTAATAATCTAATACTATGTTCATAATATGCCTATTGATTATCTAATCTGAACCTTGATTGTTCTAAGATTAAGAGAAATTTATGGTCAATTATTGGTATAATGTGCTACAAAATATAAATTTTATTGTTTTTATTTATTGTTTTATTAAACGGCATGGTTACACTTAATATACATTAAATGTTTTGCTGGATAATCATTCACTAAAGTTATATATACAAAGCAATACAATTTAACTTAATATATACCCCCCTGTGCAGTGTGCAGGCCTCCCTGTACGGCTGTGCATAGGCACTAGCCAATGGAGAACCTGTGTGCAGCACTAACTTTTTGAGGGCATTGTTGCAGCATGTGGAACTACCAGAACACAGGATCCAGTCTAGTTATAGAGACCCCATGTCCTACCTGGTTTCACGAGACAGGGCCGACTGCAATCATCACAATCATATCTCTGCACTAGAGCTATGCTAATGCAGAGACGTACTCACTGGAGTACTAAATATGATTACTGCTCGCATACCACCAAGGAACCATGTCGGCCAATGTTTCCGGAAGGGTATGGTCGGGCATATATGTCCTCCAATCCTGTGTGTTGGGGGCACTACGGGGGCTTTAGTAAGCCTTCCGTCAACTATCTATCTATCTATCTACAATTTAACTAACTGATGGTTACACACCATCTATTTGCAGGAACACAAGCAAACAGGGAAAAAGCTGAAGCACAATGGCCATTGAAATTCCCAAATAAAGTAAAATGTAATCAAGTTTGAAAACCATTATCAGAATTTAAAACGTTAACACTTAAATTACCACTCAACATTTGCATGCACTGAGCACATGGATTGATCCGAAAGATCCATCATTTGAAAAGAACATCCCAAACAACAGTGCATGTGCAATACTGTGATTTTTCCCTTGAATTTTGTTGAATTTGCAATTAATTTTTGACAGATCATTCAATTAAGACAATAAGACATGAGTTTCGTGACGAAGCGACGCCCCTGGTTAAGGGAACCATGGAATAATCTTGCCTTGCTAAACATTCCTTAGCCCGCATAGGTGCGTGTACGCGCCGCGCGAGCCACACAGGGGTATCCGTTTTAACACTGCTAAACACGTATATCCCTGTTATCGTCGCGCGCGGCCGCGGCGCACTTCCTCAGGGGAAGCGCGCGGCGCGTGCACACACCTATGCGGGTTCCCCCTAACTAGGGGTGTTGATGGTTTATTGGTTTAACGCTTGCCGCGCCGCGCACTCCGTGCGCGTAACCAGGGTCCTATGCGGGCTTAAGAAAGTCCTGCCGTCCTGGTTAGGGCTTGCCAGACGTTGCCTGGCCCCTGCGCGCGCGAAGCAGGTGCAGGCAACGTCTGGCAAGCCTGCCCCATATTTTTTTTCAAAATTGCATTAACAAATCATGTTTATTCACAGATTGCAGATTGATGTCTTGAATGAGAAAGATTTATTTATGTTTTGAATGGAATTTATTCACAAATGTTTTGCAATATATATCGACGGGCGATGTCCGTCCCTTTCTTCTGACTTGTTGTTGGCGCGGAAGGCGCAAAGTGACGTCCAAATGTGGAAGGTTGCGCCGCGCGCGCGAGGGTAGGGTAACATCCTACGACAATATATATAATAACAACTAAGATGCAACTTAGTTAGGTAGCACTATTTCTATGATATAGTAACAAATTTCTTCTCACTTTCACCCACATAACTATAACCATACATATTATGTATGTATGGTTATAGTGAAAGTGAGAAGAAATGTTTTATGCATGCTCATGGTAAAGCTGTTTAACTTTTTATAATTTCATTGTGAGTTTGTGAGTTCCATAATGAATCTGGTACTTTTGTTAGCTGTAGCCTTGCCTTTTTTCCTAAGAAGATGTTGGTCTAAAGTAACCTCTGAGGAGATCCTACAATGGTCACATGAAATATCCTGGAACTTAGATCCTGATGAAGTTGATGATATGTCTGTGAATGAACTATGGTCAATAATTTTGAGAAATTGAATGTTATGTCAGATGAGTTCCACTTCAAAATGTTACAAATAATATTGATATTAATTATATTGCAACCTGTAAATAGATCATTGAAAGAGCCATAAGAAACAAAAATAAAGCCTGGAATGTTTTGAATCTACTAAAGAAACTGGAGTTTAGCATTAGAGAAGCAACAATTATTTGAAAAGTGGAATGCACGTTAGAGTCTATGAGAAAAAGGTTACCAAAGACCTGAAGTATAACTCACGTTCCACGTTGCTCGTAAGGCTATAATGGAATAACCCTCTGTGCTGCCTTAGCTTTACTAATCTTAATGGACATTAACAGCATACACCGCACACAATCATCTCTTTAACCTTTAACAAAGCTGACCGGCTCATGATAAATGAACAATACCACTTGACATCCCTCATTAATACGCAGTTGTGTGCATCCACCGTACTGCAATTAGAATGCAGTGTTTAGTCTACAGTAGGACAAACACTCTCTATAAATAGGGATAATAGCAGCTTTACCTGCTGCCGGATGCCATGAACATTGCACTGAACGTTAAACATTGCCCTGAACGTTAAACAATGCACTGAACATTGAACATTGCACTGAACATTGAACAATGCCTGAACATTGCCCTGAACATTGCACTGAACATTGAACAATGCCTGAACATTGCCCTGAACACTGAACATTGCCCTGCACATTGAACAATGCCTGAACATTGAACAATGCCCTGAACATTGAACAATGCCTGAACATTGCCCTGAACATAGTACATTGCACTGAACATTGCACTGAACATTGCCCTGAACATTGAACATGTAGTGAACAGTAAGGTAATGAGTGCATATGTTTTGTCATTGTTATAGCAACTCATTGCCTCCTATGACGTGTGTTTCGATTATCAGTATCATTAAAGGTAGTGTTAATAACCTTGTACGGGTATTAGCCAATTTTGAGGGTACTTATAAGCGTGCAATAATTTGTAACAGTGCATGACCGATTTGATTGTTTGTTTTGGCATCATTTCTGCTCATCGTGCAATAACTAATGATAGTGCATTTTGCAATTAAAATGCTCATGCAAATAAGTTGTTCGAAAGTGCAATAATGTATAAGGCCGTTGTTCCTGGTCCGTTTTTGGTGCCGTTTCTGAAACGCCACCAAAAACGGTACCAAAAACGGCAAGTCATCATTGGTGGCCAAGAAAAACGGTCCAATGTGATGATGCCAAAGCGTTTCAAAAACGCTACCTACCGTTTCTGAATTGTGTAAACCGTTGATTAAATAATTGTATTATTAATGCAATCGCGTACACGCAGGAGGGGAGAGAGAGCTAGTTGATCTGTTCAGGAGTTGGTGAACTCAACTGGGAACTGGAGAAATTGAGAATGGTTTCATATTCTCATATTTTCTTTCCATCATACTCAAAATTCAAATATGATGTGTTGACACATATTTTTACACAACACCGGTACTCAAATTTCCATTTGTACCTACCTATGAACTTTATTTTAGCTTGTTTAATTTGCAAATTCACTTTCAAATCATCATCGTCTGACGGATTCGCTCGACAAAATTAAGAGATAACAGTATTTGATTAATAAAAGCTGCAAAAAACAGCTGAGTAATGATATCATTGATTCATTGGTATAGATCGTCACGTCATTCGCACAATGGAAACAACAAAAATCATTTGAAAGTTCATACTTCATATTGGACAAAGGGGTGATATTCCACCCCAAAATCCTAAACGGACAAAATTTTTCAAAAATAGGGTTTTGTTCACCGTACCAAACCATATTACCATTGTGAAATGAATCACTCAGATTGAAATTTTATGAAACTTTTTTCGGAATACCTCAGGCTGATTGGACAAAGGGGTGATATTCCACTCCAAAATCCTAAACGGACAAAATTTTTCAAAATAAGGTTTTGTTCACTGTACCAAACCATATTACCATTGTGAAATGAATCACTCAGATTGAAATTTTATGAAACTTTTTTCGGAATACCTCAGGCTGATTGGACAAAAGGGTGATATTCCACCCCAAAATCCTAAACGGACAAAATTTTTCAAAAAATAAGGTTTTGTTCACTGTACCAAACCATATTACCATTGTGAAATGAATCACTCAGATTGAAATAAATGAAATTTTATGAAACTTTTTTTCGGAATACCTCAGGCTGATTTGACAAAACCCCGGTCATACGAGCGAATTACTGGAGACTCCTGAGTCCTCCGGGAGTACTCCGAGAGTCCTCCGGGAGTACTGCGGGAGTACTACGAGAGTCCTCCGGGAGTACTGCGGGAGTACTCCGAGAGTCCCCCGGGAGTCCTCCGGGAGTCCCCCGGGAGTACCACGGGAGTGCCACGGGAGTACCCTGGGAGTACCACGGGAGTACCCCGGGAGTCCCTCGAGAGTCCTACGGGAGTACCCCGGGAGTTCTACGGGAGTACCCCGGGAGTCCTACGGGAGTATCCCGGAAGTACTGCAGGAGTACTCGAGAGTCTCAGGAGACTCCTCCTCGGGAGCACCCGAGGAGCCGGGAGTACTCCGAGAGTCCCCCGGGAGTACTCCGAGAGTCCCCCGGGAGTACTCCGAGAGTCCTCCGGGAGTCCCCCGGTACTCCCGTAGGACTCCCGGGGTACTCCCGTAGTCCCGTAAGACTCCCGTGGTACGCCCGGGGCACTCCTGTAGTCCCGTGGTACTCCCGTAGGACTCCCGGAGGACTCTCGGAGTACTCCCGGAGTACTCCCGGAGGACTCTCGGAGTACTCCCGGAGGACTCTCGGAGTACTCCCGGAGGACTCTCGGAGTACTCCCGGAGGACTTTCGGAATACTCCGAGGACTCGGAGTACTCCTGAGGCTCATGGAGGACTCCCGGGAGTCTCCGCAGTAATTCGCTCGTATGACCTGATTTCCACCCAACCATATTATGCACTATGCAGTCTAAATCTTGGCTGTATAATAAGTTATATAAGGTTATAAGTCCCGAAGTTGAGCTCCCCATGAAGTGAAAATTGAAACCTATTATGAAAATTTGATGTCACAAAAGCACAAAAAGCAACATTGTTACGCCATTAATTAATCAAAATTATGAGTACAGTGGCACGATATAATGAACGAATTCAAATTTCTGAATTTGGCCATTTTCGAAGCCACCGTGCAGCAAAACTATTTCATGAAATCCTAAGAAAAATAATTCTTATAAATTTGATCCTTTGTCTATGTATAAAACAATTTCCAACACCAGAGATGTATAGCGCCATACTTTGACTCTTTGAGGGTCTATTCTTCACCTTTTGTCATATCTGAGTTGACTATGTCGTTAGAAAAGTAGGAAGATAAGTAGCAAACTTGAAATTGATCATTATGTAATGTGTAACGATCTCATATTCTCATTATATTTATTTTCCCAAAACCAAAAAGGATTTGGTTGTGATGGTCCGCGGCGGTTTTAAGGCGTTCTTTACAGTAAAACCCATGATATGAGAAAGAACGCGACGGTTAAAACTGCTGCAACGTCACAATATACAGCAATCACGTAACTTTGATGCATCAAAAAAGTGCCGTTGCGGCAGTTTTAACCGTCGCGTTCTTTCTCATATCATGGGTTTTACTGTAAAGAACGCCTTAAAACCGCCGCGGACCATCACAACCAAATCCTTTTGGTTTGGGAAAAAATATCACCCTTTTCTGTGCCCAGATATTGAAATTTGGCGTCAAATCGCGCATAAAAATTCGCGTTACCTAGCATTACTGATGACGTCACAATTACGTCATAAAATTAGATAAGCTATCTGAGACCCATTCATTAACACAATTGGGACTATGACCGACAACATATCCAAAGATGAAGTTCTGGGGTTGTCCCGTTCTCTCTCCACTAGCTTCACAAGTTTTGCCATTTTTTGGGATTTTTTTCGTGTCAAAGTGTTTCAAACAATCGCATATATCTCAATGGTGCTGGTGAGCTTAGAACTTTTCAACCACATTTTTGAAAAGTACATTAAATTTCCTTTCCACGCTAGGGGAGCATTTTTTCCTATCTCGAAAGCTTCATACCGAAAAATGGCGATGAAAAACGCCTATTTTTGGGAAAATCAACATTTGAAATTTTTAGTTTTGTGACGTCATTATGACGTCATTATCGTGACGTAAAAAAGTTTTTAAGGGCATATTTCGCAAGTTCCATCTTTCTACTTTCCAACGCTGGGTCGATGAGCTCTGTATCTTTTACTGTTCCCGAGATATGGCCGTTTAAATAGGGTATACTTCTTGCACTAAAGCGTCATCTCTCTATATGTATATACCTCTATATATCTGTATATATGTATGTATATACATATATGTGTATATATATGGTCGTAACCCTATTTAACAAGAACACCCTCGATTTTGGCAATATTCAAGTTGTAATAACTCGGCCATTTTTAATCCAATCGATCTGAAATTTTGACAGTTGCACCTTTGACCTCTAAACATGCGATGTTCAAATTTTGGTGCAATTTCGGCAACGGGAACTTACTCAAATTTCAACGTGAAATATGGCCAATCCATGAAAACATATAGTTGGGGCTGGCAAGCAAAGTTAACAAAACTCACTTCCGATAAACCGGAAGCTCGTTTACTATGGGATCGCCGTTCAATGCTCGCCCTCGGACCCTTCGGGTCTCGGCTCACGGGCCTTCGGCCCTCGCACTGTTAGGTCCGCAGTCCAATGCTCGCCCTCGGATCCTTCGGGTCCTCGGCTCGCGAGGCTCGGCCTTCGGCCTCGCACTGTTAGGACCGCCATCCAATGCTCGCCCTCGGGCCCTTCGGGCCCTCGGGCTCGCAAACCGCCGCGGGGGGCTTGCCAGCCCCCTGATACTGTATGGATCACATTAGCTCATTAGACGTATTGATTGACATACTACACTATTAAAGCATTGATGGCGTGTCACGGGATCAGTCTGGCATTTCTATTCATTGAAGTCTGGGACATGTGTTTTGCCCAAATGGATAGGTTGACCTAGTTACGTCGCTCATTCAGGTGCAACGATACAATTTCAATGTCATGAGATATTATCGTCTATTAGGATTATGATGATTACAATTAAGATCAGAAATGTGTAGGTACCCTTTTGCAGAACCTTGGTTCGCTATATATATCGATGCAAAGTGCAGCTTTTAACTTATTTCAATAATTGACCATAACTTTTGTTCTGTGTATCGTACGAATGTCAGAAAAACGGGGTTGTTTATGTTTTAAAAAGATGAATCTAGTTGAATCATTTTCAACTTCATGAAATTGTTGAAAACTATCCTCGTGATTCTAGCAAGTCACGTGATATTTTGCCGTTTTTCGAAAACGGTTCCAAAAACGGCAGATGGGAAGCGTTTTTAGAAAAACGCCGTTTTGAAAACGCCGTTTTTATAATTGGAAGCGTTTTTGAAAAACGCCGTTTTTGTTGAAATTGCGGGAACACTGGGAACCGTTTTTGTCCGTTTTTGGTACCGTTTTTGAAAAACGGCACCAAAAACGGCTCCAAAAACGGACCAGGAACAACGGCCTTATAGAGCATTTTGCAATTAAAATGCTCATGCAAATAAGTTCTATTATTGCACTCCTAAAAATTATGCTCTGAATAGTTGTGGGATGATGATTATACTATTATAGAACCCTCTGACGTTTTCTGTAATATATAGACACTTGCCTGATCGGGTCCATATTGGGTTAGACCCTCGCCCTACGGGCTCGGGCCAAAACCGGATACATCCCTCGAGCTAACACCCTCTGGAAGCATCCCAAAATGGACCCGATAGGCGTGTGTCTATGCATTTTATACATAGATTCGTCCGAGTTATTGCGTGAGGGTTCAGCCAGCGGGAGGGATAAAAAATAGAGCGATCGACACGCAGGCATAATCCCTCTATCAAATACATTCACTGTCTCTATCACATAGTTTCAGTGTATTGTACTCCTTTCAAACAACGCGCACTAGCAAATGTATACCAAATCAAATGCAAATGTTTCGTTCCCGCGAGAATCTCTCCAAACATGTAATTAACGTCCCACGTGACTCGCACACGTGCCACTGTTACTGTACCAAATCATGGTCACGTGTTGCGCGCGCGCACGTGCCACTGGTTTCTGAGAACTATCCTTCAGCAAACGGTTTCTCATTCTCTCATTCACAGTTTCTGTTTTGTTTCGCCGTTCTGGCTCTGCTTTACTTGTTTACACGGCGAGAAAAAGTCCATTTACCTCTTTTGCATGCTCTGCAGATTATATCGCAATGCCCTTATTCGTTAATATTATTTTTGTTGTATTGATTCTTTGATCGATATTGTTTTTGTTGTTGCATTTTTAATCGTACAATAATGCTCTTTGAAACATACTCCTGTTTAATTCATTAAATTATCAATTATTTCTGTTCATGAACCATCCTTCTCCTTCAGTGATTGCTGATTATTTGTATCATAATTTTCATTGTTTCGTTCCTTTAGTAAACAAATCGTTTTATTCTAGAAGGCGTATCGTAATTAATTTCAGACTTTTTTGTAACACACGGTAACATGATTTGTAGCTGCCACTGCGTGTCACGTGACCAACTTTATCATATACTCATATAGCAGCTGTGATTCATCTTTTCACCTTTTCATAAGTCATTAAATTGACGAAAATAGGTTTTCATCGAAAGTGCAATAATTATAATAGAGCATTTTGCAATTAAAATGCTCATGCAAATAAGTTGAATCGAAAGTGCAATAATTTATAATACAGCATTTTGCAATTAAAATGCTCATGCAAATAAGTTTTAATATCGTTTTCCTCACATTGGCTAATTATTAAGAGCATGGCTTGGGCTACAGTTATTGCACTCGGCTTCGCCTCGTGCAATAACTGGTTATCGCACCGGCTTCGCCTCGTGACGATAACCCAATTATTTGCACTCGGCTTCGCCTCGTGCAATAATTTTATTAGCGCATCCAAGCCATGCTCTAAGCGTATATTATAGTTCTTGGAATTTGAATTCCCTTTATCTTTCAGATGGGGAAGTTTGTGCCCGGAGACCTGTTATGATTGTAGGTGCAGATGTTACGCACTGGGCTAAAGGTGTGCAAATTGATAATTTTATTAATTTGCTCTTATACCTAACTTTTATAATACTGTGAATAACATTTAAAACTTGTAATTATAGCTTTATGAGTGATTATATTTGGTTAAATCAATCAGTATCTCTTGATACCTTGGTAGTACCAAGTATTTATCCCTTATAAGGTATAACCATTTTATCTCTCCTAGATGAGGGAAACAAGCCCTCCATAGCGGTGTTGTTTGTAGTCTGGATAGGTACTGTAGCAGATACGCTAGCAGGATAAAGCTACAGGTTAACAAGAAGACCAACCGAGCCTGATGAGATCATACGAGATTTCAAAGGTACGAATCACTCTTATTGTTATCAGTTGTCATTTACATGATCAATAAATTTCAAGTTCGTAGTAAGAGTCAACTGGATTCGTTTCGCAGTCTCCCAAGTGTAATTATAGAGACCTGGTACTTCGTGCATAGGTCTCCTCAGCTGTGAGACAGTCTCACTGAGACGGAGTGAGACTAGACGCATTTTTCGGCCAGAAGGAAGCGAGATAGCAAAAATCTGAGGCCACCTATTGCGATTGCAAATTTTTCGAACTTCAGAAAATCTACCGAAATTGTGTTTACTCCACGGGATCACTGAGAAAATCACGCAAACGTGAAGGTAGGTAAAAATTTTAACTTTTGAAAAGTGACCTATTTTACAAGTGAAGACTCAGCTCTGGGAGTAGTTACGGATCTGTCCGGCTGGAATCTGAGACTTCTTTGATGTTTATGTGGACTGGGCTATGTGAAATTTTCGGTCGGTCCCCTAAAAGGGTCACCTATGACGTCACAAAGTTGGACATTTTTGTATTTTTCAATTTATGAAATAGACACTTTTCAGGCCAAAATTACGCATAGAAAAAGCATTATAACCAAAAAATGGTGACAAGGCCCTAAAAGAAAAATTTCTCAGCTTTCGAATGGTATACAACAATAGCTCATTATCTCTTTACATGTACACACAAATGGAGTTTGAATGAGGTACACTTTTCCAAATTTACTTATTTTGCATAGTTAAAGTTTGATTGGAAATTGCGGGTGAATGCTTTGAGATTGGGACTCCAAAACCTAAAAATTGAAATTTTCGGCCCAAAAAATGGTAGGTAACAAGTATTAGGTCGATATCCTTTGATTTTGACCCAGGAAAAATTTTTAAAGTATAACAAAAAACGGTAAAAAGTGCCAAAATTACCAGAATCGAGATTATTTGGAGGAAAAATTGCAAACAACATGTATTTTTAAGCCATTTTCACGATTTTTGTGAGAAATAAAAAAACGGTCGAATTTCTTCCATTTTAGCCCTAACACTGAGGATACTCGTCTCGAAATACGGGGTCCCGAATGACGCCACCTGAATTTTGCGTAGCGTCCGAAGGATTTGCGTGTGGTATAACTATATAAGAACAAAGTATCATGATCCATTTTATCATGTATCTATTTCTACAGATGCATAGTACTTTAGTACTTATTTTAAACAATAGATTTAACACAGCTTTTCGACTTTCCACAATATTTCACTTTGTGTGCATTAAAAACACTCAATTTATTGAATCCTTGAGTACACACATCACATTTAAATTTCCATTCTCCAGTGTGCAAGGACATATGATGTGTTAATTCACGTTTTCGTTTGAATGCCTTCTCACAAACTTGACATTGGTATGGTTTTTTATCATCATGTACCACCCTGTGTTTATTCAATGATGATGTGCTTTTGAATTTCTTATCACACTCATCACATTGAAATGGTCGCTCCTCAGAGTGTGAAACTTTGTGCTTCTCTAATTCACTTGATTTTTTGAATCCCTTGCCACAACTTTCACATTTGAATTGCCTAATTTGATTGTGCATCCTAACATGATCTTTTAAGGAACGTGGGCGTTTGAATGCCTTAGGACAGACATCACATTTAAAGTATTTCTCTGTGCCATGAATCAGTTTGTGTGTATTCAGGCCACCTTGAGTATAAAATCCTCTGCCACAAACATCACATTTGTATTGCCCAGTGTGAACTTGTGTATGACGTCTCAAGTCACATTGCCATTTGAAGCTCTTATCACAATAATCACATTTAAATCTATCAGCAGTTTCTTGGTGTTTAAATGCATGCTTTTTTAAGTTCTCTGGACATTTGAAATCCATACTGCAAACAAGACATTTAAATGGTCTTTCTGTAGCATGAACAGCAATCTTGTGTCTATTACATTTATACAGTGTAGTAAACATCTTTCCACAAACATCACACTTGTATTGCCCGGTGTGAACTTGTGTGTGACGCTTCAAGTCACGTTGCAATTTGAAGCTCTTATCACAATAATCACATTTAAATCTATCAGCAGTTTCTTGGTGTCTTGATACATGCCATCTTAAGCCATCTTGAAATTTGAATGCCTTACCACAAATATCACATTTAAAGGGTCTTTCTGTTGAATGTGACCTTTTGTGTCTATTTAAGGCACTTGAATCTCTGAGTCCTTTACCACAAACATCACACATAAATCTTCTTTTTTTAGTGGCAAACAGCTTTTGTCCATTTACATCACTAAGCCCCTTTCTAGCACTAACATCATCTCTTAGTAGAGGACTTGGCTCCTCTTTTATTGTGTGACAATTGGGTATGCTCAAGTCAAGAGTTGTGTCTCCACAATTATTCTGTGAAACAGCTCCCATAACACTTTCCCATTCCTCTGTAGAAATCTCTTCTTGCTTGAGTGGGCAATGATATTCACCTGTAACTAGTTCATAAGTCATAATACTAGAATCTGTGGCAGTATCTTCTAATTTGATGTTGAAACCTGAGGGAAAGCTTATCTGACTGATATTTCCTGCCTCATGTGCCATGTTGCAACCACTGTGGAGTAAAATTAGTATGTTATAGATAATAATACTTTTTACTTATCCAGTTCACAGAAATTTTAATGAGAAGTGTTCATATTATGATGGATATAATATAATTATCTTTACAATCTTGTTATTTGAAAATTGAATAAAAACATAGGTACTCAGCTCAATAAGCAAGAACATACCAGTTGTAACACTTGATTAAATAGTAACATTAAGAGAGCAAGTTTAAAACGCTATTAAATGATACGATAAACATTTATCATTTCAAAATTAATACATAAGGATATTTTGCATATAATACAAATTCTTGTGGGTTTCAAAAGTAACTGAGCATGTGCAATATAATTTATTAATTTGGTACATGTTCTCAAGAAGAGGTGAATAAAAATCAGTAAGCATCATATCAATTATCATATTATAGTAAGCTTGAATGATTAAATATTAGATGTACAACTGTACAAAAATGGCTGGAAGAAAAAACCATGTCATTAAAGTCAATAGAAGACCATTTTGATTATAAATGAAAGTTAAAAACAAGGTTAATTTTATTTGAGGATCATGAACAGAAAATTAAGTTAGTTAAATAATCAATACAAGAATACAATACAAGTTATGACAGGTAAATCTGATGATTCATTTTCTAAGCACCTTATTCTTCTCCTATAACAAGTAAAAGGCTATTGTCTTGACACAATTAATACACCCTCAAGATTTTGCAGTCTAACTGGCAGGAAATTGGAAAGGTTTATAAACACGCATTTTGAAAGGCCAGTTTGGACCTATATAAACCTAGGCCCACGAAACACTTACAGTCTGAAAGATTCTAAGTTCCAGTTCATGCAATATGAAGGTGATACTCCAAGTACCAGGATTTCGAAGTCAATACTTCAATAGGTTTTCAATGACTACCTAGTATAGGTCGCATCAAAGTTTTTTGGTCACGTGAACTGCACATTTCAAATACATCAAGTGCATATTAGTAGTCAACCGAGCAACTGGAGGCACAGGAATGCTCGGATCAGAAGGAGCACTGGCAACAGAAAACATCATATATTGCAACAAGTGGCCTATGACTATCAGGGCGAGCAATTGTCTGCTGGAAGAAAACACGTTTTACTGTGTTGTTTAAGCTCACAATTCCGGAAAAAATCCTTGCCACATGCATCACATTGAAATGATTTTTCTCCAGTGTGAATAAGCTTATGGACTTTCAAATGAGCTGCCTGTTTGAATTGCTTACTACAAACGTCACATATGTAATGTCTCTCTCCTGTGTGCACCAAAGAGTGTCTACTTAAACTGCCATTATTATAGAATTCTTTTCCACATGTTTCACATTTGAATGGTTTCTCTTCTGCATGTGTGAAAGCATGAGTTTTTAATGAGGCTTTGCATTTGAAGGCTTTATCACAGACATTGCAATCAAATGGTCTTCTTTCTGTGTGAACTAGTTCGTGTGCCTTAAAACTACCTAGTGCATTGAACCCTTTACCACAACTATCACACTTGAATCTCCATTCCCCTGTGTGCATGGATCCGTGATTCTTCAAATGATTTTTACTTTTGAACTTTGCGCCACAAATATCACAGGTTAAGGGTTTCTCTGCAGTATGTATCAGCTTGTGTCCATTAAGGTGAACCAATTGATTGAACCCCTTACCACAGACTTCACAAGTGAATGGTTTTTCTTCAGTATGTATGATCTTGTGCCTTTTTAAAGTTTTAGACTGTGTGAACCCCTTACCACATACATCACATTTCAATGGCAGGTCCCCAGTGTGAATGCGTCCATGAACTTTCAAGTCATAGAGGCATGTGAAGCCCCTATGACAAACATCACATTTAAAGGCCCTCTCTGCATGTAGCAGTTTGTGTCTACTTAGGTCACTTGGCAGTTTGAATTTCTTGTCACAAACGTCACATTTAAATGGCCTTTCACCAGTATGAATTAGCGTATGCTTTTTCAAACCACCTGAGGTATCAAATCCCTGTCCACAGACATCGCATTTAAATGGCAGTTCTCCGGTGTGCATGGACTTGTGTAATGTTAAAAGCCTGGACTTTTTGAAACCCTTGCCACAAATCTCACATACAAATGGCGTTTCTTTTGAGTGTGAATACTGTGCATGTTGTCTTAAAGCATCTGGACATTTAAAACCCTTGTCACATACTTCACACTTGTATGGTCTTTCTGTAGCATGTACAAGCTTGTGCCTGTTGCAAAGAGATGGTTTAGTGAAACCCTTACCACAAACATCACATAAAATCGTCCTTTCCCACAGTGTACAACCCTGGGTCCCTTTTTAGCATTGCCATCATGACGTGTTGATGGAGTGTCTTGAATTTTTTTGATTCTTTGGTTCAAAATTGATACCATAGTCAGATCACGAGTTAGGCCACTACAATTCTCTGATGAACCAGAAACATCTTCCAAGAAACTTTCCAATTCTTTTGCAGAAGATGCTTCTTGTTTGACAGGATCATTCAATTCACTAGCAACTAGTTCGTATGTTAAGATGCTGGAATCTAAAGAAGGATCCTCTACTTTGATATTGACATCTGATAACAAGTTTATCTGTTCCTCATCTTCTGCCATGTCAAGAACACCCTGGTCCCTGATGTGTAACAGAATCAAACTTTTTAACCAATTCGTATATCTTGTGTTAAAACATACTCAATGTTCCGAATTTCGTGACAAGTTCACACATTAAAATTCATAGAAATATTAAATTGCAATCGAGGAATGATACTTTAAGGAATGATAATCCAATTATACAGTATCAGTTTGATACGTGTTCTAAATTTGTACTTGTGCCGACAAACCAGTTGCTGATTAAAACTTTAAAACTTGAAAGCAAAATAAATATTCTTTACAATGTCAATCTTATCTTACTATATATAATGCGTGTTGTTAATATATATATATTTATTTATGGCGATTCGTTTTCAGGTAGGCAACGAAATTCTTTTTTCATCGTGTTGCAAAAACTTTATAATAAATCAGAAAAATAATATGAGATTTTTTCGGCCACCCTGAGGGGCGTGGTGGGCCACGCCCTTTTTTTCGCCAAAATTAAAACTTCGAATTTTTCCAAAATTCTTTCGCCATCGAGTTGCTTATGATGAATAAAAATTTTGAGAATTTTGTCCGAATTATTGGTCACCCTGAGGGGCGTGGGGGCCACGCCTTTTTTCGCAAAAATTAAACTTTCGAATTTTTTCAAAATTCCTTCGCCATTGAGTTGCTTATGATGAATAAAAAATTTTGAGAATTTTGTCCGAATTATTGGGTCACTCTGAGGAGCGTGGGAGGCCACGCCCTTTTTTCGCAAAATTAAACTTTCGAATTTTTCAAAATTCCTTCGCTATCAAGTTGCTTATGACGAATAAAAGTTTTGAGAATTTTGTCCGAATTATTGGGTCACCCTAAGGGGCGTGGGAGGCCACGCCCTTTTTTCGAAAAAAAAAAGATTTTCGATTTTTTTCAAAATTCCTTCGCTATGGAGTTGCTTATGATGAGTAAAGCTTTTGAGAATATTGTCGGCAATATTGGGTTACCGTTGGGGGCGTGGGAAGCTTTTTTTTCGTAGAAATTTAAGTTTCGAATTTCCCCTCCAAACTCGCTCGGTCAAATCACTGTCAAAGGGACATGTGGCCGTTAGCTCATGCGGCTGCCATCATTCGCCGTCCGTAGGACGGGAACCGACTAGTAACTATAAATCAAATAAATACCTAAATATTTTCAACTCATACCTACCTAGTTACCTCAACGGTCAATAACTCAACAGAGTGACTTGATACCCCATTTTAGCACTAGCCTCGCGATAAAACAGCATTTTCTACACGAATTTATATCTTATGCAGATTTACAGAATACAAATTAAGTGAAAGTAGTATTTAATGGATCAATAACCATGGTATCAAAGGAACCAAAAGATTTAACTTAAAATTATTCTGAACATCTGAACTTAAAAAAGCAATGTAAATAGTGTAGTATACGAGTACAACATGATAAGACACATCATTTACTGCAAAAGTAGTATTAATCAGACTGACTATCAATCCACTTTAGTATCCTTATTCTTCCTCCTCCGTTTGATCAGATCAAGATACGCTACAAGAAGCGGAAGTCCTACAGGCAGGAAAAGAGGAATGTAAATTGCAAACTTCTGATCGTCAGGGAAGTAGAGGAGAGCCAGGATGGAGGGATCTGAGAAGGAGGTCTCTGCTGCATGACGAGCCAAGGAGGAGTGGTGGAGGGAGGAGGAAACATCTCCAGAGGAGAGGGAGGTCATGGCAGAGGTGAGGGAGGAAAGGGAGGCAGATACCTGGTCCTGAGGAGATATTGGGTGTATAGTAATATACGCTTAGAGCATGGCTGGGAATGCGCTAATATACGCTTAGAGCATGGCTTGGGATGCGCTAATAAAAATTATTGCACGAGGCGAAGCCGAGTGCAAATAATTTGGGTTATCGTCACGAGGCGAAGCCGAGTGCGATAACCCCAGTTATTGCACGAGGCGAAGCCGAGTGCAATAACTGTAATTAGCGTATCCCAAGCCATGCTCTTAGTGTATTAGCCAATGTGAGGAAAACGATATTAAAACTTATTTGCATGAGCATTTTAATTGCAAAATGCTGTATTATAAATTATTGCACTTTCGATTCAACTTATTTGCATGAGCATTTTAATTGCAAAATGCTCTATTATAAATTATTGCACTTTCGATGAAAACCTATTTTTCGTCAATTTGACTTATGAAAAGGTGAAAAGATGAATCACAGCTGCTATATGAGTATATGATAAAGTTGGTCACGTGACACGCAGTGGCAGCTACAAATCATGTTACCGTGTGTTACAAATAAGTCTGAAATTAATTACGATACGCCTTCTAGAATAAAACGATTTGTTTACTAAAGGAACGAAACAATGAAAATTATGATACAAATAATCAGCAATCACTGAAGGAGAAGGATGGTTCATGAACAGAAATAATTGATAATTTAATGAATTAAACAGGAGTATGTTTCAAAGAGCATTATTGTACGATTAAAAATGCAACAACAAAAACAATATCGATCAAAGAATCAATACAACAAAAATAATATTAACGAATAAGGGCATTGTGATATAATCTGCAGAGCATGCAAAAGAGGTAAATGGACTTTTTCTCGCCGTGTAAACAAGTAAAGCAGAGCCAGAACGGCGAAACAAAACAGAAACTGTGAATGAGAGAATGAGAAACCGTTTGCTGAAGGATAGTGCTCAGAAACCAGTGGCACGTGCGCGCGCGCAACACGTGACCATGATTTGGTACAGTAACAGTGGCACGTGTGCGAGTCACGTGGGACGTTAATTACATGTTTGGAGAGATTCTCGCGGGAACGAAACATTTGCATTTGATTTGGTATAAATTTGCTAGTGCGCGTTGTTTGAAAGGAGTACAATACACTGAAACTATAAGTGATAGAGACAGTGAATGTATTTGATAGAGGGATTCTGCCTGCGTGTCTATCGCTCTATTTTTTATCCCCTCCCGCTGGCTGAACCCTCACGCAATAACCCGGACGAATCTATGTATAAAATGCATAGACACACGCCTATCGGGTCCATTTTGAGATGCTTCCAGAGGGCGTTAGCTCGAGGGATGTATCCGGTTTTGGCCCGAGCCCGTAGGGCGAGGGTCTAACCCAATATGGACCCAATCAGGCAAGTGTATATATATTACAGAAAACGTCAGAGGGTTCTATAATAGTATAATCATCATCCTATAACTATTCAGAGCATAATTTTTAGGAGTGCAATAATAGAACTTATTTGCATGAGCATTTTAATTGCAAAATGCTCTATTATAAATTATTGCACTTTCGATGAAAACCTATTTTTCGTCAATTTGACTTATGAAAAGGTGAAAAGATGAATCACAGCTGCTATATGAGTATATGATAAAGTTGGTCACGTGATACGCAGTGGCAGCTACAAATCATGTTACCGTGTGTTACAAATAAGTCTGAAATTAATTACGATACGCCTTCTAGAATAAAACGATTTGTTTACTAAAGGAACGAAACAATGAAAATTATGATACAAATAATCAGCAATCACTGAAGGAGAAGGATGGTTCATGAACAGAAATAATTGATAATTTAATGAATTAAACAGGAGTATGTTTCAAAGAGCATTATTGTACGATTAAAAATGCAACAACAAAAACAATATCGATCAAAGAATCAATACAACAAAAATAATATTAACGAATAAGGGCATTGTGATATAATCTGCAGAGCATGCAAAAGAGGTAAATGGACTTTTTCTCGCCGTGTAAACAAGTAAAGCAGAACCAGAACGGCGAAACAAAACAGAAACTGTGAATGAGAGAATGAGAAACCGTTTGCTGAAGGATAGTGCTCAGAAACCAGTGGCACGTGCGCGCGCGCAACACGTGACCATGATTTGGTACAGTAACAGTGGCACGTGTGCGAGTCACGTGGGACGTTAATAACATGTTTGGAGAGATTCTCGCGGGAACGAAACATTTGCATTTGATTTGGTATACATTTGCTAGTGCGCGTTGTTTGAAAGGAGTACAATACACTGAAACTATAAGTGATAGAGACAGTGAATGTATTTGATAGAGGGATTCTGCCTGCGTGTCTATCGCTCTATTTTTTATCCCCTCCCGCTGGCTGGACCCTCACGCAATAACCCGGACGAATCTATGTATAAAATGCATAGACACACGCCTATCGGGTCCATTTTGGGATGCTTCCAGAGGGCGTTAGCTCGAGGGATGTATCTGGTTTTGGCCCGAGCCCGTAGGGCGAGGGTCTAACCCAATATGGACCCGATCAGGCAAGTGTCTATATATTACAGAAAACGTCAGAGGGTTCTATAATAGTATAATCATCATCCCATAACTATTCAGAGCATAATTTTTAGGAGTGCAATAATAGAACTTATTTGCATGAGCATTTTAATTGCAAAATGCTCTATTATAAATTATTGCACTTTCGAACAACTTATTTGCATGAGCATTTTAATTGCAAAATGCACTATCATTAGTTATTGCACGATGAGCAGAAATGATGCCAAAACAAACAATCAAATCGGTCATGCACTGTTACAAATTATTGCACGCTTATAAGTACCCTCAAAATTATTAATATAAATTATTGCACGAGGCGTAGCCGAGTGCAATAATGATAATCTGTATTGTCGCAGGAGGAGCAGGTCGAGTGCGACAATACCAAATTATTGCACGAGGCGAAGCCGAGTGCAATAATTTTATTAGCGTCATGACCATTTGCCATGCTCTTAGTGTATTAGCCAATGTGAGGAGTGCAATATTACTTATTATTGCACGCCTACAAGTACCCTCAAAATTGGCTAATAAGCCTTATAGTATAAGCCTGTCTAAAGGGTCTCCGAACAGCTATTGTGTTCAGTGTTGGTTTATGATGATGAGTTGCTTTCAATCATAGATTTGATACAATGAACTTGGTATAGAGCATGGATCAGACCACGATAAGTGAACTGAACCTAAATTGACTTGCAAAATACGCTATACTACTACTTACTGCGATATGATCACCAATAACCATGTTTGGTATGGAGTCCACAAGTCTTATCAAAGAGTTCAGAGTGTCGATAGACCTGAAATAAAACAGGTCTATCGAATTTAATGGGAATTTAATGAATGCATATTGTATCAGTTTATAGGAATAAGCCATGAAAGGATTGAAAAGTAAAATTAGATGAAGAGTAGTTGGGTTGACTATCAGAGCCTATTCCTTTACCTCATAACATGGGTGAGTGCAGTCCTAGCCTCCATGAGATATCTTTCTCTAGGTGAAATGTTGGCACTACCAGACTTTCTGACTCCTAGGAGTTGCTTCAGCTGCGGCAGCAGGGTGGCGAATACAGTGGAATGGTCGATGGAGCTCTGGTTCCTGTGAAAAGACGAGAAATGCAATGATAAAATGTAATTCAAAGATTCTTTTACAGTACAAGCAATCATTATCATATAAGTGTTGACAGACATCGCTCTTCATGTAACAGTAGTGGTCCATTAATTCAGCAAATCACAAAATTCACTTTGACACATGGACAGAGAATCATGAGACCCATTGGATTAGCATATGACTTCATAATTAGATTTTATCT
Source organism: Beroe forskalii (assembly GCA_011033025.1). Lineage (NCBI taxonomy): Eukaryota > Metazoa > Ctenophora > Nuda > Beroida > Beroidae > Beroe > Beroe forskalii. Next base: position 58,822 of record WFMF01000528.1, on the reverse strand, counting down.
CCGAACCTGTGATCATAAAGCATGACTGCCCCAAACTGAGGGCTGAGGAAGGAGCTGACATCCTTGAGATGGCCTGTTCCTGTCTTGATGAGAAGAGGACAATACTTCTCCTCCAAGAGGTAGATTATCAAGTTGATGTCATTAGAGGTTGAGGTTCCAAGCTTACTCTCTATTGGGTTTATCAAGTGTGGCAGGTTGCTCTGAAATGAAAGAGATGCAAAAAGAGATGTTATAATGCCAGAAGAAAACTAAATTCTTATAATGATGAATTTAGGAACAGCTGTACTTGAAAATCACACTATTGACAGAAATTCCATTTTAAAATTGAGTGCTAATTGTTTCAACAAGCTTTAGTGCTCTTGTTGATTATTCTCCTGACCTCAGTGATGTAAAACTTTTCCCCAGTCTTGATGGGTCGTGTTGGCAATGTGACATATCTGATAACCTGATGGAATTTGATTTTTAATCAGCTTAGAATGTTTAGATGAAGTCAAGTGAAGTGCAGCTATTTATTTAACCAAAGAATTTATATGAAGCTCTTGACTAAAGCAGTGATTTTATACATTGTAATAGAGTGATACTGTAATGGCTATTGGCTACAGATATAATATGGTTTAAATATAATTGGAATATTTCATGTAACCTGTGTTTGGTATGAAACTGAGGCTATCCCCTCTAACTGTGACAAAAAGGGCTCCAAAAACTTCCTAGTTCCACCAACTAGGTCATAGTCCAGCTTAATAGCAGCAGGATCCGGATTAACCACACTGACTAGAATGTTGTAGGAAGTGGCTACTGCCATGGCATTCCGCACATCCTGATGGGGGGGGGAGGTAAAACCAGACATACTGGTGTGTGGTGATATCAGATGTTGTCGGATGTTGACATGAGCAAAGATTTAAAACCAGTATGTTCTGAGAATCTGATAAGCCACAAATAATCTATTTTCAATGAAAATAATCCATGTTGAATCACTAACCTGATTAGTTGAATGAAGGCTGGGATTGTCAATTGCAAGAATGTGATCATGTAGGTAATTTACATCAACATAGTTAACAATATCGCTGGCCACATCTGATATCATCCTATCTAATTTCTCTGGAGAAATCTTTAGACCATCCTCAGAAAGTTCAGCCTTAGATGATCTATTAACCTGTTTGAAGGGGTAACTGATGGTTATAACAATTAACCAGTACAACTAGAACAATGAACATATTATAATATTACCAAAAGGTGCAGTGGATAAGTATCACAATACCACATAGTTGCATACTGGAAAATTTGCAAAGTACTTACATTGTTTGTGAATATGACAGAAAAGGGTTGTGATCCACACTTATCAGCAATATGTAGTGTTATATCATATATTGCCCTTCCATTCTTAGGCAGCTTGGTCAGTAGAAGTGGTTTGAGTGATATAATCATTTTCTCAATATAAGTCCTGTCTACCTCTGAAACATGAGCAATGTTATTAGGAATCCAACAATATCATCATTGCAGTTAATCAATATGATATCTAATATATCATCACAAATAGTAAATAAATAGTCGCTACTATAATCTAGATATATAAAAATCGAAATGCAGATTATGTAATCAGCACAAAGCAAGTCAACTTACCGACAGGGTTGAAGCAAACTCCAACAGGTATCTCGATGAGAATCTTAGCTCCAGCCAGGGGTTCTATCTGTGAGTGAGGGAGGGGTGCTCTGTAAGTGTCAGTAGTATACCACCAAAGAGGGATGCCTAACACTACCACTATAAGTGTGTAGTACAAGAGGTTCAGCCTCTGTACTGATGTGGGGAGCAAGTTCATGCCTCAGAAAATGTTTAGTCACTCACTAAATTAGTTCAAAGCAATAATTTTTCAAACTATATAAACAAGGAAATGAATTCTAACTTTCTAATAGGTAATATAATTTAGTTATTCAATCTTTAAAATTTTCATTTGCAATAAAGCAATAAGGACACATTAAAACTCAGGCATGGTATAACAGTATTTAAAAGTTTAAGTATCTTCAATATACTTTGGAAATATATGAAAAATTTGACACACATTACACACATAGGACAACCACATCATAAATCCAATAACAACATAGAAATCTGATGGTATTTCTATTGGATGAATTCAACCATACCCTAATAATTTAATAAATTAAATTTGTGTTAGGTATACAGTAGCTGATAAAATTTACTTATCAACAAAAAGGAATTGTTTGACTACTTAAAGACCTGCTGATTCTTTCATAGCTTTATCATAGTCAGAAAACTCCATAGAAATTGAAGTTGCCTTTGCCAACCTCTCAGGAGAGAGTCCATACTCTTTCACAGGTTTAGTTTCTCTCATGGCTTTCATCCATGCATGAACATGTACTAAGCTTGATGGCAAAGTAAATTTCTCATCTATCAATTTAGGAAGGCACTCAACTCTCTCAAAGAATGGCCAAATCATGTAGTCAGCCATATTTGGGCTTTCTTCCCCACCTAGAAAAGTTGTTCCTCTCCCACCAAGCTCTGATTCAAAACTTTGCAAATGATTCCAACAAGTTTGTCAAACATCTCAACTTTCTCATCATAAGAAACTATTTTGTTAGGGATTTTTACATAGATTGGGAAGAGAAACTTCATCATGCCACTTTGCTTTTCAACAACAACTCTATCTAATGCTTTTTGTAAAGGGTCCTGGGGATGAAGTTTTGGTTCACCAAAAACCTGAAAAAGATTTTAATGGTTATGTGAGATTTACATGAGTAGAAAAATCTGAAAAGCAGCACCATTATACCTTCATAAGATCATAAACTTCAGACAAAAGGGGCAGACTAATGAGAAGCATCAATTAAACAGATAGAGTGATGGATTTAATTCCACTGAACAAAAAATAAAGTAGGTATTCAAACTCACATCATCTAAGTAGTCACATCCAATCAATGATTCTGGAATAATATTTTCTTTGTGCAGAATCACTGGCACCTGTCCAAAGGTTGATTCAACAAACCAGTCAGGTTTGTTTTTCAAATTAATATTGACTATATTGAATGGAATATTCTTGGCAAGCATAACCAAAACTGTTCTTTCAGCATAAGGGCAAAATCTCATATTATAAATATGGACTTTATTATTATCACTAATGTGATATTTAGGAGATCCTTGGGAGAGATGCTCTGATTCCCATGTGCTCATGACTCGAGCTAACCTGCAACTTAATTGGGCAGTTTTATTGATACTCATTCTAATGCTAAATAGAATACAAAAAAGATTCTTGTTAATTGTCAAAAAAGTAGCAATTCAATAAACATATAGTTTAAAATTAGCCATTTAGTTTACAAAAGTGCAATTCAATCGAGTCCAATATGCTTTGATTTGAAGAAAGTTCCTGGCCTGGATTAATTGAAAACAAAACAAAATTGTGTGTCTATTGATGAGAATTTAGATTAAGAAAAAGTTGAACGCTGGAACAAAAAATGGTTTGTAACTAATCTTTACGCCGTTCAAGTCCTCTGGTTATAAAATTGAATTATGATTTAATTGATTACATACAGTACGAATAACTTTTGATCTAATTAGAATTCTTGATGCGGCAAGTATCCAATCAATTGGAATGGTTTTTAAAATATACTTTTCAAGAGAAAAATAATGATGAAACATAGATTGTATAAATAAATCATCTTTTGAAACAATAAAAAAATTTAATCCATAAAAATCAATTCAATTCATTGATAAAAACATAAAATTCATCTACATAATTTGATCAAATATAGTACTCTGTTTAATTTAATGTGTGTCTCTCTGCTGCCTATAATACCATAATTTCACCAGAATAAAATCAATTCAATTTAACCCACAATCAAGGCAGAAAACCAGTGAAGGATTCAAGACATTGGCCTCCATAAGATTTCCTAATGATCAAAATTAAGTAACTTTCTCAAGTCTTTATAAAAAAATTTATGGCTATCAAAGACCTACTGTTTCCTTCATGGCTTTGTTATAGTCAGCTAACTCATTACAAATTGCAGTTGCCTTTGCCAACCGTTTAGGGGACATTCCATATTCTTTCACAGCTTTGGTTTCTCTCATACCTTTGATCCATGCATTTACATGGGTCAAACTTGAAGGCAAGGCAAATTTATCATCAATCAAAAAAGGGAGACAATCAACTCTCTCAAAAAATGGCCAAATCATATAATCAGCCATGCTTGGACTTTCTTTTCCACCAAGAAAAGTTGTTCCTCTTTTACTGAGTTCTGTCTCAAAACCTTCTATATGGTTTACAAGTTTTTCAAAGAAAACTAACTTCTCATCATAAGTGACATCTTTATCAGGAATCTTTGCAAAGATAGGATATAGAAACTGCATCATGCTACTTTGCTTTCCAACAAAAACCCTATCAATTGCTTTTTGTGAAGGATCTTGAGGATGAAGCTTTGTTTCAGGGAATACCTGGCAAATAAGAATTTTTGGATCCCATTTAATATCAACATATCTGGGCAAAAAAAGAGGAAGAAGATATCTAGGCAATTATATAGGCCTAGCAGATCTAATAAATCTATAAAATATTATGAATAAACAACTCACCTCATCAAGATAGTCACAAGCAATCAATGAATCTGGAATGATTTTCTCTTTGTGCAGAATGACAGGAACTGCCCCTGGAGTTGATTGAAGAAACCAATCAGGTTTATTCTTCAGGTTGATATTGACCATGTTGAATGGAATATTTTTGGCAAGCATAACCAGAACGGTTCTTTCTGAATATGGACAAAACCTCATGTTGTAGAGATGGACCTTATCATTTTCATCAATATCAAATTTTGGGGATCCTTGAGAAAGGTGTTCAGACTCCCAAGTGCTCATGACACGACCAATCCTAGACATTAACAGAGCAGTTTTATTAATGCTCATTACTTAGCTCCTAAAAACACAATCCAAACACATAAGATATCTTTATTTTTTCGAAAAAACAAATGTATAACTTAAATATTTGTTCTACTGACAAATCTGTCTATGGAAAAGGGGTGCAGTCTTTTATTATGGCACCAACTATAACACTCTTGATCAAAGAAAAGTTTCATTTACAACTTGTCATTTGCTTCAAAGTGCACAACAATTTACAACAATGATTTTTATTTAGAATGAAATAATAGAATAGAATAATCTTACTACTTATAATTCTTCCTCATAAATAAATATATATCTGTCTGTCCGGTTTATGATCTCTGTCTGTCCGGTGGCTTATATATGGCCACAGATTTTTCTGACACCACTCAGTACCCAATCAAGCATGCCGATTGCCGATGATCGGAATGTTCATACTAGAGTACCAGTGACGTTTGACACCACCTGACATATAGACATCACATAGAGGAGTAGGCACACCCGATTATAATATGACCTCATCACTGATAAGAACTACAGTACTGCATTATACTGTAGGAATTGCTGAAGCGAAAAAATAGTGAACGATGGCCGGAGGCCATGGGTTCTGCTAGTAGAATAGAATAATAGAAGTATTTCAATGATGTATTCTCGAAACTGGCAGTAAACCAGCGGTGTGAAGTAGATCTGATTTGAATCCATTTTTGCATTCTTAGGGTTTTACTATGGGATCCCCCTCAGTCAATGCTAAAAGCAATCAAGTTCAACAAGAAGTATTTTACCCTATTTTTTGACTAAAAAATATATCTGCGATTGTATTAATATGTATTGAATTAATGGTATTTAGTATCAAACCACCAGAACTCTGAACAATATCCACTCCACTTGTTTACATTAAGAGCACACCATTTAGCACAGATCATAAATTTCCATTCATGTTTATCATTTTATCAATAACTAACAGTGAAACAGTGGTCACTTATATTTCGACCTTTTGAAGTATTTTCATAGTGCCGGTGTATTTTAGGCGCGCGACGTAAAATGACCACACGCTTAGGTACTTTTTTGCGGCGCGAATGTGATGCGCTTTTAATACAGTGGTAGTTCTTTTTAAGCCCGCATAGGTTGCACAGTGGCTGCGTAGTAACAAAGTATCGCGCAATCACGAATTTCGCGCGCTCCGAAAAAGAATTTGCAAACATTCGGCAAAAAATTTGCCAATTGTGACACTGCGCGGCGCTTGTGCCGCGCAGTGTCACAATTGGCAAATTTTGCATCTGTCTGAATTCCGCAGCGTAATTCCGGTTTTTATTGATATTCATTCATAAGGATCCGGAATTTGTATTGTTTACCTTTATATTTATATTCCCAAAGGCTAGAAGTAGAAACTTCGAGTTTATTATTATAAGGACCCGGAATGTTAACTTTTGCACTATTGGCTAAGGCGACGCGATATATTTTATCTTATCTTATCTCATTTAAAGAAATGCAATTTCTATTACACAAACATCTATTTTTCTGCCTCTTTCATTTTCTGTGTATATTGAATAGGTATTATTGTCTTATGAGCATAGCAGATCGCTCGATATGGAGGGTCGATAACCTTTACTAGGCGCAACTCTTTATGTGTGCAACTTACTGTATAAAAGAGTTGCGTGCACAAGTGTTAGTATGTAAGGTTATCGAGGCCTCGGTATCGAGCGATCTGCACACTATGTGTTATACTGATATAAGCTATATGAAAAATTCATTAGCACAGAGAATCGTCTAAAATGCTAAGTAAGATTGTTATCACCCAATAGTGTTGATGCCTACTGCCTAATGTATCTTCATTCTTCATAACTCTTCTGATTTATCATCTTCACCATCAGGATGTGAAAGTTTTTCTGAAGATGAGTTCAGAAAAGCACTTTATGAATCTCAACAAGAAAGGAGTGGTGTCTTCATTCAAATCCCACCTTCGTCAACAACTGGCATTGCAACTATCATTAAAAGAAAAGGTTGTGTGAAGCAGCCAAACAACTTTATTTCCTGCCTATCAATTCTTTTCTTGTAAAACTTGTAAATTCCCCAACTACAGGAATTTATTTTTTCACATTGCAATTTGTTTACACAGATATTCTTCAGAAGTATTGAGGATTGTTTCTTAGGTGTATAAATCATATTGTGAACAGTGAATTAATGAAGTTATAACTATTATTTCAGTTGGGAAGCAAGGAAACTCGGAAAACAGAGCTAGTTAGTGACATGATCACATTAGCTCATCTAAAACATTCAAATTATGAATATTCCTTATCAACTTTCATCAGTGAAGCCAATCTCAGGTGAGTCTCTTCTAGAGAATAGTTATTGTAGGCAACTGATTATGAAACTTTTATTTACTTATTTTCTCAAATAAGATCATTATACTTAATTGGACCAAGAAATTAAAGCAACCATTTAAATCTACCTAGCTAGATGTAGATCATAAAAGTTTAACTTGAAAATTCAAATTACTTGTAATTTGAACTCACCAGCACTGTAGTTGAAACATAAGAGGACAATCAGTGTTTTGTTATATGTTTTGTCCACTGAGGATCAAAAATGCATGTCCTTACAAAGCCTACTTATCTAGTCCATCCTTTTCAAATAATCAGGCATAACTATGGCCTCAGGCCTGAGATGTCAGATATTAAATCATAACATGATTAACAAGTAACAACACCTCAGTGATAAGGAGCTCAACTACTTAGACTGGCTGAGGTTGCTCAATGTGTCTGAAGAAAGTGCACTTGCTCGAATTCTCGAGCATGAACAGAAGATAAGTAAAAGTCCAATGCTGTCTTTCATTGAAGCTATCGTACAGACACTAGGGAATGCTGTGGGGAATGCAGGTTTGATTATGGATGTATCTAAATCATGATATCCATTACTGTATCCAAATACAACAGAATCATCATAAGTTTCAATTGAAGCCTTTAATCTTGATAATATGATAATATTTTTTGTTTGAATTATATGTTTTACCTTTACAGTACACAGGTATACATTAAACAAGTTGGTAACATAGACAGAGGTTTAATGTAAAAGTTACGAAAATGCATTTTCATTGCATTTTAGGTCAGTTAAGCAGTTACTGTTTATAATAGTGAGTCAAATTGCTTATGAACACACTTTACAAAGCAGTAATTCATGTATGTAGACTTACTTGACTGGTGAATCAGCAAATACTTTAGGTTATTGACTAATTAGGCAATAAGCTGAATGATTGAAATAAAAAATAAAATAAAATGGAGTATTTATTACACGCTTAAGTCTCATAAAATAATATTGTCTACCATCTCTAACTATCTAACCAGCTCTATCTCTAAATCTCTAACTATCTTACCTCTTTGTACCTACAGCTGTTCAGACCGAAGCTATTACTCTGGATGACAAACTGAAGATAGTTGACGAGAGATACTCAACAATGCCTGCTGACCACTTCCTGTCTGTGCAGGACAGACAACTGCAAAGCTGTTTCTATGACAACAAACAAGTTCAGGAACTGGTTAAACTTGAGGTTTGCACTTTATCAACTGTCCAGTGTATCTATCATTTTTGTCATGTTCTGAACTTTTAAAGTTGATTTCATGTCAGATCAATCCATTTGCTTACCACTTTATAAGTCCCCCATTACAGAAATATTTCTCGTATGACACGTGTTATTGCCCACTGTCCAGTGTAACTCTATAGTTCTCTATTTATAACCCCATCCAACTCCAAAGGTGGATAGATTCAAGGAGCTGGAGTTGGAGAGGTACAAACTGATGGAACGTGACAGGGTCAATAAGGACTTCAACAAGAAACTCTCTGACTACGAGTCAGAGTACAGACAAAGGATGGAAGGTCTCCAACAAAGAGAGCTAGAGAGTGCCAGGATACTTGACAAAATGGTAGGTTAGCTCAATAAGATCATGCAATATTTGTTGCATCATATGGTACTAAACTCACAATACTGGATTCATACAGAGCTCAATAAGGCTCAGTATGGTTTCACAGAGTAAGAGTACAGAGTAAAGAGTTTAGTCATACAATGGGCAGTATCAATGAATTGGTTGAATTGAACCTTGACAGCAGTCATTGGTTCATGATTCGTTACAAGATTTGTATTAAACAGACAATACAGGGTTCAGTAGGGCTTTGTATGGTTTGATAAGCATCAGGCCCAGTTCATTGTTACATGGTTCGTCCCCCACAGAAGTCGGAGACTGAAGCGACCCTGTTCAAGGAGCGTCAGAACCTCCTGTCTGAGTTGGAGTCCCTGAGGTCCCGGTCAGGGCAGTTAGAACGGGAACACTCCCTGACCAAGGGACAGCTGGCACTCGAACAGGAGAAACTGGGGATTCTCTCAGCCAGGCTTCAGGAGAGGGAAGGTGTCCTTGCTGAGAAGTGAGTAGAGAAGAATTAGAGAAGAATAATTAATTAGAGAAGAATTGAGAGGGGTGGTTTGACCTATCTTAGGAAGCTATGATCCTAAGTAGGACAGTTTTACCTGTCAGGATTATTGGATTATGGGGGGGGTTTCACTGTCCCAATTGTCCCAAACTCAAGAAAAAGTGGATTGGGACAGGGACAATTGGGACAATTGGGACAAATGGGACAATTGGGACAAATGGGACAGAGAAAATGGAACAAATGGGACTCAAAAAAGTGAATTTGGACTGGGACATTTGGGACAAATGGGACAATTGGGACAAATGGGACAGAGAAAATGGAACAAATGGGACTCAAAAAAGTGAATACGGACTGGGACAAATGGGACATTTGGGACAAATGGGACAATTGGGACAAAAGTGACAGAGACAACTGGGGCTCAAATGATTGTGTTTTTGAGTGGGAGTTTAGTGTTTTTGTCTTACAGCTTGTTACATAGCAGCACACAACCAAAACTTGTACTTATTAGCATAGATTAAAAAAAAAATAGTAGTATGATAGAAAAACATTGATCAATGTAAAAATGATAGATGACTGATTTGTCCAACTTTTTGTTTGTCCCAATTGTCCCAAATGTCCCAGTTGTCCCAATTGTCCCAAAAACCAGTCCCAAACTCAAAAAAAAGTAAATTGGGACAGGGACAATTGGGACAATTGGGACAGTGAAACTCCCCCCATTATGTCCAAATTAGTCTATTAGGTCGAGTAATTGAAAACATCATAAAAACGTTTCTTCACAGGGAAGAGAATTTCAAGAACAAGCTACAAGAGCACACTGAGAAAGCTAAGCTACAATGCAAGGCTGAGTTGAGAGACCGGGAGGCAAAGGCCTCAGCTCGTCAGCAACAGGTTTACACGTACACACGTACACACTTCACAGCAGTGATTTGCTGTAATAGGTAGCTGTGTTCTGTAACTTCCACAATATATTGTTGATAGGAAATGACTCTATCTGAACTCCGGTGGTATACAGTTAATTATTAAGTAATTAACTTGTAACTAACGATTTTCTCCGCCCGGCAACGATTAATCTTTAATAAGTATTAAAGTATTAACTCTTTCCAGTTTAAAAGTACAAACTTTCTTTATTTAAGTTATTAACTCTGTCCTGGTAAGTCCTGGTAAGTCCTGGTAAGTCCTGGTAAGTCCTGGTAAGTAGTAAGTGTGACTTGTTTCAGCTTGAAGAGGAGCAGGAGGACCACGTCAGGACTCAGGCGGAAGTGGAGGCTCTGAGAGACGAACTCAACAAACAGAGAATAGAGAACTCTAATCTCAAAGACAAGTAGGATTATGTAGACGGGAATCATATAATAATCAGTAAAGTAAAACTTGACTGACACTATGAGGCATACAGCAGACTCTTATTAAGACTTTATTATGAGTTAAAATACTGCCATGTTCTTCTCGACCATTACTCTGAAGAATGTCGTGGGAGGTCTTCCAGCCCCCTTCTCTCTATAAGTCTATAGGGGGGCTGTGTTAGGGGTGCATTAGTTATCCGCCGGTTACGTCATCTCTTGTAACGCGCGGCAGTGTTTGGTGACGTCACATGGCCGGCGGATTGAGCGAAGTTTAGTTCAAACTCCCTCACCCGGCTTGGCTGTTTCCACCTCTCAAAGTGAGTAATCTGCCCAGGTTGGTTTTGATGGAGACGCAGCTTGACGCAGCACGCTCACAAGCCCTACACTACGAGGCTAAGTTGACCATGTCAGCGGACTACGAGCAAATCAAGAACAAAGCCATTGCCATGGAAACGGAGCGCCAACAACTACTGGTATGTGTCACTATGCAATGTACAATGTACAATTTACATTGTACACTATGCTTGTACATTAGTACAATGTACAATGCACATTGTACATTGTACATTGTACAATTCACATTGTACATCGTGCTTGTACATTGTACATACATATACGGCTCTGTGGGATTGTGCTCTGAGTACATTGTACGATGGACAATATACATTATACAGGCAATGTAGAATATGTACAATGTACATTATACATGCATTGTGCAATGTGCATTTCTCAGTGTAATTAGCATCTCGATGTGCAAAGCACTGCAATTGCATATTGAGAGGTTTTGTAACTAGCAAAAATTTCAAACCGCGATATTATGCACCGAGCGCGAAGCGCGAGGGCATAATAACACATTAAGACCGAGGCCGAAGGCCGAGGTTTTAATGGAAGGTTTGCAGTTTTTGCGAGTTACAAAACCGAATTAGCCAATTTTGAGGGTACTTATAAGCGTGCAATAATTTGTAACAGTGCATGACCGATTTGATTGTTTGTTTTGGCATCATTTCTGCTCATCGTGCAATAACTAATGATATTGCATTTTGCAATTAAAATGCTCATGCAAATAAGTTGTTCGAAAGTGCAATAATTTATAATAGAGCATTTTGCAATTAAAATGCTCATGCAAATAAGTTCTATTATTGCACTCCTAAAAATTATGCTCTGAATAGTTATGGGATGATGATTATAGAACCCTCTGACGTTTTCTGTAATATATAGACACTTGCCTGATCGGGTCCATATTGTTTTAGACCCTTGCCCTACGGGCTCGGGCCAAAACCAGATACATCCCTCGCGCTAATGCCCTCTGGAAGCATCCCAAAATGGACCCGATAGGCGTGTGTCTATGTATTTTATACATAGATTCGTCCGGGTTATTGTGTGAGGGTTTAGCCAGCAGAAGGGGATAAAAATAGAGCGATATACACGCTGGCAGAATCCCTCTATCAAATACATTCACTGTCTCTATCACATAGTTTCAGTGTATTGTACTCCTTTCAAACAACACACACTCTTACTAGCAAATGTATATCAAATCAAATGCAAATGTTTCGTTCCCGTGAGAATCTCTCAACATGTAATTACCGTCCCACGTGACTCGCACACGTGTCACTGTTACTGTACTAAATCAAGGTCACGTGTTGCGCGCGCGCACGTGCCACTGGTTTCGGAGCACTATCCTTCAGCAAACGGTTTCTCTTTCTCTCATTCACAGTTTCTGTTGTGTTTCGCCGTTCTGGCTCTGCTTTACTTGTTTACTCGGCGAGAAAGTCCATTTACCTCTTTTGCATGCTCTGCAGATTATATCGCAATGCCCTTATTCGTTAATATTGTTTTTGTTGTATTGATTCTTTGATCGATATTGTTTTTGTTGTTGCATTTGTAATCGTACAATAGTGCTCTTTGAGAATACCCCTGTTTAACTCATTAAATTATCAATTATTTCTGTTCATGAACCATCCTTCTCCTTCAGTGATTATTTGTATCATAATTTTTATTTGTTTTTGTATCATAATTTCCATTGTTTCGTTCCTTTAGCTAACAAATTGTTTTATTTTAAAAGGCGTATCGTAATGAATTTTAGACTTATTTGTAATACACGGTAACATGATTTGTAGCTGTCACTGCGCGTCACGTGACCAACTTTATCATATAGCAGCTGTGATTCATCTTTTCACCTTTTCATAAGTCAAATTGACGAACAATAGGTTTTCTTCGAAAGTGCAATAATTTATAATAGAGCATTTTGCAATTAAAATGCTCATGCAAATAAGTTGAATTGAAAGTGCAATAATTTATAATAGAGCATTTTGCAATTAAAATGCTCATGCAAATAAGTTTTAATATCGTCTTCCTCACATTGGCTAATACACTAAGAGCATGGCTTGGGATACGCTAATTACAGTTATTGCACTCGGCTTCGCCTCGTGCAATAACTGGGGTTATCGCACTCGGCTTCGCCTCGTGACGATAACCCAAATTATTTGCACTCGGCTTCGCCTCGTGCAATAATTTTTATTAGCGCATCCCAAGCCATGCTCTAAGCGTATATTATGCAACGACAATACATGTAGGCATATATTACGTAATTATGCATAATTCAAGCAAGAATATGAGAATATGTAGTGTTATTGGCTTGTCTATATAATATTTGAGCTATTGTGATAAGAGCAGCTACTGTATCTTCCAGTGAAATCTGCGGTCTGTCACCCCAGTGTTCATTTTAACACCTCTCCCCATATAGTAAGGTCACATTTTGAAAAACACTGGGGAACAATGCCAAAATGGTTTTATTATCAACTGTAGTTCCACTTTTTTGGCACTGTAGTTACACTTTTTCAAAACTGTAACTGTTTTAGCGTGCATAATGGGTATAAAGGAGCACTGCGTAAACCTCCTTAGAAGTTGCATAATGTATCGTGTCTCACTAACAAAGAGTCCTGATGTGTGAAACTCTGGAGGTTGTCTCTGAAATCATGGACGAAATTAGGAAGAATAATCCTCAAGTTATTTCCCTGACTAAATTAAAAACAACTTGCTGAGTTGTAGGCTACCAGTATCAGCCTAATGTCTCTCACTCTCTCATCGTCGTCAGATGTCAATTCATTACCACAATTATAGAATTTGCGATACTTCAGTCAAATCAAATTCCGTGATAGAATTAATAACGATTAAGATTAACAATGGAGGATTTGTTATATTATGGAGGTTTCATCATCTATGAAGATATGTATGACCGGTATCCAGATTATAATAGAACTTGGTACCATAACCCCACTCTTTTCTCAGATAAACATTGAAAAAGAGAGAGGTTTATCGAGTCAGAGTGAGAAGCAGCTACAGGATATCATAGCCTCGTTACGAGATCAACTCTCCCGACCAAGTCACACGGAAGTTGACGCTGTCAACAATCTGACAGCTCTCAAACACAAGCATTTCAACGAAACGGAGCAATTAAAGAAACAGGTGGGACGAAAGAATATGTTGTACGAAAAAAAGGATGAATGTGCTAATGTTGGTTATTGCATGTGTTTCAATGAAGTGAGGCGAACGTTTCCACTCGAACGTTTCTTGAATTCAAAATATTTATGATTTTCCGAAAGCTTCTGTTTTTTGACCTAGAGCTTGTATGTTTGTATGGGATGTTCTGGATCAATCCTTACCCCTTCTAAACTCTTACAGACTTAGTAAAGGACATGCGTTGTATCGTTATGAAACGTAATACAATACAATACACCCACCTTCATTTAGCCCTCCTTTTCAGATAGCACAGCTTGTAAACCAGTTCCTCCTTTTCAGATAGCACAGCTTGTAAACCAGTTCCTCCTTTTCAGATAGCACAGCTTGTAAACCAGTTCCTTCTTTTCAGATAGCACAGCTTGTAAACCAGTTCCTCCTTTTCAGATAGCACAGCTTGTAAACCAGTTCCTTCTTTTCAGATAGCACAGCTTGTAAACCAGTTCCTCCTTTTCAGATAGCACAGCTTGTAAACCAGTTCCTCCTTTTCAGATAGCACAGCTTGTAAAACAGTTCCTCCTCTTCAGATAGCACAGCTTGTAAACCAGTTCCTCCTTTTCAGATAGCACAGCTTGTAAACCAGTTCCTGCTTTTCAGATAGCACAGCTCCAAGGAGAGCTAGAGAGAGAGCAGCAGCTCCGGATGTCAGCTCAGACGGAGCTGCGAGACCAGTTCTTGGAGTGCCGGGCTAACCACACCCAGGAACAAACCAAAACCCAACCCCCGCCCTCAGAGATACCGGACTTCTTGAGGAAGGTTGAAAGAGTTATTATTAGTTTATAGGTCAATTTCATGCGAGGTTTCATATGTTGTACTACAATGTGACTCATAATCATTTGTAATTGCATGGATAACAGTTGAAACAGTTGCTACAGCTAAGGTTCAAAGAGAAATTGAAATTGACATTTGAAATAGAAATTGAGGATTATTATGATACATGTTTCATGGTATAATCGGTATTAGGTCATTTGGGCTTTGGCCTAACTGGACATTTGGCCTAACACTGGTAATAGGGTCAGGGGAGAGAGATAAATTCAAAATTGTGTGAGATATAGGCGTTATATTAGGCCAAATTTCCAGTTAGAACCATCTCTCTTTCCGTGCTTTAATCACCGTTTCTCACTCCTCAGTATCTGAGCTCTGTGCGACTAGAAGACGACGAGGACATCTCGGAACAAAGCACGAGGCTCGGACTTTCCCGACCTCCGTCTCCTCGACTCCATGGTCCGACCCACGGTCAGTGGTGGCTGGGTCCCGCAGACTCTACGACCAGCTCGAACTCGAGGCAGCAGTTAGAACGGGAGTTTAACGTTCGTTAACTCCCAACCCACTGCAGTTCAGGGCTACACGCCTAACCTCTCCTCCTCCTCCAGTTAACAGCAAGAAAAACTCCTCTAAAACGATTTCCACAGGACATGTTTAGGAATGTCCACGCAGTCTGCACTAAACACACCCAGGACATCGTTATCACTGTCTTTGCTCAGAAACTGTACTCTTTTGTTTCCTGTCATTGGCATATTGAAATCTCACCAAATTCAATTACGATCAACGGATTATTAATTCAAGGGCTTTCTTCAATTTACAAAAAAGGACACCAAAATGCTCATGGCTCATTGGTATTTAACTCAAAATACAACCATATGATAGCGGGACCTTTATGCCATCGATCATAATTAATATATTATTCTGAATCAAAAATTAATTAGAAATGGCATCGAGTCCCAGTTAAAAGACGCCCAATGAATGTCACGTTGGTTCTAATCGTATGAAATGCAAAACTCAGATGTTAATACACCCAGCACTCGCCCAGCTTCCTTGCTAAGTTGGAATGTGTCCAATAGAATATAAAAATGATCAACAAGATAAGATTGAGTTCGTGGTAAGATTGCGCTCAAGTTTCATGGCTTTCTTCTCTACTCAACGAGTGTATTGAGGACTTAATGAGTGCTAACGCTAAAGTGGAGATGCACAGTATCTGCTCTGTTATGATGAAATATTAGATGGATGGTTGTGCAAAAAGAATTCGAAATCGTTTTCGTGTTCGCACTGAAATTAATTCCCCCCCCCCTTTCCCGATCACTTTCTGGCTAGATCTGAGCAGTCACAAACATTACATCGATTCTATGAGGCCATTTCACAAACTAACCTTGTTCTAAAACAAGGAGCAATTCCTTCAAAACCACATCACAAGGGGAAATAAACTCTCCAGCCCTTGTGCCGTGCTTTCCAATCGACTTCAGGTAACGGCCCTGCGGTGGTTTCTTACTGTCAACTGACAGTGGTGTAGATTTATTAGCCAGTGCTGGTGAAAAGGGGCGTTTTTATCGGCTGAAAATTCAAAACAGAAGCACTTAAACTGGTACCGCATGGCATTGTATAATGTATATTAGCCAATTTTGAGGGTACTTATAAGCGTGCAATAATTTGTAACAGTGCATGACCGATTTGATTGTTTGTTTTTGCATCATTTCTGCTCATCGTGCAATAACTAATGATAGTGCATTTTGCAATTAAAATGCTCATGCAAATAAGTTGTTCGAAAGTGCAATAATTTATAATAGAGCATTTTGCAATTAAAATGCTCATGCAAATAAGTTCTATTATTGCACTCCTAAAAATTATGCTCTGAATAGTTATGGGATGATGATTATAGAACCCTCTGACGTTTTCTGTAATATATAGACACTTGCCTGATCGGGTCCATATTGGTTTAGACCCTCGCCCTACGGGCTCGGGCCAAAACCGGATACATCCCTTGGGCTAACGCCCTCTGGAAGCATCCCAGAATGGACCCGATAGGCGTGTGTCTATGTTTTTTATACATAGATTCGTCCGAGTTATTGCGTGAGGGTTCAGCCAGCGGGAGGGGATAAAAAATAGAGCGATAGACACGCTGGCAGAATCCCTCTATCAAATACATTCACTGTCAGTGTCTCTACCACATAGTTTCAGTGTATTGTACTCCTTTCAAACAACACGCACTCTTACTAGCAAATGTATACCAAATCAAATGCAAATGTTTCGTTCCCGCGAGAATCTCTCTAAACATGTAATTACTGTCCCACGTGACTCGCACACGTGCCACTGTTACTGTACCAAATCAAGGTCACGTGTTGCGCGCACGCACGTGCCACTGGTTTCGGAACACTATCCTTCAGCAAACGGTTTCTCATTCTCTCATTCACAGTTTCTGTTGTGTTTCGCCGTTCTGGCTCTTACTTGTTTACACGGCGAGAAAGTCCATTTACCTCTTTTGCATGCTCTGGAGATTATATCGCAATGCCCTTGTTCGTTAATATTGTTTTTGTTGTATTGATTTTTTGATCGATATTGTTTTTGTTGTTGCATTTGTAATCGTACAATAGTGCTCTTTGAGACATACTCCTGTTTAACTCATTAAATTATCAATTATTTCTGTTCATAAACCATCCTTCTCCTTCAGTGATTATTTGTATCATAATTTTTATTTGTATCATAATTTCCATTGTTTCGTTCCTTTAGTTAACAAATTGTTTTATTTTAAAAGGCGTATCGTAATGAATTTCAGACTTATTTGTAACACACGGTAACATGATTTGTAGCTGTCACTGCGCGTCACGTGACCAACTTTATCATCTTTTCACCTTTTTCAAATTGACGAACAATAGGTTTTCATCGAAAGTGCAATAATTTATAATAGAGCATTTTGCAATTAAAATGCTCATGCAAATAAGTTGAATCGAAAGTGCAATAATTTATAATACAGCATTTTGCAATTAAAATGCTCATGCAAATAAGTTTTAATATCGTTTTCCTCACATTGGCTAATACACTAAGAGCATGGCTTGGAATACGCTAATTACAGTTATTGCACTCGGCTTCGCCTCGTGCAATAACTGGGGTTATCGCACTCGGCTTCGCCTCGTGACGATAACCCAAATTATTTGCACTCGGCTTCGCCTCGTGCAATAATTTTTATTAGCGTATCCCAAGCCATGCTCTAAGCGTATATTGTGTTACATCAAATAATTAATTAATGAATTATAGAACTGCACATTACTGTAATAATACATGTACATTGAAAGAGAACACTGTACAGTGTACTTGCCTCATGATTGTAGATAGCAATGCGGTGGTTGCCAGTGTCAGCTACGTAGACGTGATCCTTTTCACCCACAACCAGAGCCCTGGGGTCCCGCAGTGAGTGTTCTGTTATACTGCCCTACAAGAAGTAGTGATGAGATGCATCAGTCTGAAGAGGCCCATTAACTCAATGATCTTTTTAAAACATAACTAAAATATCCAATATCCAATACAGTGTATTACAATATCTGTATAATAAGAAACGACCCCAAAGTTTCACTTGATAAGACAGAATGGCGACAGGCAGTTCAGAAACGATTTGATTTCTGGGGTTATGCACTGATACCTGTAGAGGAAATAAGACTCACATTCTTAGGGGACGTCCCAAAACTGAGAACGAACTCTCCATCGGATCCAAACATGGACACCTGGTTGAGAACCTTGTCAGACACCAAAATATTGCCCGCAGAGCTTATTGCCACACTCGAAATACTTTGCAATTGTCCAGGGTAATGTCCATGTTTCCCAAATTTATATGATTTTCTTGTTTCACAATCGACAACGATAACCTCATGTCCAATTCCAATGGCAATGGTCCCCTTCTCTGTAAGTTTGTTATCAAGAAAGTTTACCAAGTAAACAAGTTAACAAACAGTAATTGAGTAGTGAGTAAACAGTAGTGAGTAGTATCATATTGCACATTATACACTTCGATGGCTCTAGATTTGGAGGCTGTCCAATTAATTCACCACTCAAACAAACCATCAACTGAGAGGGCGGGAGAAAGAAGGCCATTAGGAGATGCACACTGCTTTGAACATGACCAGACATCACGAATCTTGTTGCCATCAATAGCATGTTCAACAACCCTAATTCTGATATGAAGCAAAACCTTAGAGAAGTGCTTAAATCTAATATCTAGATCAGAGCAAGCTTTTGTAAATTTACTAGATGAAATGAAACACTTGAGATCATAAATTTGATAGTTAAGATCATACTTTGCATTATAAATCGCATCAGTGAAAAAGTTTATCTGAGGCAAATATGAACTCACTTCTGCTTCTGGTCACTCCAAAATGTGTCGATGCTGTAAGCATTAGCTGCTTTACAAGAGTCAGATAATCCGAGATATGAAGAATGGGTAGAAGTCCACTTCTTTACATTTGTAAGTCTGAAAGTCACGTTAACTGTCATTTGCTTGGTATTGAACAAAGGTTCCAATGATTCAAGCAAATCGTGATAAACTGAACACTCAGAAAGGCATACTGGACTGCCTGAGTGAAGCAATATAAATATCAAATTACTTTAGTTTCTTTTCAATTCACTATAATATGCAACTAGTAATATTTTACATGCAAATAAAATCCACTTAATAACTTTATCCAATCAATAACTTTATCTAATTATCTAATTAGTATACCTATTGATTATAATTTTCAAGCTTTTTCTGGTTTTTTGTACATCATGCCCCATGGTAATATGTAAAGAAACAATATATGTGCATGCAGGTTTTGAAGCACAGAAGTGTCATTTCTCATTTCTATATGAAAATATGCACTTTATGTGCACAAAACTATGGTCGCCATTCATTTACACATGCATGGCTGATCATGCACACAATCATTGCTAATGTGCTTTTT
The DNA here is from genome assembly GCA_011033025.1 of Beroe forskalii. Lineage (NCBI taxonomy): Eukaryota > Metazoa > Ctenophora > Nuda > Beroida > Beroidae > Beroe > Beroe forskalii. The sequence goes on along the minus strand of WFMF01000528.1, from coordinate 38,973 downwards.
TTAATTTGCAGGCCATAACTGAGTGATATTTTTGATGTAGTAAAATGTATCATGATTGCAGCTGCAAGGTAACTGCTGATGATTCACAGTTTAGTCTCTTCCCTCTTCTCTCTGATCCTTGAATTAGAAAATCGATAACCAACATTTATTCTAAGTTTGTCATACACCTAAACACCATTATAGATAAAACTTTGGATAAGAAGAAACCATTGACAGAGGTCAGGAGTTTAGACTAACAAGTAAGATATGATAGGGCATTGCTCTGAGGCTGGCATTTTATGCACCAGATCTCCTGTGACCTAGTATTATAGTGTTATAGTATTGTAAAATATGCTATTAAACTGCAAACCTGTAATTTGCTCTATTTAGTTGAATTTCACCAAAATTATCGACTAGGTGTGAAATCTGGCTAATGCTATCACCATTTTCAGACCAAGTTACAGTGTCTAGGGAGGGTAACACAAATGATTCAGAAGATAATTTCACTAGGAGATCATTGAATCTTTTATTCAGGAATGGCTTCAATTGTAATAGTGCATTGTTATTATCAGCAATTTCAAATTCTTTTGAAATATCCATGAAATGATTAAGAGCTTTAGCATTTTGATCAATTGATTCAATTTTCAAGTCAATTTTTGCTGAGTTATCACCAAATATTTTGTCCAACCTTATTAAAGAGATCTTCTTTTGTTTTGAATGATGGATATATTATAATGAATCCTTTGACTTATTTCACTCTTGATTTTCAAGCAGTTTTCAAGTTCCATGCTTTTCTTTTAGAAGAATAATCTTACTCATTTCTAACATGTCAGCCAAAGAATTCAACTTATCATTCATTTCAGGCATCATTTCATCTTTATACCTCTGGCATGCCTCAAAAGTACTTCTTATCTGATGTTTTTCTGAAATGAAAATGATACTGAGTTATTAAAACAAATAAGATTCAGTGATGAAAGATAGAAGTTAATAACAATTATTTTTCTGGCTTAAGATCTACATCAAAATTACAAATGAAAATTTCATTACTGGACTAATATTATATACAGTATTTAACTTCAATTTGAGCTTTGACAACTATTTAAATAGCACAAACTTTGATAGCAGTCACTACACATGTCACATAGCAACTTTTCACAGTTAAGGCAATAGATATCCAATGCATGTCCCATATGATCATCACAAGTCAATATTTTCCTATTTCCCAGCTCTGAAATTGACTTCATTACATGGTTTCTTGATACTTTCATACGTTGATGAATCAGACAACAGTTGTTGCAGTATTCCTGAAATTGAGCTAGGGATAATTCATAGGTATGTAATCGATTATTAATATTATTGTTATTATTATTATTATTGTCAGACAAATTCAGTTGTACAATGAATCAGTGCACAACTTAAAAGGAACCTGGGATCCATTCTGAAATGGCACTTATGTCCAACAACTCAAAAATTTAAGAGGAAGTTGAAAGCACTCACTTCATCACAATCGACACAAAACAGAGATGAAGGGTTAGGGCATGCACAGCAAAGCATTTCTTTTGTTGTGCTATTAGCAACATGGTAGAAGAGTGGGTAGATTGGAAGCTGCCTCACTGAAATTATTCCAGCAATATTCAAACAAACATGGATCTAGTACTTGTTTTGCAAACAATTTAATGATTCACTTTGAATGAAACAAGTATCACTGATTCACAGTAGGTATATAATTTATCCAAGTAGTGTTTATTGCAAGGTTAAATGGAAAACAAAGATACCACATGAAATGAGAGTCTCTTCTTTGCAAATAACACATATTGCTCTATCATCAGTCTGAATGCTTTCTATACAGCACTGGCAGAAGTAATGAAGGCAATTCAGAAGTCGTGGTATGACATAATAATCTTGGCAAATTCCACACTGTACATCCATATGTTCCTATCAGGTGGTATGGATTCAATAAAATGAAATAAAACGATATATTTGATATTAAATCAACACTCATTACATCAACAATCATTTCACTTTTTTTTTCAAAGGTTCAAATTATATATTGCAATAATATGTACAATAACACTTGTCAAAATTTCACCTTATTAAACATATGATAAATTGGGGGAACAACACAGCTTAGCCATAATAACAGTGTTCCCCTTAAAATAGTATGTATGGTATAGTATAAAAATAATGATATTGAACCATCACGTATTGGTTATCTAACCTATTAAGAATAAATAATGCAAACCTTTGACCACAGGTTTCCAATTATCAATAACGTTTTAAAATAATAATAATTTAAATTTTATAGATCCTCTCAAAGACTATGGTTGGAGTTGTTGGAGAGTTCTGTTTCTAAAAAATGACTTTTTTTTCAAAGAAAATTTTAAGTTATATATTATAGGTAAGTACATCAATTCATAGAACCAGTGTCCATTTATCAATATTTCATTTAAATAAATAGAAATAGAAAGATTTTGCCATGAGGCAACTCTAATAGACAAAGAATTCATTCATCATATTTCATCATTAGCTCATGTACCCTAACTAGGGTACTCAAAATAAGGTCATGAAGTGTTCATGACACTGTAAACAGTTCCATTACGAATATATTGTTTTTGATCTGGTTCTTTAGCTTTTCTCTTCTTCAGTTCCTCAACCAGAGTCCTATGTTCAGTTCTCTGCTCCAAAGACCTGTCCGGGGACAAGAACACTGTACATATTCAGGTTTGCACAGACTACAGTAAATGAGTGGGATAACAACAATGTGGTAGTGACAGGATCAAGTGATGGGATTGTCAGGATTTGGGGACTGCTCTACCAGAAAACAGCCGATGAGAGGTCCGTAGAGACACTTGCAGATCATAATATAACGTATTGTTTTGATGGAATGAATGCATTCCCAATTCATAACTTTTGTGATGGAGTAACAAGGGTCGACTTTTGATTTCTATATAAGAGACGTCTATTGATCACATGATAAATTTGATGCCGCTCAATAGACACTTGGCAAAAACGAGTGGTAAAAAACGATTGGTAAGGAATATCCGGCGTCTGCCATCAATTACTTTAACTCAGGTGGCAGAAGAAGCTGATAATGCGGGCTAGACTGACGATGTACACCTCCTTCGAGCGATCAGACAACCTTCAGCCCTCCGAGATAACCTGCCTCAGGTGAGTTACGTTGTTACCCATGTAAACCCATGTGTGCACATGGATCAATCGATAAAACGTCTACATTTCGACAAATTCTTTGATAAGTGTTGCGCGCACTGCAAAATGCACGTCGTCATCATTTCCTTCATCGATTGATACATGTGTACACTGCACACATATGGGAATGTAGTGTTCATTGTAATGCAAGTTTAGTAAGTTTGAGACTGGTTGAAAAAGGCCACTTTACGAAGAACCGATCTACATGGTTTGACCTTCCTTCCCCTTGACAGGTTCTCAGAAGACCATGTGAACCTGTACGTTGGGGATGCCAGGGGACGGGTGTACTGCTGGTCCCCTAATGATACCACCGGCAAGCAGGCTGATCATTGGGTCCTAGACTCAGGGGCCAAGGTTGGTTTGGGTTGAGAGACACAATCTGTATAAAACAACATTTGACGCAATAGTTCGGATAAATAAGTATCCTTGAGAGAATCCTTGAAAAGTTCCTTGTCAACAATCTACTTCTTACTAGATATGCAGCTGCTTTTTCTGGCTTGGATTGGAAATTAAGTTTTATATTACATTTGATTTTGCTTGGAAGATCTTACTGTTTCAAATTTTAATTTTAAATTATATACTACTAATTCATCTTATTACATGGCTCATAAGCCCTTATTTGCTACCATATACATCGGGGTATTTCTATATTATAGGGTCGGTCAGATCCTATAACCCCATGTTATGTGGTCGTTTCCGACCCTATAACCCCGGATTTTCCGGGGTTATAGGGTCGGGAACGAATCTATAACCCTTATATGATAGCTGATTAGTAAAGTGTCAATCGAATTTGCATAATTTGGATGGGACAAACATAGATCTGCATTCTGTGGTAATAGAATTTCTACACATTCCACGATGAACAAAATGTTCAGAGTGACGTCTTTATCAAGATTTACAGTTGTGGGTTGATGGCAAAATGCGTGCAAGAAACACCACCAACGATTTAGCACTAATTTGTTCTGATCCGGGCCGGATGTAAATTTACACATCAACCTGTCTGACGGCTGTATGCTACTTGTCAAAGTCTATTTTTCACGTTATTACGTATTTTTAGCGCGTTAATTTTTGTGGTTTCGCCATGTAATATCACCATAGGTCTCAGGAGTACCTAATACCACATTGTTTTGAACTCGGCTTCGCCTCGTCCAAAACAAACCATTATTGACCTCAGCTTCGCTTCGGCCAATAATGCGTCTATATATAGTTCGCGCTTCGCGCTCACTACATATATGTGGTATTAGGTTACTCCTTCGACCTATAGTTCTATATTATCTATCGCAGGTGTGTGCGGATTGCGGGGTGCGTTTCACCTTCGTGGAACGGAGACACCACTGTAGGGATTGTGGGAAAGTGTTCTGTAACACTTGCACTGGGTACAACAGGACCATCCCTGAACGGAATATCGAACACAAGGTAGCTACTTTTCTCATTGTTATTTTATCTATTATTAGTTCACTGTTAGGTAGTTCCATTTCACATTGTTATTGTAACCAAGCTTAATGCTAGGTCCTTTACCTTTGATAAGTATATCCAATGAAGGAATAGTTGATTCAGTAAATCAGTGATTGTCCAAGGACAAGTTATGATCTGATGTTGTTAAATTGCAAGTAATTATCGTAAATTTCAGGTGCGGGTTTGCAAGCGCTGCTACGATTCATTGCCTGATTCTTGACGTAATGATGTGAGGCTACGATGTGACGTAATCTTTGATGTCATGTTACTCAAGTGAACACCTGACAGAATTCTATTTATATGCTTCATTCCTTATAGTGATTAAGTAGTTGGATATATATTCAAAACAACTCAAAATATTTTCGTTAAGTATAATACACGTTTCTGTTTGATTTTTTACAAACTTAAGTTTGATTTTGTCATATACAATCACAAGAACATTTTGAACTTTGTTTATGATTGAAAATAATAAAATGTTTTATAATTTTAATAATAATGAGATTATGGGACTATTTCTCCATCATTTTAGTTATGGCTTACTAAGGATTATACAGTAGATACTAGGATTTATTGATGTTTTGTATTGGAATCAGAAATAATACATTTATACATTATAACCAAGGAGTTCAGACAACTACCGATTACAGATATTGTGTGTGATTGATTGAATTTAGGATTGATAATGATGAACAATTGACTGTACTTTTCGCAGATTCCCAACAGTGAGTTGTGCATCTTTCTTGATCCCATATTCAATCAACCCATGTACAAACATAATATGTGTTAAAAGAGAATGCATAGCATAGGAATCCATTTCAGTGACATCAATTGTTAATGATTCATCATTTAATTCAATCAATTTTGTTCCATATGTTGGATGTGTAGTAACCAATTGGCTGTTGACTTGAATTCAATATAGCTTAATTATGAAGCAAAGCTTTTTTTTGCCTAACTAGAACATTCCTTGTGACACAAATACAGTAGCTTTTAATTGTTATTATGATGTTTTGGATTGGAAAACGTCGATAGTAATATAGCAGCATTAATTGAATGGTAGTGATTAATTTACTTTTTAATCCAACCCAGGAGCCCATTCTGTGTCATGTGAAGTGCTGAAAGCAATAATGAGGCATTCAGAATCAAAGTCTTCAAATGGAAAGCTGTGGCGTTTGTAAATGATTTGGTGTTGCCAATGTGACGAATATTTTTGAAAACAATGGAAATTCAGGAGTTTCACGATTTTGTTGATGGCTTGATGCTTTGTCAATTTGATTCTAAGAATATTCCATTTTGAATTTCCTGTATTTGTTGAAGATCTGATTTGCTTTGTCTGAAATTGATTTTGCTGTTTTTGAATGTACAATGTAATAATAGAAATATGTTCGAACTTCGAATTCCATTGTCAGTTACAAATCTAAATTAAAATAAAAATGCTATATCTCAAGTTTTACTTGTATTTTTTAAATGGTGTGAGCTTACATTGGATATCGTCATATCGACGAAGTTGCTAGATAAATCAAATTAAATGAATTTTATAAGGGATCGTTTACATATTATTACGTAATCAGCTTGGGGAGGGTTGCTAAACACGTATATTCCTGTCTGCGTTGCGCGGCGCGCTTCCGTAGGGTAGCGCGGCGCGCGTACGCACACCTATGCGGGCTTAGGAATGGGGAGGGGAGTTATCAAATTATTACGTTTTGTTAGAGTAGTACTTTTACTTGTTTTAAACTTTTACAGAATCCATAAAGAACCCACTTCAAGTTCCTAAGCCCGCATAGGTGTGTGTATGCGCCGCGCGCTGGGGAAGCGCGCCGCGCGCAACACTTCAAGCTGAGCTGAGCAGCGCGGCGTGTCGCTGATCGGAATGCGGAAGCTGGTTCCCCTTGCTAAACACGTATAACCCTGTCTGCGTTGCGCGGCGCGCTTCCCCAGAAGCGCGCGGCGCGTACACACACCTATGCGGGCTTAGGAATGGTTCCCCTGGCCCTAACCAGGTAGGGCCGGGGCGCCGCGCACGCAAAACTGAAAACTAGGGTGCGCCCAGGAAAACTAAGGCCGGGATCTGATTAGAGCAACTCACAAATTGCCCTCACCATTCTTAAGCCCACAATCCACATAGGTGTGTGTACGAGCCGCGCGCTTCTGAAAATCCAGCTTTTAGAATTTTGAACTTCGGCCATTTTCACGATTTGCAGCCTCTTATACTAAAAACCCCCATTCTTGGGTTGAATATGGACTTCTTTGTTTAAATGTTTAAGTTTATAGACAAAAATGTATTTGTTCTACAAAGAAGAAGTAGATAAAGAAGTCCATGTTTAACCTAACAGGAACTGATTTCTTTACTTTGACAGTTTTTATGTAACTTTGTAACACATAATTGTTTTTGATTTACTAATAAAAGTATCTTCTTTGTAGAACAAATACAGGTATCTGTGTGGTCAAGCCACAGAACTCTCCAACAGCTCTAACTGTAGTCTTTAATGGGATCCATGAAAGAATTGACTTCATCAGAGAGTTAGGCAGATCCAAATACAGCATGAGACACCAAAAATGATATGGTGTACTGAAAGCTATACTAACACTGCACTGTAGCACATGGAATTGTGAGTGTTGTGGGGTTGAATGCATTTATTGGGTGCCCAACACTCCCCAAACCACAAGATGTAGTGTGTTAGTTTCAGAAGCTCCAAGTTCATCAAAGAAATTATTGTCAGACATTGCCTGACCCCTACGCCTTCGGCGGGCGCGCGTCTTTATCCAGTGTAGGGAATATAAATTTCCTGATAAAAGTGGTTCCTGATAAAAGAGTTTACATTTAGAATGAAGGGTTCTCTTCGGAGTTGCAGCCTGATTTATGTTTACAAGTAAACACAGTCGACTTGATCTTTTGATCTTGTTAGGACCAGATGGAACTTTATCTTCCCTACACTGGATAAAGACACTGATGAACTTAATTTCCTTGATGAACTTGGAGCTTCTGAAACTAACGCACTACATCTTGTGGTTGGGGGAGCATTGGGCACGTGCCAAATGCATTCAACCCCACAACATGGTCGCAAGTCCGTATGCCACAGTGGTAGGTTTCAGTACACCATATCATTTTTGGTGTCTCATGCTTTATTCGGATCTGCCTAGCTCTCTGATGAAGGCATTTCTTTCATGGATCCTGTCAAAGACTATGGTTGGAGTTGTTGGAGAGTTCTGTGGCTTGACTACAAAGATGACTGTATTTGTTCTACAAAGAAGAATGAAGGGTTGAGACTTTTATAGATAGGGGAACCATAACTGATTTCATTACCTTGACAGTTTTTTATTGGCAGATTCCAAGTTTCCTTTCCATGGATAGATTAATTGAGTTAGTAGATGAGGGATAGTTACTTCTATTCAACTTTTCAATTGCTCTTTATTCTCCCAATTAGGAGTGTATTAGACTTATTAACTAATTAAGGCGCATGTAACGTTCGTCGGTCGATCGAATGGAATTGGTCGATCAATCAAATTCATTTGATCGACTGATGTGTTTTTAATAGAAAATCTTTAAGCTAGTAGGGAAACAACTAAATATTGCTCATTTAAAGACGATTCAATTCATAAGGGACCAATAAAACACATCATTCGTTCAAATGGAGTTGATCGATTGACCAATTCCATTTGATCAACCGACGAACGTTACGGGCGCCTCATAACTATGTTGAGCATGAGCAATGATGTTCCAACAACAGATGTGAGCAATATCCCTCCTGAGGAAGGTAAGGATATTTGATTTTTATTATCAGCAACTTATTTCGAAATCTGCTGACAGGACTCTGGATAATTATCATTACCTTTGCAGCACTCAGATATATTTGTTATATGTATAAGGTATATTGAATAGGCTAGAGTTTTGTTATAGATATTATTTACTGCAGGCCCAATGCTTTTCTTTTCATGTGAAGATGAATAAGATGTGAAATTCCTTATAATCCTCCATAAAGGAATGGAAATTATTGTGAGCTTTAAATTCCTATCTTTTGTTTGACTAATCCTTTGTTTGACAAGCTTGTACTGAAGTTTCAGGGGGTACAGTGATTGAGAATACCAATGCAGGAAGTCCAAGTTTGATAAATGTTCAACCTGGAAACAATGTTTATGTCAACAATTCAGCAGGTTTGAAATAGCTAGTAGTCTCGTACTCTCGTCACTGATGCATGTTGCACATCTGCCTGCATATTTTTAGGTGCAAGTTTTACCCTTGGATTATAAGAAATCTAATTAGGGCCATCACACACACTAAATAAGGATTTTAGGGAGTTCATATGTGTCCAAGAGTAATCGCAAATCACTTCATAAGCTCTTATGAACTTAACAGAGAGGGGTCCGAGTTTCATGGACAAAATTCTTGTAGAGTATTTGTAAATGTCACGCAAAAGTGTTCATAAGTGTGTCAAAATGCATTCATTGATGACCCCCATGTTTTATAATTAGTGAAACATAGTCTTGAATACAGTTTAAGTTCCCCTGAAATTCAAATACCTCAGAAATCATGATCTCTCTATAATATCAACATGATAAGATATTGCTAACTATCAACAATTGACATGAAATATGATATGTGTGATCAGCTCTGTTGGTTAATTTATGCTGTGGCAATGTGCCAGGTATCCTATTTTATAATGTCAGTGTGTCAGGTTCAATACCTGGATTGAATTCAAATTTACTATTCGCTTTGAAAATGTAGTTGTTGAACCCCCTTAAAAATACTATATAGGTACATATCTGTATATCAGTGAAGTACGTTTTGTACATGCTCAATGTTCATTCTGAATGTTCATGTTGAAATCACACTTTTCGAGATTTTAAACTTATACCAATTTATACACCTATTATTGTATTGATATTTTACCATGCATTTCACTCATCTTATGTTGTCCTCAAGATTTCTGCCTTACTAATGCTCTAATTCACTGTACTGAGGCAGGACTTGTGAGCTTACTTTCTTACATTACAGTGCATGATTTTCATCTCACTGTTCGTATATTTTCTGAATAATCTTCACAAGGATTTATTAACATTGTTCCAAAGCAAGTAACATCTAAAGAGCACACCTTTCTTTAGAATATATCGTTTGTGGAATATTTCACAGGATTCATTTACATTTTTTGTGTTTGAGTAGACTTGTCTTGGTGCATTTTTGAATTCCTATCACTTGGTATGATTCTGCATAATTCTGCATAATTATGCATGATTTGACGGATAATACCTTGAAAACATAATATCCTCTGGTACGCTTTATAACTTTTTTATGGGATACATATTTTCCAATCGTTACCAACTTCGAAATATAATTGAACAAAATGATCTAGGATTATTTACTTTCAGTAGATAAAATCGCAATACAAGATGTAGCGACACCAGATGTAACTGACCCCGGAGATAAACTGATGGCGGACCAATCAAATCACCTAAACCCAGCTACCGAGGCCCAATCAGAATCACGGAATCCAGTCGACCAATCACCACACAATGAGGTTATCGAGGACCAATCAAAGCAGGACAAAATAAATTCTTCGGATAAGGAAACGTCAAATGACAGTGGGGCGAAGAAATGGAATTCTGTTCCTCATACTTATCTGACGATGCCCGATGGTGAGTCTTGAATTATTAGTTGGACAGCAAGAGAGATGTGGCGATTGACTGCATATCCTCTTCGCATCGTTAGAATTCCAACCTCAAATTTGTTGTTAGGTTGAATTATCAGGCTTCAAATTAACGTCAACTAAAATTTGTAAAATATATTTCTTTTCGTTCAGTGTATATGTTCAAGTTAGAGAGCAAAATTATCATTCTTAGATCTAAATTCATCTTTCTTTCTAAGCTTTATTTTTCGTTCATAAAGAGTTTCTCCATCAAAGTTCACATCTTCCTGTGTTTTTGTTTGTGCGGTTCAAATTATAAAGGAGCAGCATGATATTATCTACGCTGTACAACAAGCAAACTTTCTGTTTTGATCTCTTAGAACCACAAGCATTTGGATAGACGGCTGAAGTGCCAACATTTTCATGTTTAAAAATAGCGAATCTTTGACGTCTAAATGCCTATTCCAAGATCATAAAGTTAAACGTTTTTATATAACTTTTCCCCTTAAGCTTGTGGGATGGAGTGCACACACGATACTGATTAGATTTTAACGTGCAGCTTTACACAATGGCTTGACTGAGTCCGTGAAAAATGAAAATTTAAGTGAAATGCGTGACTGTGCGCAGCAATGTGAGCTAAAAATGTATGGTTTTATATTCCTGACCAACTCTTCGTCAATTTATTTTATGACAACAGAAAATTTCATGAGTAAATCAACGAAAATTTGCTATAGCAAGACATGTTGTGGTTATTTGTTCTGAAGTTATTTCAGCAACATCTTTTTCCTCCTGACTTCCTTCTCTTATTTGACGGTGAGCGTATTATTTATTCCGGTTTCCCATGTACCAAAAATATTCATTTCTGCACTATTTTTTTCATTTTTTACATTCGGTTGAGTACCTACCTACCTACGTTCACCGTTTCAGCATGTATTGCCAGGACTTTTCTACAAACCCACCCTTTGCGCACAAAATCTAGGCAGTTTAGCGTCATAAAATCCCCACTTTTAACTATGGTAATGACATCATCTGCAACACGTACTCTTCTATGTTGGTTATATGCCGTTAAGATGACGTCATTATCATAGCGTAATGTAGTGAGTTTATGACGTTGAGCTGCCTATATGTACTCGGTGTATTACTTTTCTCTTCCACATCTTGTTTTCTCCTCTCCTATAGCAACCATATTGCTTATATAACTCTCACACAGCTTCCATCTTAGTATCTTTAATCTTAATATCGGCAAGCATCCCAGACCTCCTTATATATCCCTACAAGATGTATGAATTATGAAATATATCTGGTTAATGTCAGTAATTTAACGTCCTGAATTATGATTATGACGTCATTTGCACGTGCATATTGTCTGTGCGCGCCTTTAGTGCTCTATACTTATGGCGCACAGAACATAACTTCATACTATTACTGTTTTATGAAAAATCAATCATATGCTATTAATTAATTACCGATTTATAAAAGTGAATATATATTCATAATATGAAATCAAGAAAAAGCATCCAGTTTTACGTATGGAAATCGTACGTTTTGAAGCGCAACGGAAATTACGTTTTAGCATGCTTGCTGCACGACAGCCAAGGTGGAAATTTCCAATAACTCAAGTTATCGTTTTATGAGAAGCACAATATTCTGCTTTATTAAGTTGCTAACACAATAATTCTAATAATAGTAAAACAACACGTTGGACGCGTTTCTGTGATTTTCTTGTTCTAAGGAAAAGGAGCCTGAATGCATGAACAGATTCATGAACACTCGTCAAGATGTTTGATGATATGGAGTTATTAGCTCCTGTATAGTACCCTCTGACATTTTCATCGGTATCAAAATAAATTGAAAGCTTGCCTGATCGGGTTCATGATCCATAGTGCTATAGTGGTTTTGGGCTGCGGGTCTAAACCAGATACATTCCTCGGGAAGTATCCAAAACGATCCCCGATCGGCACGACGGCACGTGTTTATGTATTTGATAAAATATTCATAACCTAAAAGTGAGAACAACTCAATATTATATTGAACTAACAATAGCTTTTTAACACCAGGTCGTAAAGTGAAGTTCTCAATACCAACCAACTCTACGAATCAGAACAGCGACCGATATGGCGACCACGTACAACACACTTCAAGGTGCGTTTCACAGTGCATTTCACTATTTCACTGTAATTTCACTATTTCACTGTACATTTCACTATTTCACTGTACATTTCACTATTTCACTGTAAATTTCACTATTTCACTGTACATTTCACTATTTCACTGTAAATTTCACTATTTCACTGTACATTTCACTATTTCGCTGTAAATTTCACTATTTCACTGTACATTTCACTATTTCACTGTACATTTCACTATTTCACTGTAGATTTCACTATTTCACTGTACATTTCACTATTTCACTGTAAATTTCACTATTTCACTGTACATTTCACTATTTCACTGTACATTTCACTATTTCGCTGTACATGTAATTTTGTATTTCTATGTACATTTTAGTATTTCACTGTACATTTCACTATTTCACTGTCCATGTAATTGTATATTTCTATGTGCATTTTAGTATTTCATTGTAAAATTCACTGTGCAGTGTACATTTCCCAGTTCATTCCACATTTCATTTCCATATGCATTTCATTGTCCAATCAGAATAAATTTAATTATTTCACTGCACATTTGACCTTGAATTTCACTGTTCATTTTCTCATTTCACAGTACATTTCACTGTAAATTCCACCGTACACTTCGTACAGTACATTTCACAAGTTAATTCTTATAAGTAATAAAATATTCTGGGCGCCAAGATTCATTATCTAATAACACATAATTTAATACACTAATTTATCAAAGTTCGTAGCTGTGAACATTAGAAGATTATGATAGTGGACCTCTATGCTAATGACTATATTAACTAGTAAAATTTAAGATTATAGTACTAAGATTATAGATTATAGTACAGATAAATATAATCGTTAATAAATATTATAAGCGTGTAATTCAGCAATTTATTATTTATAGCAAACTTATATAATATATATGTGTGTGAGATATGAATAGATGGCTGACTTTTTTATTATCATTAATCTCAAAGTGGAAAGTTGATTACAGCATTATCATAACTCGTATTATATTGAGAACTGTGTTCTGCTGATAAGAGTATGATAATCTTCCTATCCTTGTCTACACTGATAAGTTAAATAGGAGGCAGAAAGGCCGCATGTGTAATCACCCAACTCATGATGGCCCGTGTAACCCTGTGATATTCTGATAAAATGAACACATAAGTCCTTCCATAGGTCCATACTCAGTACCATGAATCTACCTAGGTATTTCACAGTCTTAAAGTACCTGGGAGGATATATTGGGACATTATAAATGGAGCTACCAATAGAGCATTAGGATAAGATTCACTCTTGGTTAAGGCTAGAATTGGTTGAACCTAGAGCTCCATGGATCTAGCTAGTAACCACCTAGCTATTTCACTGTCGGTTGAGCCTTGAAATGACCTAGAAAGTCTTAATGATATTAGGACATTAGTTTGTCTAGAAATCACGTAGCAAAGTAAGATATTTATGCAAATACGAGCCTGCTAGTTAACCTTTAACTTCGGAAAGGCGAAATCCTCGGTTCCATTTTTAAGGACCCGGAACATTTACCTTTCACTTCGGAAAGGGGAAATTCTTGGTTCCATTTTTAAGGACCCGGAACATTTATCTTTTACTTCGGAAAGTTGAAATCCTCAGTTCCATTTTTAAGGACCCGGAACATTCATCTTTTACTTCGTAAAGGCGAAATCCTCGGTTTTATTTTTAAGGACCCGGAATATCTACCTTTAACTTCGGAAAGGCGAAATCCTCAGTTCCATTTTTAAGGACCCGGAACATTTACCTTTAACTTCGGAAGCAGGAAATTCTCGGTTCCATTTTTAAAGACCCGGAACATTTTACTTTAATTCGGTAAGGCGAAATCCTCGGTTCCATTTTTGAGGACCCGGAACATTTATCTTTTACTTCGGAAAGGCGAAATCCTCAATTCCGTTTTTAAGGACCCGGAACTTTAACCTTTTATTTCGGAAAGGCAAATCCTCGGTTCCATCTTCAAGGACCCGGAACATTTACCTTTAACTTCGGAAAGGGGAAATCCTCAGTTCCATTTTTAAGGACCTGGAACATTTACCTTTAACTTCGGAAAGGCGAAATCCTCGGTTCCATTTTTAAGGACCCGGAACATTTACCTTTAACTTCGGAAGGCGAAATCCTCGGTTCCATTTTAAGGAACCGGAACATTTTAACTTCGGAAAGGCAAAATCCTCGGTTCCATTTTCAAGGACCCGGAACATTTAGCTTTAACTTCGGAAAGGCGAAATCCTCGGTTCCATTTATAAGGACCGGAACATTTACCTTTAATAACTTCGGAAAGGCAAATCCTCGGTTCCATTTATAAGACCCGGAACATTTACCTTTAACTTCGAAAGGCGAAATCCTCGGTTCCATTTTAAGGACCCGGACATTTACCTTTAACTGGAAGGCGAAATCCTCGGTTCCATTTAAGGACCGGAACATTTAACTTCGGAAGGCGAAATCCTCGAGTTCCATTTATGGAGACCGGAACATTTACCTTTAACTTCGGAAAGGAAAATCCTCGGTTCCATTTATAAGGACCCGGAACATTTACCTTTAACTGGAAAGGCGAAATCTCAGTTCCATTTATAAGGACCCGGAACATTTACCTTTAACTTTGGAAAGGCGAAATCCTCAGTTTCCATTTATAAAATTTGGAACATTTACATTAACTGGAAGGCGAAATCCTCAGTTCCATT